>CM056496.1:16403006-16758006 GCA_029783415.1 Anisodus acutangulus | reverse complement strand
ATGTTCCTCCGTCGGATCATGCATATGCAAACACATCTGCTGAACAGCATAGGAGATATCAAGTCTCGTGAAAGTGAGGTACTGCAAGGCCCCTGCGAGATTGTGATAGTGTGTAAGATCACTGTATGAAGCCCCTGCAGTATTACTCAATTTGGATTTTGTATCCACTGGAGTATGTGATGGCTTGCAGAATGACATACCGATTTTTTCAAGTATCTCCTCGGTGTATTTCTTCTGAGTCAGAAACAGACCACCTACATATTGAGTGACACTAATGCCCAAACAATAATTTAAAGAACCCAAATCCTTCATCGCAAATTCTGTTGCGAGAAGGGACATAATAGACTGGCGAACGGAGGTAGATGATGCAGTGAAAATGATGTCATCTACATATATGAGGATATACACCATGTCATTGCCCTTCTTATAAATGAATAATGATTGATCGGACTTGCTGCGGGAGAAACCAAGAGTGGATACAAAACCTGCAAACCTGTTATACAAAGCCCGCGGAGCTTGTTTCAAACCATAGAGGGACTTTTCAGCAGGCACACATAATTTGAATGTGTAGGGTCTTGGAAACCCTACGACTGGTGCATGTAAACTGTTTCCTGTAGATGGCCATGCAAAAATGCATTTTTGACATCTAACTGATGAATAGTCCAGGATTTTGACAGTGTCAGGCTAAGAACCGTCCGGATAGTTGTTGGCTTAACCACCGGACTAAAAGTTTCTCCACAATCTACTCCAACATGTCATCACTAACAAGACAAGCTTTGTATCTCGCAAAAGAGCCATCATAATTATTTTTATGATAGACAACCCATATATACCTAATAATGTTCACAGTAGATGGACGGGGCACTAATTCCCACGTCTTATTTTCAATATGAGCATTAATTTCTTCTAACATGACAACTTTCCAATTTGGGTCTGATAAGGCTGCTTTGGGATTTTTTGGTATGGGTGATAGTTGAACCGAAGATAGTAAGTTAAACTGACGTTTAGGCCAAAAAATCTCATGTATGACACGGGTTTCAATGGTCCGAGGCGGTTATATCATCGGTTAGGTGGTAAGGATCTCAGGGAGTGGAGTGGAGTCCAAGTTTGAAGGTGTAGGAGGGTGATTTACCGAGTGGTTATTGGGCTGGGGTAATGGACTGGCTCGGTTTATTAGTGAGGGAGCAGTGGGCTCCCCCACATGGGCCTGGTTGTTACGGGGTGGCGGGTCAACTGGTGGTTGATTATTGAGATGGTGGTGTAAAATGTGATGTATTATATTGTCCAAAAAATCATATAAAGGTGAGGATGTCACATGAGACTTAGCAAACGGGAATTTAGACTCATCAAAAACTACGTGACGAGAGATAATAACTTTCCCCGTCGCCATATCAAAATTTATATACCCTATGATTTAATGGATGTCCCAAAAACACGCAAGGAGTCGACCTAGCCTGCAACTTGTGAATGGAAGTAGAAGGAAATAAAGTATAATACAAACACCCGCAAATATGTAAAAGATGGAAGATGGTGATACAACATTTGTGTAGGGGACACATTGGAGAGCAATTTACTAGGAAGAATAAGTAAAAAATAGGTTGCCATTTGAAGTGCATGGTGCCAAATATTCAGAGGTGTGGAAGAATGCACAAGGATGGTGTGAATCATATTATTAATTGTTCGAATTTTTATTTCGGCTTTTCCATTTCTTGGTGATGTATGTGGACACGAAATACGCAAAGACATCCCATTTTGGTGACAAAAATCTTTAAAATGGGTATTTATGAATTTCCCCTCGTTGTCACACTGAAAACATTTAATGGATTTGTCAAATTGAGTTTTGATAAAAACACTAAATTATTTTAAAATGGTATAGGTTTGTGATTTATGTCCTAAGGGAAAAGTCCATAAAAATTTGAATAATCATCTAGAATTAGCAGATAGAACTTATGACCTGCAGAACTCAAAACAGGTGATGTCCACAAATCACAATGCAAAATATCGAATGACATATAGGTATGAGAAGTAGAGGATGCAAAAGGAAGTTTAACATATTTACCAATCACACAAGATTGGCAAACAAAAGAGTCCAAAGTTCGGTTACAAGCAAATAAATTATTCTTCCTAAGAGAATTAAACACTGGTGCTCCTGGGTGACCCAACCGATTGTGCCAGACAATAGGAGAAATGGCAGCAAAGGTGGATGAGTTGGTTATGCAGTTGTTGGAAACAGAGGTGATGGGATACAAGTCCCCCATTCTATTGCATCTCATGAGTGGCATCCCCGTCTGAAAATCCTTCACAGAAAAGCCAAACTGATCAAATTCACATACACATTATTGACAATTATAAAACGTTTAACAGATATCAAGTTCTTAATTAATTTTGATGCATGAATGACGTTTTTCAAGTATAATAGAGGGTGTGTAGAGGGTAGTGTTACCTGACCAATATCACGAATTGGAATTTCCTGACCACTGCCGACAATAATATTTTTATTATTGCTCATATTGAAATAAGATAAGAAATTACCTTGAGATGTCGTCATGTATGACGTAGCCCCTGTGTCCATGTACCATGACTCGTCCGGAATATTTAGATTCATGTGGTTCATGGCTTGTTCGATGTCAGTGGGCGCATAGCCCACCGAAGATGGTGCTTGAGCTGCAAATGCATGTTGAGGATGAGACCCTAGAATTTTGGGTTGGCTAGTTGAAGGTGGAGCCCTGGCCTACAAAGAAGTATGGTATGGACATCGCGGGGCGACCCACAGTGGGTACTACCCCCACTGATTACTGTCGTTGTCGCTACCTTGACGCCACTGTCCGGACTACCCACTGCTGCCGGCGGGTTGGCCACCGCCAAGGCCCTATCTTTTTCCACCATTATTTTTCCCTTTGTTATTGTTACGGTTTGAATCCCGTTTTTGGCCATTATTTTGACGATTATTATTGCCCCCCAAACTAGAATTTTGGGACTCCGAATCCGGGGAAAATGAGTTGGTGAAGACGAGAGCAGTGCCGACGGTGGAAGCTCCAGAAGATGCTTGTTTTGCCTTTCGTGTTTCCTATCGAATTAACCTCGAACGGGCCTCATAGAAAGGAGGCAATGGATTACTTTGTTGAATGAACGTAGCAACTCATCATACTGTTCATTCAGTCTTGCAATAAACTGAAGGATCAACCGTTGATTTGTCACGGGCGAACCAACGTTGGATAATTGGTCCGCAAGCATCTTTAATTCCTGACAATAAGATGAGATATTGGAAAAATCATCCAGTTTATTATTCGTAAACTAGTGTTCAGGATAAACAACCCTAGAAACTTTATTATTCTGAAATATGTTTTGTAGACGTTCCCACGCCTGTTGAGCCGTAGAATTAGGCTCCAAATAGTGTGTAACAGGTCATTGGATATAGTTCCATAAATCCATTGAAAGAAAATAGCATCCAACCGGGATCATAACTTTTTGTTCAGCAAACCGGCGTCTGAGGATGACTCGGAAGGTATAATGTGGTCGATGACCTCATAGGCACGACAATGGATTTTGAACAATTCTGCCCAAGATGTATATTGCCCTTTCTCCATTTCAAGGGTTATAGAGATGAAGTTCTTGACGTTATTAACGCCAAGAGCGGGATGAAAGATTTATTTTTCGGCCATTAGTTCCACAACAAATCAAAACCTAGAGAAGAAAAGAAGTAGAGGTTGATGTTTTAGGTGGTGAAAAACCCTAGGGTTTCGGGTATGTGTTAGCCGAGAGGGGGGTCGCCGGCTAGGGTTTAGGAAGTAGTTTGGGGTTTTTGAGGAAGGGCGGCCGAAATACTTAGGGTTTTAGGAGAAGAAAATTTGTTAGAAGAAGAAGGATAAAGAGGTATTAGGGCAAAGAATCTTTGACTCTTGATACCATGTAGGAGAATTAATCCCTTCAGTAATTCATTCCAATGATAGCAAATATATACAATATTACAATGTAGTACTAATCTAGATTTACCTAAAATATAAGATGTTAATCTACCTAATTGATGACTAATTGATTTACAATGATAATTATAAGATTACATCTTAATTAGTATTGATTGAAAATAATTATGGGATTATCCCATAATTGTTCTTACATTTACCACCATATAAAAGTATAAATTCTTTTACTCCAAATTATGAACACACTTTATATCGTTTTCTTTAATCTTCATCATCTACTTTTCTTCATTTTAGTAAGCGCTAGTCTCTTTCGTAGATGCTAGGTTTAAGGTCGAGAGGAAAACAATCCAAATCGTATGCTAAAATCTATAAGCTTGAGTTATTGAAAGAATCAAGGGGAAACTCAAGTAATTTGCATGAAACAATTATTTGACGCAAGAGTTGTCACGGTAAGGTCCTAGTGATAAGTACTTTTGTAACCGACATTTGTTCCTTTGAACGCCCAAAGGCCAAAAATTGGTCTAACATAGTATGTACGAACCCATCTTACGTGTCACAGACGCAACACAATTATCACCTGTCTTTATACATTATCTAAACTTATTTCAATGAGTGGACAAATATAAAAACATGTATATCACGACCAAAAAGAATGACTCATGTTTTCTCGTTAGTGTTGGAGTAATTCACATGCTTAAGAGTTAGGTCCCCTCACCAGGTGCGGAGCTAGGCTGTCCTCAAGAAATTCATTTGTATCCATTTTATTAAAAAAAATACATTCTATATATAGAATTAAAATTATATATTTATATAGAATTAATGAGTGGATGAGAATAAAAAATTATTAATTTTATATATTATTAAAAAGATTACATTATATATACAAAGTTACATTGGTTACTTAATTATATTTTAAATCCGTTTAATAAAAATTATAACTCCATTACTGCTCTTGACCATAAAACTGCTTTGGGAATGACAACATTAAGTTAAAACATAACAAAAGGAAACAGTAAAAAAAGAACATGTTAAAGTTTTTTTTTTTGGTAAATAACATGTAAGAGTTATATTTACATTGTTTAACCTAAATATTTTGTACAATGTGGATGGTAATATTGATATCCAAGATTACTTCACTACAAGAAAAAAGGCATTTGCCAACAACAAAAGTTATTGCATGTCGTTACAATAACCTCGGATGCGAAAAGTTTTCGCAACAAGTTGTTGTTGTTGCCATTTACGTTTTTTAGCAACAATATATTAATTTTTTTTTGCCATTTACGTTTTTAGCAACAATATATTAAATTTTTGTTGTCATTTACGTGTTTTAGCAACAATATATTTCTTGTTGATAAAATTTTATTACAAATTTTATACTTTCTTGTAGTGCTTATTTGTATACAGTAGACCTCTCGAATTTCACCATAAAGGTTAAAAATAATTTTAAATTCCTTTTTATTTTAGTTTTATCTCTCTATAGTAGTTTCGACCTATAACAATAATTATTATATTTATATTAGTACGCTTGTAAAAATTACCCTTTATTACCATCATCGTTAAAAATTAAAATCTTTAAGATAATGAATAATAGGTACCAAGACTTTGATCAAAGATTTTAACAAAAAATATTACGTGAGTACATACATCAATAACTAAAGATTTCATTCTGATGAAATATTTTCACATATCGTAGAATAGTGTAAATCTCCTTGAGTGGAGTCCTTTCATTAATACAAGATATATAGTGTGTATAATTATAATCCTAATGGAATGAGGATCTCTACTTTACATAATTACACTAAAATATTAATTACAGAATATTGCAGAATATATGGTCAATATATGAAAATATATTCACTATCACACCCCCTCAGTCGGAGCGGGAGGAGGCAGGACGCTGAGACTGGATCGGAAGTCAAGGAACAGTTGCTGAGGAAGTTCCTTAGTGAAGATATATGTGTACTGATACGAAGAAGGAACATGTAACACCTTAACGTGACCCATTGCAATTTTCTCGCGAACAAAGTGAATATCCATCTCAATGTGCTTGGTTCGCTGAAGCTGAACCGGATTATGAGATAGGTAGACCGTAGATATGTTGTCACAGTAAACCAAAGATGTCTTACGTAAGGGAAAATGAAGCTCAAGAAGGAGATTTCTGAGCCAACACAACTCAGCAACAACCTTCGCAATGCCTCGATATTCTGCTTCTACACTCGAATGGGAAAGCCTGGCTTGTCGTTTGGCAGACCATGAAATAATGTTATCCCTCAAAAATACACAATAGCCGGACGTAGAGAGACGGGTGTCCGTACAGCCTGCCCAATCGGCGTTCGTGTAAGATAGCAACCTAGCTGGTGCAGAGAGATATAGATTACCCATAGTCAAGAGTGCCCTTAACGTACAGAATGATATGCTTAAGAGTTGTAAAGTGAGGCTCTCTGGGAGTGTGCATGAACAAGAACACCTGATGAACAACATAGGCAATATCGGGCCGAGTGAAGGTGAGATACTGAATATCACCTGCGAGACTCCTATAAAGAGAGGGATCATTTACTGGATCCCCTTCATCTGCACTGAGTTTTGACTTTGAGTCTACATGAGTGGGTATGATCTTATAGTTCTCCATTTTAGCCATGTAGACAATTTCCCCGGCATACGTACGCTGACATATAAACATGGCGTGTGTTGATCTGGTCACTGATATCCCCTAAAAATAACTCAACTTACCCAAGTCTGTCATATCCAATTCGGACTTGAGAAAGGAAATGATCTCGTGTTTCAGTGCATCCGAAGAAGCTGTCAGAACAATGTTATCCACATATAAAATAAGGTAAGCCGTGTTAGTACCTCAATGAAAAATAAAAAGTGAATGATCACTCTTGCTGCACACAAACCCGATATGTATGATGTATGTTGGAAACCGCTCATACCAAGCCCTGAGGGCTTGTTTTAATCCGTACAACGACTTACGAAGATGGAAGACATACTGAGGAACCTTTGGATGCACAAAGCCAGATGTTTGATGCATATAAATGGTTTCTTTCAAATTCCCATATAAGAAAGCACTTTTTACATCAAGCTAGTGAATAGGCCAATTCTTCCCCATAACTATGCTCAAAATGGTACGAATGGTGGCTGGTTTGACCACCGGACTAAAAGTCTCACCACAATCAACTCTCTCATGTTTCCAAGTACCATTGGCCACAAGTCTTTCCTTATGAAGTTCGAGCTCACCATTGTCTTTGAATTTGTGACAATAGAGCCACATACAACGAATCATATTCATCCCCACTGGTTTCGGGACAAGATCCCAAGTATGATGTTTTGTTAACGTATTAAACTCCTCACGCATGGCCGCATTCCAATTCGGGTCAAGCTTGGCTAATTTCGGGTTTTTAGGAATATGTGAGATAGTTTGAGTAGATAGGTTAAAGTAAACTTTTAGTTTGAAAATCCCATGATGTGCACGGGTTTCCATTTAGTGAGTGGGAATGGTCACTGGTTGGGCAGTGTGTCGGGCAGTACGTTAGGAAGAGGGGCAGGGTGGTGACGGGTAGTGTGTCGGGACAGTGGTGCTAGGCGGTGATGGGTAGTGGGTCGGGACAGTGGTGCCAGGCAGTGTGGTGGGTGATGGTGTATTTGGGCTGGCAGTTTGGGTCCAGGAAAAGTCAATGGAAGGGAGAGGCAGTGGGGTGGGAGTGGCATCAGGCAGTGGGTTTGTGGTGGGTTCACTGGTCAATGAGACGGGTGGGGTTAACAAATCGGAGGGGGCGGTGGTGGTACGGCCTGAGGTGGCGGATATTGTAGCGCATTTCGGACTAGAGGTGAGGTGTCCAGGTCATTAAGAAATTCGTAATCAGTGATTTGGAATTAGTGGATGTTGGCAAATAGGAAAACGTTCTCCTCGAAAGTGACATGTCGTGAGACTATCATTTTGCATGTGGACAAGTTATAGCATAAGTACCCCCTATGGTTCGATGGGAATTCCAAGAAGACACACGAAGTGGTACGAGGTGCTAATTTGTGAGGTACGGTGGAGGTAAGATTCAGGTAACAGAGATAACCAAAAATCCGAAGGTGATCATAGGTAGGGATCCGACGAAATAGAAACTCTGTAGGGGTTCTATTTTGGAGCGTACCGGTAGGTAGTATATTAAGAAGTTATACTGCCATTTTAATGCATATACCCAAAAACTATGGGAAGAGGCGCATGAAAAAGTAAGGTACGAATCATATTGCTAATGGTCTGGAGAATTAGTTCGACTTTACCATTTTGAGGGGAAGTATGGGGGCAGGAGAATCGAAATACCACGCCATTAGCCACACAAAATTTTTGGAAGAGAGAATTATTAAACTCACGACCATTGTCACATTGAAATATTTTTATTTCTTTTTCAAATTGTGTTTTAACATACGTACGAAATTCAAGAAACTTGGAGTAGACATGAGATTTATAGTGGAGTGGATAGACCCCTAGGAAGTGTGAAAAATCATCCAATAATATTTATGACCCAATTTGCTAGTAATAGGAGAAGTCTATAAATCCGCTTGAATAATATAAAAAATGGGAGAAAGTAACACTAAAATATGATGTAAATGGAAGTCTAACATGCTTTCAAGCTGACAAGAGTAGCAATTTTGGGCAAGGTTCTCTTTATTACATTGAATTAAATTGCGGTTTCTAAAAAAATCAAAAATATGAGCTTCAGGATGTCTAAGTCTACTATGCCACGTTGAGGAGGAGATTGCAGTTAGAGATGTGGGAGGATTGACACTGGCAACGGATGTTGATAGGAAATGATAGAGGTCCGCCACACTATTGCATCTCGTAAGAAGTTTACCCGTACGTAGGTCCTTCACAGAAAAACCAAACGGGTCAAAATCAATAGATACAGAATTATCAGTGGCAAATTTTCTAACAGAAATTAAGTTCTTGATAATTTTATGGGCATATAGGACATGTTTGAGGGAGAAAGGGGTGCGATGGTGGAGTTTGTGTGTGGCCAAACCCTTGAATTGGAATGCGATGACCATTTTTTATCATAATAAATTGAGGAGTATTTAAATTGAGCAGTTAAGGGAGATTACCAGAGTTATGAGTGAGGTGTGATGTGGAACCCGTATCTATATACCATGCGTCATCGGGCTGCTGAAGATTCAATGTGCCGAAAGCCTGGCCCAAATTGGTTGGGGTAAGGTTGGACGTCGGGTGTTGGGCTGTAGAAAAGTAGGCCTAGTGGCTGGGACCCATCAGGTGGGACGCTGGGTGGGCTCCCAGGATGCTGGGTCACTGTTGATGCCACTGTTGGGCCTAGGCTGCTGGAAAGCTGCTGGAAAACTGCTGAAAGGTGAGGCCTAAGTCCCGTACAACTACCAGGGCAGTGGGCCGGCCCACTGTGTCGGGTGTTGGGCCTGTTGTGGACTGCTGGCAGGATTGGCCCGATTCCTCCGACCTCTTTCTTTGCCTCTCCTGCCACCCCCGTGGCCTTTTCCTCTGCTACCACTGTGGTTGTTCTGCGGTGGGTGGTAGTCGGACTGTGTCTGTCGGTTGGTGGTTGCGGTGGGTGTCACGGTGGCATCAACCACCAATGCTTTGGAATTATGCTCGTCCTGTTTGGCTCGTCTCATTTCCTCCAATAGCAATTGAGACCGTGCTTTGTTGAAACTAGGTAGGGGATCGGGTTGTTGGATCATCGTTGCAAGTGTGTCGTATTCACCTTTCGATAAACCATTAATCAACTGCAAAACCATCTTGGTGTCCGAAATTGGGGTACCCACATTAAATAATTGGGATCCAGATCCATTTTTCATAACTGGATCCAGATCCATCGGGTTCATAAAAATCAGATCCAAATCCAGATCCACCGGGTCCACTGATCGGATCTGGATCTACATGTAATTTTTTTTGGCTTGAATAATATTCCCACAAGTTGAATTTTTTATGACAAAATGAAACGCAATCTGATTGAAAAAAATGATTGAGTTCATTCAATTAACCTACACAAACATGACACCATTCTTCCAAAATACTGAACAAAGTTTTAGCATCACAAACAAATAAAGACGATTGACTTCATTAGTGATGCTGAACTGGTTGCAACTTTGAGCTAATTTTTGGAGGCTTTAGTGATGCTCCACTTGTAGTTCTACTGATTGACTTCATTAAACAACATAAAACAATGTCAGTCATATATCAAAAGTCCCAGATTTTTTTTGTTGCTGATAAAACAAATGAGAGAAAGATACTTAAAGCTTATGGCTAGCAGATTCAAGAAGGGGAAATTTAAAGAAGAGTGCTAATTTTTTCTTTTTATAGAAATGAAAATATGAGAAACTGCAGAGAGCATATAGGTAAAAGAAATTAAACTTCAAAGATAAATTACATGGTTGAGTGACTTGTGTCTTATCCTGGTTCAACCCTTTACCCAATACATAAATTATGAAAAATATTTAAGAAAATACTTATAAAATTACATTCTAGGTTATGGATATATTTAATAAAAAACGGATCCACTGATCGGATTTGGATCGGATACGGATCTCAAATACAAGATCTAGATCCGATCTGGGTCCGATCCGGATCCGAGTCCGATCCGAATCTGTCGGGTCCAAATTTTGAAGATCCATATCCTATAAAACGGATCTAGATCCACCAGATCCGGATCGGGTCCAAGATCCATTGCCATCTCTAGTTATATTGCGTCTAAGAAACTGGAATCCTGTGAAACAAGCTATAATTGGAGAAAAAAATCTAATTTTAAGCTTTATTGTACCTTCGAGTTTAAATTGTTGTACATTTAGTAATGGATTTATTAATAACTTATTAGCTTTCTTGAATTTTAACTAGTGAAGTATGCATATCTTTTGAGATTTTGATTTTTTTTTAAATGAATATTTTTTTGCCAATTATAGTCAAATAATATTTAAATGTCAAATATTTGTTACATGTGTATCATAACCAACAACTATAAAGCCAAAAGAAAAAAATATTAAGACAAACGAACATGTTATAGAGAGATTTGACTAAAATTTTGTAATTAGAGAAAATTTATGTGTTGCTTTAATGTTCTAATTACATGTTAATATATATATATATATATATATATATATATATATATATATATATATATATATATATATATATATATATATATATATAATTTAACTCACCTTTCAAAATCATACTTATAGGGATACATATTAAATTAGTTTACATTTTTTCAAGTATTTGTATAATTGTATTTATGCCAAATGTAGGTCATTTAACAAGTAACGGTACAATACATACCCGCTCGTCCCCATGAGCCTATGCCCATATTTAGAAACATATTTATAAGCACTTCAAATCATGAATTTAGAGAAACGTCCTAAGAAAATTCAGACCTTAATATACCTCAATCAAACATATGCATGCTCCAAATAACCCAACAATGGCCAACAAACTCAATCTACATGAACATTATCATATTATCAATTCGTATCCATTTCAATCTAATATAACACATTTAGGGTTTAAACATAGGTTACAGACCATCTATATTTTGAGTCAGGCGCCTAAATGACATGTTTTTGGAGCTTAAAACCAAATGGGTTGTCAAATTTTTATGAACCAAAACGGGCTGTTCGTGAGTTAATTTGCGAACTGCAATTGTTCTTGACAGATTGTCGTTAAGGTCATTTGTCAATTTTCTAAAAAGAAAAAATTAATTACAGTTCGTTGATTGACCAGCGAAGTGTAATTTAAAAAAAAAATGTTTACAGTTTGTTGGCCAGTGTACGAACTGCATGATTATTCATTTTCCTCTTGTATAAAATGCTTACTGCTTTGCTTACATATCGTGTTAATTACTTAGTGAGCTTTCATTTTGTTAGTAGTTGGTTTTTTGGTTAATCACACACCTTACAAAATATTCTGAATGTCTGATGAATCTAGTTTCTTAACTCGAAGTTTCTGGTCAGTCTATTCATCTTTAACATCATGCAACAGCATAAGTTTATTTTCATGTTAGCAACACAAATATTTTGACATTATCTAAGTTTTTTTTTATAGAGTTAGGTTATAATAAAAGAATACGACTTGTGAAGTTCCCAACATCTTTGGACAACGATCTCCGTAGGCAATTAAGAATAAGTATTTGCTCCATTTCAAATTATTTCTCGTTTATTTGTTTTACACATCCCTTTAAAAATGGAGTATTAATTAAGAGGGGCATTTGACCTAATTTTACGAATAGGCGTTCGGTATTTGGTTCGATATTTTTAAGTTCGGGTTCGGTAATCAGTAGTCGAAAGGAAATACAAAATACCGAATCACAAAAGTTTGATTCGTGATAGAATAATTATAATTAATAGAATATTTATTGTAATTATTTAGTAATAATTGTAATTGATGTTAGGATCATGTGAATATGGTAGGTAGATAAGATAGTCAACTAATATCTTAATCCTAGCCTAATCCTATCTTAATCTTAGCCTAATCCTATCTTAATCTTAGCCTAATCCTAACCTTAGATGATGTTGTATTTGTGGTATAATTACCACACTTTTGGAATGTTACAATTGAGGAAAATGTTCTTACATTGTATCAACAGCTTAGGGAAGAAATCCTAGCCTAGAAAATACACCCTCCACCGTCGGCCACCCCATCCCCCACCCCCTCAACCGGCCGACCACCATAGTTTTCTATTATTTTTTCCGTCAACAACGTCTGACTCTAAATTCACATTTCATTCCGCTCTTATCGTTTCCAATATCAAAACTCATATTTCCATCACCCTTGAGATGGAAAATGTTCATTACGCAACTTGAGCAGAGAGCTATTTAAAATATGTTGTCACTCCCACCGGGTTATTCATCACATAATCCCACCAGAAAAAGGCAAGAAAATGGTGTTGAACACCAATGATGAAAAAGAACTGTGGATCACACTTGATGCGACGGTTCTTTCGTGGATTTATGCAACCATTTCAAGCGATTTGTTGCATACAATTATGGAACCCGACTCCACGGTGATGGAGGCTTGGAATCGCTTACGGTATATTTTCCAAGATAACAAGAATTCCCGAGCCGTCACCCTGGAGCAAGAATTCTCCACCACTGACATGTCGGACTTTCCGAATACATCCGCTTATTGTCAACGCCTCAAAGTCTTATTGGACCAACTCAAGAACGTTGGGTCGCCGGTTACAAACAATCGGTTGGTTTACAATTGGTTGTCGGCCTTACCAATGCGTATAGTGGCGTGGGTACGCTCATCCGCCAAAGCAATCTTCTACCACTTTTTTACCAAGCCCGTTCTACGCTTATTCTTGAAGAGTATCGAATTCCGCCATGGCTACCTCGTCCAATGAAGCTTCTACACATTTTGACACTTTGCCGCCAAACCGGGGACAAAAAGGATGAAATGGTGGTAAAATTGTGGTAGTGGTCACGGTGGTAGCAAAGGTGGAGGCCACCAAAATTTCAGCGGTGGCGAAACTGGCGTTAGGGGCGGCAGCCTGCAGCTAAATTTTGGCCAGCAGTGACAGCCCCGAGCCCAGTGGGATAGTGGACCATCACAGTGGGCCTGGCAGTGGCCTTGGGATGTGCCACCATACTTGTTTCCCACGGGAAATTGGGCCAGGCCAGGCCAAGGCAAACTGGTCAGCACAATGCCAGGCAACAGCCCACTGGATTTGGGCCCAGCCCCAACATCCGCGGATAATCAGTATTTGGGCCACTATCGAACCACTGGCAGGAGGCCCATTCGGCAGGAGGCCCATTCGATAGTGGCTAGCCTAACCAATATTGAGTATGTCATACACACTCTCTGACTTAATCCCCCCGATGCAAATTGGTATTTGGACATCGGAGTGACGTCTCATATGACGTCCTCCCAAGGTAATTCCTTATCCTCTTTTAATTTGAGCAAAAATAATGATATAATTATCGAAAATGGTCATTCTATTCCAATTCGTAGTTATGGTTCTACCAAATTGTCTTCACCGAACCCACCGTTAACTTTAAAGAATGTCCTTTATGCCCCACAATTGATTAAAAACTTAGTTTCGGTTAGAAAGTTTACTACTAATAATTAAGTTTATGTTGATTTTGACCCTTTTGGATTTTTCGTGAAGGATTTTCAGACGAGGATGTGTCTAATGAGATGTGATAGTTCCGGCGAGCTCTATCCAATCACCACACCCAATTATCGAGCCAAGTTACCATCCACCTTTGCAGCTTTAGCACCTTCATTGTGGCATGAACGTTTGGGTCATCCGGGACCACTTGTTTTAGCCTCCCTTAAACAAAATAATTTTATTTCATGTACTCAAACACGTAATTCAAATATGTTTCGATCATGTCCACTTGGAAAACATGTTCAATTGCTATTTGTTTTCTCTAATTCATGCACACTTATGCCTTTTGATATTATCCATTATGATATTTGGACATCTCCCATTTTGAGCTCTTCGGGCCATAGATATTATTTTCTCTTGCTAGATGAATAGTCTAATTTTTTGTGGACATTTCCATTGTCTAAAAAATGACAAGTTTTCTCCACATTTCTCACTTTTACAGCATTCATCCGAAATCAATTTGAACGGGATATTAAAAATATTCAATGTGATAATGGTAGGGAGTTTGATAATAGGTCTTTTTGAGATTTTTGCAATGCTAATGGTTTAACCTTTCGTCTTTCATGTCCTCATACCTCCTATCAAAATGGAAAGGTGGAAAGAAAAATTCAAACGATCAATAACATTATTAGAACATCCATTTCCCATGGTGCTCTACCACCATCCTTTTGGCATCACTCACTACAAATGGCAATCTATATACTTAACATACTTCTCAACAAACACTTGTCCTACCAAGCCCCTCTAAAAATCCTATACCTAAGGGACCCGTCTTGTTCTCATCTACCGATATTCGGGTGCTTGTACTATCCTATTTTTCCATCCACTACAATCAACAAACTTCAACCCCGGTCTACTCCTTGCATTCTTTTGGGTTATCCTTCCAATCATCGAGGTTACAAATGTTACGACCTATCCTCCAATAAAATCATTGTGAGTCGTCACATAATTTTTTATGAAACAAATTTTCCATTTACCAAAATGCATGGGTCCAAACCTCTTACCTATGATTTCTAGATGATGACATACCCCCGTATTGGGCCCAATAATTTTTTACCCATCCCAAACCCACTGTTTCGGCCGGCCCATAAATTTTGGGAGAATGGGCCTAAAAATAGTGGCCCAACAGCAGCCCAACACTGCCCAGCGGTCTAGGCCTCCATGCTTGAGCCCAGCCACTACCGGGAACAATGGGCCTCTGCCTGGCAGCCCAATGCCAAGCAGCCCACTACCTGGCAGTTGCTTGGGTCACGGCTCAGCACCTGGCAGAGTGGGTCACGACATAATTCATTGCCCACTGCCAGGTAGTTCCGTTACTACCGCTGGCCCAATTCCAATTCCGGCCCATCAGCCAATCACTTGTAGTCAACACGACATTGTCAAACCCAACACAAAATATCTCCTCCACACCGAGTTACAAAATCACCATTACATCGTAATCATGTGTCTGCTCTTAATGACCCAAATTGGAAAATGGCTATGGATGATGAATTTAATGAACTTATTAAAAATAGGACGTGGGAGTTCTCGTCCCCCTAATGCTAATGTAATTCGATCTACGTGAATTTTCAGTCATAAAGAAAAATCTGATGGTACTTTTGAAAGGCATAAAGCCCATCTTGTAGGTGATGGGAAGACACAATAAGTTGGTATGGATTACGGGGAGACGTTCAGTCCGGTGGTTAAACCGGCAACTATAAGAATGGTTCTTAGTTTGGCTCTTTCGAAAGTATGGCCGCTTCATCAGCTAGATGTCAAAAATGTCTTTCTCCATGGAGAGTTAAATGAAACAGTATACATGTACCAGCCTTTGGGATACCGAGACTCCACTTATCCAAATCATGTGTGTCTGCTAAAGAAATCATTATATGGGCTTAAACATGCTCCTAGGGCCTGGTACAAGAGGTTTGCGGATTATGTTTCGCATATTGGGTTATCTAACAGTCGTTCTGATCATTCTTTGTTCATCTACTGTTAGGGTAATAATATTGCTTACCTTCTTTTATATGTGGATGATATTATCTTGATTGCCTCATCCGATGCTCTTTGCAAGTCCATCATGTCACTGCTTGGCTCTGAGTTTGCTATGAAAGATCTAGAGCCACTAAGCTACTTCTTAGGGATATTTGTGACACGTCATACATGTGGTTTATTTTTTTCCCAAAAGAAGTACGAAGCAGAGATTGTTGAACGGGCTGGCATTCATCCTGTAAGCCATCGACAACTTCGGTTAATACTAAACCCAAGTTGAGCGCCTCCTCCGACAAGCCATATGCCGACCCGACACATTACCGCAGCCTTGCATGGGCCCTATTGATTTACCGAAGTGAAGTTTGATTTACTGATTTTGAATTTGAATAATGCCTTCAGCAACTTTGAAGGTGAAAGCATAGAGAATGTTCAAATTTGAAGTGGTCTAACACAACTATTGATGAGCCTGTTAGATACTAGGGTTATAACTAGGAGCAGACCTTTATTCTATAAATAATTCGGTATTCGGTAAATACTGAATATCTAATGGTATTAATATCATATACCGAATACCGTAATTTTGAAACTTTATTCCAGAATACAGTACCAAATACCGAATATCGAATTACTTAAATTTTTTGTTCGATTCGGTAATTCGGATTTCGGTATTTTATGCCCAGCCTACCTACTTTACATTTATTTATATCTAAGTTATAATCTCTCTCCATTAAGTGTTTATTATGTTTATGTGTCATCTCCATTAATGACAAAATTCTATTAAAGGTAAAATGAAGAAAAGATAATTGATTATGCCTTGAAATTGTAAAACGACAAATAATTTGAGACGATAATTTTTAACACGACAGATAATTTGATACGGAAGGAGTAATTAATTAATGTTGCTTTATCCAAGGACATCTGTATCATTTTTAACTTATATTCTGTTGTAAACCACTCAATGTTAATGTAATTGGTTCTCACTTAGATTTACCCAAAGAACTCTTGGTTTAGTCTAGGAATATTTGTCGTCCAAAGCAAATCTAGCTAGTAGAGTTAATACCCAAGCAAATATTTCCTTCTCCCCGAAAATTGTTTATGCAAGGGGAAAAAGAATCTTTCAGTTCGTACATTGGCCAACGAACTGGAAGCATTTAAAAAAAAAATACAGTTCGCTAGTCAATAAATGATCTGTGATTAATTATTTATTAAGAAAAATTGGCAGACAACGTTAACGGCAATCCGTCAAGAACAGTTGCAGTTCGCAATTAACTAACGAACAACCCCTTTTGGTTCATAAAAATTATGACAACCTGTTTTGGTCTTTAAGCTCCAAAAACATGTCATTTTGACGTCGGACTCTCTATATTTTCTTCATATGTATAAATATTACTATCTCTGTCTTTTTTAGTTTTTCAATTTCTTTTCTATATTTGCTTCTACACTTCTAATAGTCAATTTTAAATTCGAAATCTCTCTAACCATGTTATCACAACACATGTAGTCTTATCTCAACAGCACCATCCGGAATGTGGGACAAACTTATTTTACTTGTCACACTTTAATCACGCCATTTGTCTCGAAATTTGCATAATTAAACTAAGAATGCTACGAGCCTTACAATATTATATGTTATTGTATATTAAACGATGTTTGTCTAT
Organism: Anisodus acutangulus; assembly: GCA_029783415.1. Lineage (NCBI taxonomy): Eukaryota > Viridiplantae > Streptophyta > Magnoliopsida > Solanales > Solanaceae > Anisodus > Anisodus acutangulus. The sequence goes on along the minus strand of CM056496.1, from coordinate 16,740,333 downwards.
TCAATATTGTTTTCTTTGATACAAAAAAAAAAAAAATTCTTTAAAAGTACACATTCTGATCATTTTAAAGTTAATTCAGAAAAACTGATACACTCCAAATTCTTTAATGAAGGGTTTTGAGGAAATGATAAAAATGACTGTCGATATAATGCGGTTGCCGGTAGGAAATAATAAGGGTATTTAAGGAAAGTAAAAAATGAAAAAAGTTCTAACCTACTACCTTGGTTCCCCAGTGAGTCTGTGTGTGTGGTGTGAGGGGAGGGGGGAGGGGGGAGGGGGAGGGGGGGAAGGGATATGCAGGAAGGAGTTCTCTTAAGTGTTGTAAGGGTTTGTTTGTTCGCAAGAAATGATTCCTCGTCAAGGAAGTTTGGAGGGTGCGGTTTAAAGTCACATTTGTATGTCGCCCTCATAATGATTTGAGTTTGATCGTCTTTTGCAAGCTTTTTGAGGCGCCAGTAGTTGTAGTTATTACTACAACCCTTTCATTCTTACTGCTCCGAATGGCCTTACAGAGTGAATTTTAGGTGAGTTTCACAACGTATAAAGAGACATGATTTATAGTATCAGTAAGAGGATAATTTAATTTTCTTGTCTGCACTTATGTATTGTCTAATCTATATAAAGTAGGTGCATGCAGACAAACATAAATAAGCAAAAACGCACACAAATAGACAACAACTTTTGGCATATTGGATATTCAATGATGGTCGGCAAAAAAGACGCAACAGTACCAAACAAAACTGCCCCCACCAAATTCACCTTAAATAACACACTGCGATGGTGACGATTTCATGTTTTTTGGCCAAAAAGTCGGAATGAAGAAGATGGCTATTCAAAAGTTTTAAAATGGTTGAACCTGTCACTTTAAACCCCAACAATGTTGCCCAGCTAAGTAATCACCATTCACCACAATAGTTCAATAGCATTACCAACTTATCTAGAAAGATCAGAGCACACAAGACCCCACTAGGGTGGGTAAGGGTATGCATATCCCTGCTTCAACCAAAATTTGAGAATGTTATTAATGCTTGTAGAGGTATTACAATAGACTACAATTTTGACAAGTAACACACAATATTGCCATAACAAACTGACAGGATTTTTGACACTCGCTAGTTTGATTATTGGCAGAAGCATGTTCATGCATCATGATTTACAATTCTCCGGATGATTTATGGCGAGATTATTCTCTTGGATGTTCCTAATTAGTGGTAACTATACACAGTACCTGCAAAACGAAAATAAAAAGGTCAAAGAAGATAATCAACAAAACACATAATAAACAAAATTAGTGCATCAGACATATGGAATTCTCGGGAGTGTTTCAGCTCAAACAAAATGTCACTTGATAGATCAAAACAAATATGAGTAACAGAACCCAACAAAAGTCTTCCATATTTGATTTTCCAAATTCCCACTAGCCCATAAAATCCCTTCCTAAAACATGATCTTACAGAAGCAACAGCGGCAAGAGTTCAGGCTTCAAAGGATCATATGATGGATATGTAACACAGGTATACTAATAAACGATATTCTCTTTGATTTCATTTTGTCTTTTCCTTTATACCTTTAGGCAGTAAAAAGCAGTAATATTCTATTCTTCGCTTTAGCCCACCAATCTTATAATGGATATGTAACACCAGTATGGATATCTTTAGGAAAGAAAAGTCACAAGTGCGCAACTTACCTATACACATTAGCAGAAGGGCTGAATGGAGGACAAAAAAATATGTTTCCAGCATTACTTGTTAGAGTCCTTACAAGACCACCCTGTTACAGTGGTTGTGTATGCAGCCTTGCAGAAACCTATGTCTCAAACCTAATGCAAGCCTAGAAGTGAAGAACTGCAATTCAATCATTCTAGCCGAGAGTAATAGAATTTTGAACTGAAAGTTTGAAAAGATAATTTAAAGCATAGAGAATGGTGTGCAGAAGATCAAATTAAACTGTATCTTGCTGCTTTGTTTTTGGTATAATCAATTATACTCAAATGATACTGTTTCTATCATTGATGTTTTAGACTCAATATAGACATAGGACAGTAGAGTTTTGGAGTTCTTTGTATATATGGTTTCAGTACAACCTATGTATTGTTTATGCTCACAAGATATATAATATTATTACCAGTTCCAAAAAAAATGTCCCCAGAGTGTCACTTCTGTTTGGGCACCAACATTGAATAATGTCTCCCCAGTATGCTCAATTTAATTGTGTCATGAGCAATTTTTGAATTTTCACCCAACTGATCCATGCAATCCGTGCATAAAGATGCCCCAGAAAGAGACAGAGAAGAGCAAAGACATTGCGAGTGCATCAGGGACCAACGCAAGCAAACTATTGTAATATAGAACCATCAGGGACCAACTCAAGCAAACTATTGTAATAATCCAAAATTTGTAAGGGCTTTATTCTCCCAACCAGTCCCCAACAAAGGCAGAATGCTCCTTCTGAGTCTCTTAAGGAGTAAAAGGCAGAAGCGACAGCTATATGTGTCACAGAAAATTTGACTTCCTTAGATCCAATGTTAATGATCTCATTTAACCAACTGATCAGAAAAGGTGTTCATGATAGTATGCAAGGGGGAACCAAGTCAAGGGACAGTGCTGCTTTTCCTGTAGGAGGAAGGAGAATGGCAAAGAAGACACTAACAAGGATTATGAACTTTGCTTACCTATGAGATGTCACTGCGAAGAAGCAAACCTGTTGAACTTGTCTTATTCACCCTACCATATGACAGTTACATGCACAATTCCCGAATCACATAGCTCCTCAAAGAAAAGAACTTTATTCAAGTTCCTTATTCTTTTTTTGAGATTAGGCTTAATAAGGAACAAATCAACTTGGTTAATCTGGGAGCTTGCATGCATAGGGATATGGTTCAGCAAACTTTCAGAAACTTAGCTTTTAAATGGCTCTGGAGATTGGTGGGCTAAAGCGATATGGTTCAGCAAATTTTTATCCTTTTTTGGGATAAAAATCTCATGCCATAACCATCACAAACTACCCTCGAAAGGAAAATCTTACAGAATCTTGTTGACTTGTACAACCTATTCTCTCTTTTTTTTAGCTAAATAAATATGGGACACTTTAACCCATCAATTGATTTTGGCATTACAGCCGAAATTGCTGCTAAGAATGCATATGCAACTAAGCAATCCTAGTAACAGGCAATTATGTCCAAAAAAACTGTTACAATAAGGTGTAGCCTCCTCCACAGGTTATTTTAGCCAAACTATAGGATTCCAGTCGATGAATCTCGTAATGCGATATGCCCTACAATAAACCAATAAACAAAAAAATAAATATGAGACTTTAACCCATCAATTGATTTTGGCATTACAGTCGAAATTCCTGCTAAGAATGCATATGCAACTAAGCAATCCTAGTAACAGGCAATTATGTCCTAAAAAACTGTTACAATAAGGTGTAGCCTCCTCCACGAGTTATTTTAGCCAAACTATAGGATTCAAGTCGATGAATCTCGTAATGAGATATGCGCTACAATAAACCAATAAACAAAAAACTAAGGGCTTCGATCAAGATTAGAGTCAACAAATTCGACTCCGCATTGTTCACAAAATTTCGGGTCTTCTTTTTCATCTCCGATTACTCGATATTTTCCACAAGCACAAATTCTACTTTCGAATTTTTGAAATTGAATTTATACTTTCCTTTTAAAACTTCTAGAGTTAATAAATATTTCTGTTTGAATTTGGCAAATTTTGTTTTGAGTTCCTTCCGCAAGTCATCCCTTCCCGCAGGTTCTCTTCTCAAAGAATAAGGAAATATAATATAGATGAAATGAATGATGAAATTAATCTTTGATCTGGAATTAAAGAAAGATAATAAATGGCTCTTATGGAAGTAAAGAAAGATATTAAATGGCTCTTATGGTGTGACTTCATGAAGTGCTTCTATCGGAGTTAAACTTCCGTATCTTTTTATGGAATCGTAGGAATATGCGATGATTTTTTCCCGTGCCAGATGATGGAAAAATGTTATTTTTGCCAAAGGAGAAATACTTAAATAACACAAAAAATTGCCAGCATCAATACCATTGACGACTTTGACAAGCTTTTGTGGAGGACCCGATAGTTTGACACAATCAAAAGAAAGAAAATTTCAGAAAATTCAAGTGCCAGACCTTTTAGGTATCTGATCAGCTTATTTACCTTCTTTGACTGTGTCTGCTTAGCAAGATTTTTCTGGCAAAGTTAGACGGAAAGAAGATTGTTGATAAAAAACGTATCAAAGTTGAGTTGATAGGTTTCTGACACAAAAGAAGAAAATAAAATATCATAGTATTGAACTGAAGTATGGGTGCTTATTTGATATTGTTCATAACTTAGGATCCAGGAAATCAAGAGCTTTTGAATGCTGAATTATTAATAAAATTAAATGTGTCATCCCAAGGAATGTCAATGTAATGAAAGCACACTGACATGGAAAATTTTCTTATAAGTGTGTCAAACACTAGGAAGAAACCTCCTCCAATTTTAAGTTTTTGGTATGAAGCCAAAATGTCTACTTACGACCTTTGAATTAGCATCTTCTGACACGTGAGAAATCTGAAGCTAAGTTTTCCCCAAAGAAAGGATGATGAAGCTTTTCGTATGAATATTCAGAAAAAGAAATTTCAAGGGATGTACAATGTTGAAGACAAAAGTCCTTTGTCTTTAAATTTCACCTTTTAACATTAGAGATTGAAAGTAATTACTCCTTCCGTTTCAAATTGTTTGTTTTACTTTCCTTTTTAGTCTGTTTAAAAAAGACCGTCTCTTTCCTTTTTTGGCAACTCTTTAATTTTCAACTTTACATATGGTATGTTTAATACCACAAGATTAAAAGGCATTTTGGTACATTCTACATATCTTTAATTTGAGACCACAAGATTCAAAAGTCTTCTTTACTTTCTTAAATTCCGTGTCAAGTCAAATCCAGACAAATAAATTGAAGCGGAGGAAGTATTAATTTATGAGCTTTGTAAAGCATAGCCAATCCCAAGTGGACAAAAGATAAGGGTTCCGAAACTTAAAAAAAAAAGGGTTCTGGCACGTTGACAGTCAACGTAAATATAGTCTAAATATGATAAAGGGGTAGCCCGGTGCACTAAGCTCCCGCTATGCGCGGGGTCCGGGAAAGGGCCGGACCACAAGGGTCTATTGTACGCAGCCTTACCTCACATTTCTGCAAGAGGTTTGTTTCCACGGCTTGAACCCATGACCTCCTAGTCACATGCCAGTTACTCCAAGGCTCCCCTTCTTACGATGAATCCTCTAAATGCAGGGTAAAAATGTAACGGATTCATATTGAGTATTTGACGTCCTACTTATTTAAGCTTTCCTAGGATGAAATGCCTGCCTAGTAGAATATCCAAAATAGTCAAAAAAGTTGCTATAAATCTGACCAATCTTTTGACTTTAATGATGTGTCAAGAAATATCATCTTTTTTTTAATAAATGCATAATTATAATTTATATGTAGTCCTCAATTATAATTGGTCACCAGTTCATGATTTTTATTCCATGGAGTAAAACATAGCTTTACAAGAGCCTTATCCTTTTCTTTTTCTCTTTTTAAAAACCCAAAATTGCAAGAGATAAGGTTCTTAGGACTTGAAGAGAAAAACGAGAACAGAAGCGCACAATTGCAAGAAAAACATTTTAAATACAAAGCACATATGATTAGGGTAGAAGGTTAGTAGGTAGTTGAGCTTAGTCCCGCTTATCCTTCCATATCAGTTGACGTAGCATTACTCTTATAGTTTTTGGTTTTTCAATTACTATTACTATTTGTTGTTTCATGTACTTCTATTATTGTATTACTTTGTGCTAGTTACTACCCCTTTTTTAGACTGCTCTGTCAATCTTTCTAAAGTATTTTGCCATAGCTTCTTCATTTTCATTATTTCTTTTGTTGTACTGCTCGGAATTGCTTGTGCTTATGTCGAGGGACTATCGGAAACAACCTCTCTACCTCCCAAGGCAGGGAGGTAAGGTAAGCATACATTCTGCCCTCCCCAGACCACACTTGTGGGATTTCACAGGGTATGTTGTTGTAATAATCACATTGCAATTAAAATAACCAATTTCGACATCCAATAAACAATATTGCCGACATTAATCCAACTCAATGTTGAGATGCAAAGAAATAACCATTTTTTTAGATCAGTTTACGAGTCATTGTTTGAAGCATACACCTGATTTAAGCGCATAGCTTCACCTATTAAGAGATTACCCTCGCTTCATCGCTTCACGAGACGAAACAATGACTTCTAATAACACTTTGTCTATAAGGAAATTGAAATTAATATATACTTCCAATAACACTGAACAAATCAATGCAAATGGATTAGAATCCTTGAGTTTCGTGGACTTCTATGGGAACAATTTTTGTTAAGAAAATGTAACACCCCCTTGGCTAAGTTGCTCGGACTCGGGGTGCGGGTATCTAATACGGATACAGATCTGAGTGTCGGTGCAAAATCTAAATTTTAAGATTCAGCGGTGCGGATCCAAGTATGGATACGAGCGCGGGAATTAAGCTAAGAAAATTCAAAATCTGTTTATCAGTTCATTTCCCATGTGATTAAGGCTATGATGTATGAGGATCCTTATTTCACATGAAGAAATGTCAATTCCCATGTCATAAATCTGTTTTATGATTCATTTTGAGAAATCAAAATCACAATTTTCTCCCCAAATTAGTCCATAGACTACGGTCAAAGTATCCAAATTGGTTGACCGAATTCGAGACGTATCTTGCACCCGTCCCAGTCTCGTGTCAAGACGGGTTCAGCATCAAAAATGAAGAATCCGCGCAACTTAGCCCTTTGGTGCATTTATACTCGTGAAGAGAATGTAACTCTTTATGAGTGGCATCGCCTTTTTTTGTCAAAAGCTCAACCAGCGAGGTGAGAAGAGTTGAGAACAAAGTGGCGAACGGGTGCTCACCTTTTAAGCCCTAAGTTATATTCTTTTTTCTCGTAAAGAAGCAAAAAATGAATTTGCACTGGTTCAAGGATAGGATGCAAAAGAATTCTACCAGCTAAGGTTCAGCATTGGCTATGAGCTATAGGGAGGTGGGTGCATTAAAGATAGTACATCTCACAGCACCACAAAGAAAGGAATCCATTCCCAGTCATCACAATAAGCATAGTAATGCAACTCTTTGGAGTACTTGAATTGGTGGTTGAAGAGTAACTGAAAATTTTGTCTAAACAATGACTGGAAATTCAATGTTTACAAGAGACTTAATATCCAGGCACTAAAACCCCATTAAGACAGAACAGAGAATAAGAAAGAGCTACTGGAAATTCAAATGTTAATAGGAGGGGCTCAATACAGATAATTTGATACCATGAAAAAACAAAATCAACAAAGAAGTTGGGCATATGTTTTCCTTTGAAAGGAAGTTGAATTAATAGCCCAATTTCTTTTTTTTAATCAAGTAAAAGAATAATAGCCCAAATTATGGTCGGAGGAGATATGACTGCCAGAATGGACACCTGAGAGAGACGTGAAAAGTAAAATTATGACAAGATGGAAATGTTTGACTTGACAAGCACTGTCGAATGGAAGATATTTAGGTCTTTTCCCAGATCATAGACACTGATACAAACCAGAAAAGTCAGAACATGCTACAAGCAATTAAGGAATCCAACTGGTAGCTTTTCTAACTCGCCGTGGAATACCATCTGGAAAAACAAAGCACCCATGAAGGTGGACTGTTTCACATGGTTGGTGGCACACAGAGCTGGCCTTACTCAGGACAACCTACAGAAAAGGGGGATCAATATATGCAACAGGTGTCCTTTATGTCAAAGGAAGAATGAGGATATCGATCATCTTTTCATTCACTGCACTTTCACCACCCACGTCTGACATTTCATTCTAAATATGGAAAAGGGTCAAAAATACCCCTGAACTTTCAAATATTGTTTGGATGTACCCTCCGTTATACTTTTCGTCCAATTGTGCCACTACCGTTATACTTTGGCACTGATATGCCCCTAATTTCAACGGATTGCCATGTGGCAACTCAGGAATGAAATAACCCATCCCCCAATTATAATATCTAATTCTAATTAATACCCACCCCTCATTCTGACACGAAAATGTGGGACCCACACCAAACCTTCATTATCTTCTTCATCTCTTCAAAAATCCCCACCATTGCCAGTCACGAATGCATCTTCAAGCTGAAATTTGTTCACTTTACACAGCCCCAATAAATTTAAATTTCAACAGATTCCCAAACTCTTCCACCCTTACATAGCCCATAAATCAATATGTTGTACAAAATGATACTCAATTTACTCCCACTGCTCTTAAACCCAATTCATCATTTCCCTAGCCTTTTCCAAATCTTTCAACACACAAACTTTTAAGCACACCAGTAAACGTATTGAAGGTCGTTGAAGAAAGGGAGGAAGAAGGCGACGGCGGATATGAGGCAGTCGATGGCGGGGATGGAGTTGTTGGTGGCGGAGATGGAATAGGGTTTGGTATGGATTCGGGTTCGGATTTGGAAGAATTTGGGGTTGATGTGTTTGAGGGGGTGGGAGGTGTTAATGGCAGAAGGAGTTTTTGGGAGTGAAACGGAGAAAGAGGAATGTAAGCCATTTTTTTTTGGAAATGAGTGGTATTTGGAAGCTTTATGGTGTTTATTCTAAATAACTTCAAAGCTTCATTGTTGCTCAACAATGGCGGAAGGTATGAGGAAGAAGAAAGAGAAGGATGTAAAATAAAGAAATAAATTTATGGGTCGGGTATTAAGGGCTGGACTTTCAGGTTTAAAATTAGGGGATGGGCTATTTCATTCCTGAGCTGCCACGTGGCCCTCCGTTTAAATTAGGGGCAAATCAGTGTCAAAGTATAACAGTAGTGGCACAATTGGCTGAAAAGTATAACGGAGGGTACATCTAAACAATATTTGAAAGTTCAGGGGTATTTTTGACCCTTTTCCGTTCTGAATATTATAGGGGTTAGCAAGGCAATGCTAGGACAACTACTGAACTCCTAAAATGTTGGTACTTGAAAGGGCTGGGGAAGGACAAGCAGAAGATATGGAATACGATGCTTGTCACCATCTGGAAAGAAAGGAACACAAGAATTTTTTAGAGCAAAAAAGAATCTGTAATCAGCATTAAGAACAAATTCATTTCTTACTGTGTTATACTTATTGGTGTAACATGGCAATTGCAAATGATGTGGAGGCCATGATAGACTTTTTGAGCTCATTACACAACCTGTAATGAGGATTTCCTATGTAAATACTTTGCAGCAGTTTGCTGCTCTTTAATTCAATACTTTTACCAATCAAAACAAAAAGAGAAAACTCTTTTTCAAATTAAGTGATAACAACATATGAGAAGGTCCTTATATAAGGGCTTAACTGTATAAATATAAGGAATATTTAGACTATATAAAGTAAGGAAAGTTTAGACTAATGAAACTTCCCTAATTACCAAGATGCCAACTTATGACACAACCATAAGAATATATCGTACTAATAACCTAGATATATTCTAACATTAACAACATAGTTATCTTGACTTTCAACACTTATTATTGTACTTGAGCTGGATTAGTATTTCGAAACACAAGTTCTATCAGAGTAATAACTCTACATACTTCGGAGAACAGGAAATGCATACTTCCACGACTTGCCAAACAACAGCTTATGAACCTACAACCCATAGCCATTCTAAATTCCTTGTGCGCCTGTATTTACATCCAGAAATCATGCTATCCAAACAAAATTTGAAGCATGCAGTCCTAAATATGATCCATTTCTATCTCCCTAACTGGATAAGGGTACTGAAAACCAATGGTACTGAACCACTTCCTCTGATTTCATGGTTATACATGCCAAGCTACTCATCTTTGGTAGATTAGCTTCAAATGATTCTCTATTGCCCATATACCAACTTTTGCAGCTTCCATTATTTATAGGTCCTCATTACCAAAGGATAGAAATGTATCATTCTGGAATACTATTAGTACAATCAAACCTAGATGTAGAGGTGATGCACAATTGAAACATAACAAAGATATGTCTCGATTACATATGTGCTCCAAATGGGACCAAAAGATGCTCATATACGGAACCAGTAAATGCTAGTATTCATCTGTCCACATAGGCTAGAAGTAATTTAGAGTAGGTTGATCGCAAGATATAGTAATCATAACCAATAAGACCACAAAGAACATCACATAGAACGAACAGTATTGCACTACAACAACTACCTCGTGGAGGTAGAGAGCCTGTTTCCAGAACACCCTCGGCTCGAGTGCAGTAAATCAAAGTAACACCAGTGAAGCAGTAACTAATAAGGAAATATTGCAGTAAAGAAAACATGACAGCAGTACAGAGCATTCAGAAGAAAACAGTAACAACAACGAAATAGTGCAATAACTGAAACACAATAAACAACATATGGTAACAGTAATTCACTGTGAAGCCAAAAGACATGAGCAAAGTCTGCAGAAAACAATCTAGCATACCTCAACACTGCTTAATTTCAAGACCTGACAAATGTATCCCCTTCACCTACTTCATCCTCACTACCACTTTCCACTGGCCAATTCGGCCAACTTGATACAGTCTCCACGCTATTAGCCCTCGTAACAACCCCACCTCCATGACCTGCCTGCCCAATCTGAGTAGGCGAAAGCAGAAACTCCAAACTGTCACCTCCCCCAGTCGGATTCTCCCTATCCAGCTGATGCCTCCTAGCAACGCGTCTAAGCGTATGCCTAAACCCAAACATATCCTCTTGCTCACCTAGCAACTCTTCCAACCTCATTGCCGCGATAAAATTCTGACCTCTACCGCAAACCTCATCTTCCTCCGTGGGTAACCGAAACCTACAAACTGGACAAGAATTGTTCATTTCTAACCATGGTAAGATACAATCAGGATGATACATGTGTTTGCAGGGCAACACTTTAACAATAATGTCCAGTAAAAAGTTGTCTTTGCAAACGGGACAAGGAATAACAGGATCATTCGCAAGCATGGAAGGGTTAATTCGAAGTATTTCAAGTGCGTCGAGTGCTGCTCTGGAAGCCGGGTTGTTGTGTGGATTGGCGGTGGAAGCGTCATTAGTGGTGGTGAGATGATGGATTAGACGGTGGAGATAAGGACTGTCGAGGAGGAAGTTGTCATCGGAGGGAGTGAAAGTGGTAGGGGGGTGATTTGGGAATTGGGGAAGAAGGGTAGGGGTAAAAGAATCCATTTGCTCGAGGAAATCGGAATGGCAGTGAGGGCAACAGGGATTAGTGGGAGTTGGGTGGAGGAGGAAGACGCTCATGTCACATTCGTGACACCAGAAAGTGTGGTGGCGCTGTGGTGGAGGTGCGGTGGTGGACATTTGGTGTGAGTTGGAAGGAATCTTTTTTGTGATGGGAAAGACACAAGCGATACGTTTTTTTCTTACGGAAACGAAGCAGAAGAAGACAGTCGTTGGCCCTTTTTGGTCTGTTGCTATGTGAACTCATCGAAACGACAATGATTGTGATGTTGATGATCTACTAAAACTGTTAAAACGGAAATCATATATTCAAGGAACAGATGTCGCTTTGGCCGAGTGGTTAAGGCGTGTGCCTGCTAAGTACATGGGGTTTCCCCGCGAGAGTTCGAATCTCTCAGGCGACGTTCACGTTTTTGTAACTCCTTTTCAAACATTTGATAATAATATCATTTTTTTTATTGGGATAATTTCAATAATATACAATTTAACATAAGAAATTACATTTTTATAGTCAAATTTTTTATTTACATTTACATAGACACATATTCACGGAATAAAACTTTATACACATGAAGTAGACATGTATCAATCTACTTTATACACTTACTGGAGACAATGTATCAACCTTGTATAAAAGTGTATAATAGTGTATAAGAGATGTTTAAACACACTTTGACACTGTTATACAAACTTATACAAATGTCCTCGACCATATCTGGCTATATCCGATGTTTTATCCTTACCGTCACCGTCATTGTAGTTAAAGGTCACCGAAAAATATAGGTTTTCGGCCAAAGAAAACATAATATGCGGTATACATACAAACAAACGCAAAGATGGAGGAGAGTGGCAGAGATCACATACAAACAAACCCAGATCTTGTTGGTTGCTCCGGTTCATCGTAGCCAGAAGCTCATCGTCGGAGCAGTGAAGAAGCAAAACCCACTTCGACCTCCGCCATCATCACTGTCACCCCCTCCCCACTTGATTCATTCACTACCGATCCAATTTTCTCCTTGTTCCTCTCCTCCGAGCTTGAAACGAGTCCAAGAAATTGAGAAGAAAAAAGAGAGAGAAATGGAGAAGAAGGAAGAGAGAGACGGAGAAAAAGAAAGATAAGTTATTTCGCCTGAAAAAGGAAGGCACCAATCTCTGATGATATATGGTGGTATGTGTTGCTCCACTACTCACTTTATGCAGAGAGAAGCTAATAGAAAAGGTTGAAAGAAAAGTTAAAAACTGGGCCTTTTTAGGTAATTTAAGAAACATGAGCTAATCCAGGTAAAAACAAATTTAAAATTATCATACAGTGTTATTTTTTCTTTTTTATTCCCCTCTTAGGGGTCGTTTGGTAACCGGTTAGCAGCTAAAATTCATGTATTAAATACTGCATAAGTAATATCATATTTGATAAAAGATTAAATAATTAATACATGAATAACTAAACCAACATAAATAATCACTGTATAAAATACTATATAAATTCCCTGCATAACTCAAACCAGCTACCAAACGCCCCATTGCTGATACTTTGTGTAAGGTAATGTTTATTATAAAAATTGTTCAAAATTTTGTAATAAGAAAGATTTTCTAAAAAAAAATAAACATTTGCAAAAGAAATTAAAGCTGAAGTGTTATATGTTACGCCCAAGTCTGAACGGGGCGAACCATGCTCTACATGCAATTACAATGAACCTGTAATAGATTATATAATGTAGCTTAAAAGACAAATGAGAATGCAAATGCCATCTATGTACAAATACCCATATTAAGTCGTACAGTATTAAGTCGTTCAGAACATTCTTGTGAGTCTTTCTAATTATATCTTTAGGTCGCTATGTGGAGTAACATTCTTGGATCGTTCATTGTAACACTTGGGATGATCGTACATAAGGTTCATTCCTTCACTTATAATACATTTCATATGCGACATAGGGCTATACACCACATGGGGCCATCGCCCACTGATTATAGCTCAGTGGTAAGCATAATACATTATATGTTACCGTTCACTTTTACGCGGAGCATAAAAGCTATTGGATAACTTATGGACTCTTAAGATTATTTTATTTTTTATAGTCGCCACCTACTTTATAAAGAAAAATAGTAAAACCATATTTAAAAGGGTTTTTCAAAACAAGAGAAAAATTCATTATCAACCAGAGTTCGAATAAGAGTTCAAATGATCCTTTGGGGAAGGTGTTAGGCACCCCGGTATTAAGAATCCATAAAATATGATTGACTTGGGTCTTATAGAATATAAATTGCTTTAAAATTGTTTGTATTTAAGATATTACAAATAATTTTCATTTCAAATCATATTCCGCCAAAGCTTTACACACACTTTAAAAATGAGCATAAAAATCCCTTTAAAACCCTTGAAAATACAAAATCTTTTTCTTTTACGATAGCATAAAAAGAGTGGATTATTTCTTTCCATAATCTCTTTATGTTAAGAATAAGTAGAACACTAAACATATAAGCATATATATTCGTTTAAGGAGGTCAACCTTTTAGGAATTTGTTTTCTTACCCAAACTAAGACTTAGTAGCGGATCTTCTCAAGTTTTATTAAAACAAGTACAACTAGCTTGAAAACATTAACTTATGCCAAGTTGGAGAAAGATCATTATCTTTCTTTTAGAAATTCCAACCAAGTTGTTATCATTTTTTATTAACCAAAGGTTAATTAAGAGAAAACCGAGAATTAATTAAAGGCTAAGAAAACTCGACTGATTGCTAAAATTTTACTCGAAATTCATTTATTTCTTAAGGCATGAAAATACTAGCAACTCTATTATAATCAAGTTCTAATTAAGGGTTCCAATAATTATTAAAAAGCTTTACACATAACAAATAAAAAAACAACAAATATGAAAAAATAAAGGTGGACTAGTGAGTATACCGGCTCACTAGTTACCACGTACAAGAAATTGAAATCTATTATCTATGCCATTTTTACCAATGGCCGGCCCTTCTTGCAAATATTTAATCATTTACACTCATGGTTGGGCCTTCAAATCAACCGGACTGCATGAAAATAACATGTTGAGCTCGTAGGCCCAATGGCTCAGAAAAATCGGCAAGGAGGAGGATATATGGGCCTCGCAGGCTCAAGATCATGCAAGGAAGGGGAAAACACATGTACAAGTTAGAACACATCTAATTACATCAACTATAAAATAAACACTTTATCCTACGTATTAATTGGTTAAGACTTAGACAAACAGTAGGCCATAAAAATACACACTTAAAATAATCCAATTCAGATTTGGACTCAAAACAGCCCACTGGAAAAAATATGCAAAACAAGCCCAACTGACAACTACGGGCCATTTTAAAGCCCAAACCCAATAAATGGTATCCCTATTCAAGAAGCCTAAAATGAAATATACTAAGAACATACTCAATATACAAATCAATATATGCCAAGAATATAAACATGCAAAGGTTGTATATGTCCAGTATATTAATGTATATCCCTTCTTTTAAAGCAGCAATTTCCCATAAAAAGAATCAACAAAGGCTGTTATATCTTTGAAAAGACAGGGAAGAGAAATACATCTTTCTGATCCTAACAACTCAACAATCACACCTTTCTACACTAACATGAAGACTACATACCTTCTTACTTACTGTTGTAGCAAACCAAATGACTCACCAAGCAGTCACATGTTATCCAAGGCACACATGTATATTTAGGCAGGCTAGTATAAAGGGACAATCACTTCAGGGGGGGCATGTTTCAAGGTGTATAGATGAACACATAGCCATTCATGACAACATTAACAGTCAAAGCTATTCCTGACCAAACCAAACTCACATAGTCCTAATTCAAATGCTAAGCCATAGGTTCATCATTTTGGCAGAGAGCAAAGACATTTATCCTACAAGAACCTATACACATGATTTCTAGTCAACCTCGGGCAGTTACTATGCTCAGCCAATTCACACATGCTATCACGTGATCATACACCAAGACGAGGCCACAACAACTATAGCTTGACACAACTCAAATTAACCTCCAAACTGATGCAAAATGCTATGCACAGACTATTGTTCCAATAATTTAGCAGATAAAATGTGGCATTAGTCAACATTGAAGGTTTTACATATTGATGTGAGTGTAATGCAACATTTAGGCAGAGAATGTAAGAAATAGCCAATTCAAGAGACACAGGGATAAACCAATAATCATTGAGGGTAATATTTTAAGAACACAAGAGTCATCTAGGCTGGGTATAAACAGATAGGATGATCACTGATACATCAAGGGTATACAAAGAGTCAAGCTAAAGCCCACAATAAGGGAGTGCATATGAATACATATATGAGGATGATCACTGATACATAAAGGGTAGCAATCTGGGAATGATACTCTAGATATCCTACTCCAAAATGTTAAAGGGAACATGCTTACTCATGATTTAAGCCTACTGGACAAACTAATCCTTTGAAAGGGGTATGGCAGAACCAACATGGTGTTTATATGGGTGGGATATGGATAATTATTTTGTCAAACAGATTCAGCATAGGGTAAACCAAAACAGACAGGCAGTTTCAGAGATTATTTTGCCTGAAAGGGGCATCTATTAAAACTTGCTAAGACATTCATATAAGAAAGGGACAAATCATGTAGCACATAACATAGTGTGGAGGATATTTACTTCTAACTATGCAAAAATGAGTCTCAACAAGCATAGAGGGTATTTAGACATGAGGGAAGATTCAAAGGCAAATCAGTGCATATTCTTTAAATATTCAGGACTCACAGATAACAAATTCAATCACAAGCCTTGGCTTAAAAATGGAGGAAAACTTTAAAATAGACATGGCACAACTAACATGATGATTACACAGGACTAAAAAAACAGATCAAACCACAGTCTTGGCACATTTCAGAAAGTATCAGACTTGAGAATTCAGCATAGTAAACATGCCTCAGTTCCCCCCTCCTCAAACCATAGACAGATCATGTAAAGAGGCCATTCAAATATAAAAACACAAACTACATAGTCCCAGAATCCATATATTTCTTAGCAAAAGCTTCAGATGAATCACAATAGCATATTCAGGACTGCATTGAAATAAAAAATGATCTCTCAAGCAAATTAAACTATACAACTAATTATCTATATCCTAGAGTGCATTTAACAGACAACAAACATCACATGGAGTACAATTCCAACCTTAGCATAAACATTTTCTGATTTCACAGTTGCTAAGACAGACCAAATACCTAAATACCTTCATAAACAAATCATGATCTTGGAATATAACCATTTAAGTACGAGTCTATGTTAACACTTCATAATCTGGGTCTAATAAACACCTTAGATACACTTTGCTAACTAGGGATATCTCAATAATTTATGTGTATTAAATCATGAAAGGACCCCATTATTACCTATCATTTAACCTACACACTTCAGATTATCATATAGCTAACTAATTAAGAAACTGACTAACACTAAACTAAACACATATTATCACACACTTACTAGCTAATATAAACACATAAATACATGTTTACATTTACGTGCTACAATTTAGACTAATCTAACAAGCACATAATTAAGCAAAAACAGAAACTACACTAAATAAGCACATAAACACATAAAAATAAAAAAAGGATGAGCAGTTACCTTTCTCGAATGCAGTCGTTGAAGAGATCCGGAGGGAGTTGCTTTTTTTAAATCCTATGAACTCAGCCACACAAGAAAAGAAGCAGAAAATTTTAAACTATGAAACATTAGAAAATTCTAGGATTTCTGATTTGCTCAAAATATGAGACTTTAGCTCAACTTATGCCATAAATTGAGTGTTAAGACTTAGTGCTCGATTTTCAGATGAAAATATGTTTTGAGACTGAGGGTTGGGGTTGGGGTCCTTTATATACCAATGTAGGAGAAGTGGTAATGAGACAAGGGGTTCATTAATGAATCACAGAGGAGAAGGGTGGGGGTATGTTACCTCACGGTGGCTTTGTGGTGGGTGGTAGAGATGAAGAAGACAAGGGTCATTAAGACCCTTTCCATATTTAGCCCTACACATCCTGTCGCCAGCAAAAGACAACTACGACTTGAAGGGAAAAAGGGTGGGGGTGCGGCGCTAGGGTTTTACCCTTGGAGTGTGATGAACGAAATGAAGGCTTCTTGGCCTTGTTTCGTGGATTAAGGTGCTTTTGGGCCGGGATAGGTTCATATCGGACCGGACTCGGCCGAAATTAAAAAGGATGTGGCCCAAATTCAGTTCAATAAACGGGTTTGGGATAACTAGAATAGATTTTGCAACTGAGGATACGAAATCAATTTAAATATGACCACTTAACTTTCAACTGGGGCCAGAAATACCAATTAAAACAATTAAGACTAAAATTAGAACAAGTTTAAAATAAAAGTCAAAATCTTTCATAATTTAAAATAATTGAGGGGTAAAATAAGGTGCTATTTGACACAATATTTAATTACTCAAATTTTCTTAATTTAACGAAGTAAAATATTTATCCAATTAATATAATTAATTTAGACAATTAAGTAGATAATTGTCTTCTTTAAATCATAGAAATTGATATATATTTATTAAAAATATGTACATATATGCAAATGATATATAATAATATATTAGATAATATTTTGCCAAATAACATGGAAAAATATCACTGAAATAATTTCGTAAAATTATTTTTGGTTTGTAAAATGCAATATTTCATTCCGTTTATAACTCAGGAACTCTGAATAATTAAATAAGGTATTGGAGGTTAAAAATTAGGTGTCAACAATTGCCTCTTCGTTGTTCGGGGATGGCGTGACCATCTGTGGGCAACGAAATTTGACAAACTTGATTTTTACCGACCAAGTCAAATTGCTTTTCGATTTTTGTGCAATTTCCAGGAATTGTGGCCGGACCCTGATTTCTGGGTTTCTTACATATCTCAGGCTATACGAAAATTTAGGCCACCTGTAGTTCGACTCAAAGAGGACAAAAACAAAATTTAAAATGACTATTGTCTGAATGTGACGAGCTCTCTAGTATTGAGTCCGCCTACAAATCTCCAGTTTTGGGAATTAGGTCACTTGTAGTTGAACTCGATTGGATGAAGAGGTTATCCCTTATGCTAGAGCTCCTCTAGAAATAAAAGAAAACAAGTGTGCGACTGAGCATGTCACTGGAGTGGCTTCTGACTCCTGTCCAGAGAGCTTGACTCACATGGAACCCTGTCTCGACCGACTGCGCAAAAAACATTTCCATGTTTCTTCGCATGCATATGGGCCTGGTTTGACTGACTAGTACTTTGAGCATCTCCGAACCTGATCTTTTTTCCTGGAAACATTGTGGAGTGTTTTTTTTTATCTTTTTATGATTTGTTTGATTTTGTTGTGGATGAACGAACTTCTCACCATTCTTGCTGGTTGTCTTGATATTTTTTGGCGATCACTGCATGCTCTCAATCGATTTTACATTGCATGACTCTGTTGAGCGGACACTGCGACCCTCTTCGGCCGGATTTACGCCACTCGGACTCTGTTGAGCGATGAATGCGACCCCCTCGGCCGATTTTAAGTCACTCTGGCTTTTTAGCGGACATCGTGACTCATTCGATCAAAATTTATGCCTCTTGACTTTTGTAAGCGATCATTGCGACCTTCTGGCTGGTTTTACGTCACTCTAACTTCTATAACATACACCACGACCCCTTCGATCAGATTTACGTTGCTTGACTTCTGTGAACGATCACTGTGACCTTCTGGCCAGTTTAATGTCACTTAAACTTATTTAACGGACACCGCGACCCTTTGATCGGTTTTACATCGTTTGACTTCTTGTGAGTGATCATTATGACTCCCTTCGGTCGGTTTTTACGTCAATCTGACTTCTTTAGCTGACGTCGCGACCCCTTTGGTCGAATTTACGCCGCTTGACTTTTGTGAGCGATCACTGTGACCCTCTGGCCAGTTTTACATCACTCTAACTTCTTTAGTGGACACCGTGACTCCTTTGGTCAGATTTACGCCACTTGACTCTTTAAAGAACATTGCAACCGCTCTGGCCAGTTTTACGTCGGTCTGACTCTTTAGCAAACACTACAACCTTCTCGGTCGGTTTTACGTCGCTTGACCCTTTGAGTGAACACTGCAACCCTCTGGCCGATTTTACGTTGCTTGACCCTTTGAGCGAACACTGCGACCCTTTGGCCGGTTTTATATTGCTAGACTCTTTGGGCGAACACTACGACCCTCTGGTCAGTTTTACGCCGCTCTAAATCTTTAGCGAACATTGTGACCTTCTAGCTGGTTTTACGCTGCTTGTCTCTTTGAGCGAACACTATGACCCTTTGGCCAGTTTTATACCGCTTGACTCTTTGAGCGAACATTGCGACTCTATGGCTGGGGTTACGCTGCTCTGACTCTTCAGTGAACACTGTGAACTTCTCAACTGGTTTACGCCGCTTGACTCTTTGAGAGAACATTTCTACCCTCTGGTCAGTTTTACGCCGCTTTGATTCTTTAGCGAACATTGCGACCTTCTCAGCCAGTTTTATGCCGCTTAACCCTTTGAGCGAACACTGCAACCCCTCTGGATGATTTTACACCGCTCTAACTCTTTAACGAACACTGCAATCCTCTCGACTGGTTTTACACCACTTGACCTTGTTGAGCATACACTACGACCCCTTTGGTCGATTTTACGTCACTCAGACTTCTGATTGTAAACCTTGATTCGATAACCCTTTTTATCTTTTCGAACGTGATTTTTTTAGTATTATAACCCTTTTTATGTTGTCAACATGACCTTTTTAGTCTGGTAACCCTTTTACTTTGTCATGCACCAGTTATGGTGCTTTTCATATTCTGCAAACATGAACAAACGTGTTTGTAATAATGTGATGTCGTCCTACAATGACAAACTTGAACCTACATCCACAGAAAAAATGTTAGTTGATTGAGGCTAACTCATGTCCTTGGTTCTTCTTCTGCCGGGTCATTCTATTCTTGGCTCGGTAGCATAAGACTTTTTTGAGTTTTGGTAAGAAAATTTAAAAACATAAGATTTTTTCAAAATAATTTGCATATTTAAAATCTATTGATTTTGAAAAATGACAAGTAAATATTTGTTTATGAAAACTGTGATGACATAGTGCTTTGAAGTGAGACTTCTTCCTTGGATTCCTTTTGGAGGAATTTTTTAGATCTCCTCCAAAATTCGGCCCCAATTTGAAGCTTATACCGTCGAACTCTCGCGGTGACTTGATTGACGAAGGAATTTTTGAGACCCCCTTGAAAATTTTGCCCAAGTTATAAGCATCCTAACAGCTGACACTTCTTTGAATCCTCTGACGATAGGAATTTTTGAGAACTTTTGAAAAGTTCTGCCCCAATTGAAGCTATGACGACGACTATCCTTTGTCGACTCTGTCTTTAGGAATTTTGGAGATCCTTACTAAAAACTTATGCCCCTGTGGCTTCCTAAGGGTTTTTTTATTTTTTCTTTTGGTGCGACCGAGCTCGGAGAGCGCCTACATATCCTATCGCAGCTAGGGGTGACCAGTGGGCTGGGTTCGGGGCGGGTCCCGACGTGACTGGCAGGATCCGCCGATGTCCCATCCCATTCCCGGTCCAGTCAAAAAAGGGGACCGGCCTTATCAGGCTGGGGCGGGATCGGGTGGAATTGGAATTTATTTGTCAAATTGCTCGACGTCGCTTCCACCTCCGTCGGATAAGATTTCGTTGTAATTTTCATCGTCTTCTTCGTTGATCTTCGGTTGACCGCACCTTCTATGCTCTGCTCGTATCCAATCTCTAAATAAAACTGCAATCTCCAATCTGTCTCCCGCTAATGAGTGTCTATGCTCTCCTCTTTGAAATCTTCCGACAGAAAAAGCACTTTTAGACGATGTTAATGATGCTTGAATGTTCAACACATCTCGAGCCATATTTGATAGTGTCGGAAATGTCTTCTCATTCTTCCTCCAGTATTTCAGCAAGTCTTCACGTCCTTCTTCATTGAGAACTGTTTGGTACGGTACAACACCCTGCAAAACAAAAATATCAAACTCGCTAACTTGATTAGTAATGGTACCGCTAAACATTCTATGTCTAAGGCTTTCAATACTAGCCTCAGAAACAACATGTCTTTTTTGAGGTTGTATAGAATAAGAAGAAGATGGTATGGAAGCCAGTTGGTTGCTTTCTTGTTGGTAATGCGTATACACCTTTTTGCATTCATCGTGTATGCTAGACAAAACTTCTTATTTAGTTGGTTCCTTAGGTGGTTGTTCATTTGGATTTTTTGAAGTTGGAGGTGGAAGTATTGCTATACAATCATAAATAGTTTGAATAAGTGTTCTACAACCGTCTATTTTAATAGTCAAATTTAATACATCACCAATAATATAAATAGTGGGAATATGATTTTTTTTATAGGTGTCTTATAAGATGATTTTTCCATATATTCACTAAGTAATAAAATTATTAGAGCTATATAAAATAACATAGTTGAAATAGTAGGATAATATATACCAGAAAATTCTTTAGTTGCTTAAAGAAATTTCTCTAAAAATATAATAAGCTCTTAAATTTTTTACCAATCATTATCTACAACCATATCAGTTGGATTTCGATTATGGCCGTTAAAAATAAAGTTATATGTCTTCTATAATCATAAGCAACAAGTAGTTGTTCATATAAAGAATTTCACTTAGTCGCTACTTCTTCGAATTTTTTTCTATAAGGTAGTCCACAATCGTGACAAGTTTTTTTTATTCTTTTTTTTTGTATTCTATTACTTAAGTTTCTAGCAAATTGCACTTTATTAAAAATATCTTCAAAAAGTGATAGACCATCCTTTACAACTAAGTTATAAAATGACACGCACATTTTATATGAAAATGATTAGAAAAAGATTGAGTTAAAAGATCTTTTAAAAGTCTAATAACATAATTATTAGAAGAAGCATTATCTAACGTAACAGTCATTATTTTGTCAATTATACCATAATAATCGCAAACTTTATGAACATTTTCTGCAATAAAATTTTCGGTGTGCCTATCATCAATATATCTATATGCTAAAATACGTTTTTGCATAGACCATATATAATCTATCCAATGATATGTTACAGTTAAATAATCATGGCCGTTAGTACTACGGCCTATATCAGACGTGATAGATACTTTGCCAGGAAAATGATATAATGAATAACGTAAATATTATTGATATTCGTGTGCAAATTTAAAAACGTCTCTCCTAACAGTTGATCTAGGAAAACCATTAAAAGCAGAATTATACATATCTCTAATGTAATGAATAAAACCAGGAGAGGATGGAAATGAAAAAGGCAAACCCTCCACCGCAACTAATTTTGCTATTGCTTCCCTATCTCTGTGTTTATCGTATTTAGGGCCTACAATTCCCTCCGTCATCGGGTTAATTTGACCATGTACTTGGTCCGGGACACTATATGAACCTTGTCCCGACTGAGAGCGCATTGGCGCACTCGACTTTGTAGCCTCGTATTCATCCCACCTAGCTTTATGAAAGTTTTGTACATGTCTCAATAAACCTCCCGTCCTACCCTGACCTTTTCCCATTTTAATTTATAAATATTTTTACAAATTCTGCATTTAACTACTTGATTCTCTTGGTCTCTATAAAAAAAATCTCATGTAACAGATTTTAATTTTCATTATGTGGGGCCTCATCTCATGCTAGGGGGAATATGAGGCGTTCCATTTTCAGTTTGAGGTGCACTAGTGGGTGTGTCATCTAGATTAGTGGGCGTGTCATCTAGGTTATCTTCTAAATTAAAGTCTAGTTGAGTTGTAGAATATATCTCATCGTCTAATGATATATCATTAAAAAATTTAGTTTAATCTATATGAGTATAATCAATCAAATCATCCCGTCTAGGAATAGGATGACTAGAAGAAGTACCCCTGCCCTTGTTACCCCTACTAGAAGAAGCACCCTTATCCTTACCCTTAAACATTCCTCTTAATCCTTCCATTTTAATTATGCAAATATATAATTAAAGATAATGAAATTAAGGTGGTAGGGGGGAGGCAAAAAATGGTCGTTGCACAACGGCCAAAATATAAAATGGTCGTTGTGCGACGACCATTTTTTGCAAAGAGGGGGGGGAGGCGGCGGGACCGGGGCGGGACGGGACCGGGCAGGACGAAACCAGGTCCCATCCCGGGTTTGAGTCTCGTGCCTATTTTTTTTAGGGGAGGATCGGGGCGGGATAGGGTTAGGGTCGGGTCGGGATCGGGCTGACCCGGCCTACTGGCCAGCCTTAGTCGCAGCAAGAATCAGGTCGAACGTAGTTCAGAATAAATATAATTTGTTTTTTCTAATAATATGACCGGGTCCAAACGGATTGCCTACGTATCCCGCCTTGGGGGAAATTAGGTCATTGTGTAGTTCATAATACGTAAAGGAAATGGTTGGATTTTTCATTCTATGACAAAAAAAGATCGAAACCTTTTACGGGTCCTTCTACGTATCTATGCTACAATGGATAGGTCTTGATGTAGTGCTTACAAGTAAATTAAAATGCGATTACATAGAAAAGAGTGAATTCATGCGTAATATCTCTTGACTGCATCTGCATTCATTTCCTTGGGCCTCATTGGCCACCCATTTTTGCTAAGACCAGTGCGTCTCCTGAAAGCTCATTGGTTGATCTTCTTATTTACTGTCGTGAACCCAAGATTAATGGGTGACTTGTGCGCCACAATATTTGTGCTTAAGTCGAGCATATCAACGTAAGACTATGCAAATACAACCACATATTCTTTCAGCAAACTGCTTAACTCTTCCTTATGTGGCGACCCTATGTGCGCACTGATTCGTGTCTCTTTGACTATTCCTTTACACCCTAAATTTATGGCTTATGTTTCATCCAATTTAGGATTTTTTCTATTCTCGTACTAGTCCTCTTCATCGAGGATATCTTCTGGTAACTCTATTTCCTCGTCGTATTCTTCTTCACCCTTGACATTTGTCTTGCTCACTTCGTGATAGTTCATGACATTATGGGCTGATTCATTTTTATTACTAAAATCAAGGCAAAACATGATTAATAATATAAATGCAGAGTAAAGTAAAATAAACTGTAATTTTGATAAAATGAGGCTTTTCAAAAATCAGCAAGACTGTGGTCCTGACTCGGATCAACATCGAGTCATTTCCATTTTGATAAACATTACGAGGAAAGTAGTTAAAAGGTGAATAGTCGGGCCTTAACCATGCTACACCAATTTTTTGAAAGCTTATAAAAACATCATCATGGCTACCGAGGAAGCAGGAGTGGAATGAAGGTCCAGTTGGTGAGCTTTTCGACCGATTTCGTATCGTGAATGATAGGAACTTAAGTGTGTTCTTCTAGGATCTCAATGCAATCTTCTTCTTTGAACATCAACACTATCCCTTCCTCAGCATCATCTGCGTCCGGTGCCGATATCTTGATAGGAAATGACTAGTATTGACTTGTAATTGGCTTTCGTAGCTTCGAATAATCCTTTTTCTTTCCACTCTCTTTGGAAGCTTCTTTAAGGCTGGGGATGTATCCGAGACCATATCAGAACTCAGTGGCGGGAAGCTCAATTGGCTTTGTGATACCCTGCCGATTTTTCCCGAGACCTCTTCCTGGCTTGAAGCTATTTGCAGCTTTGTAGAGGCAGCCATTTTATACGCAGTTGACATTGGGACTTGTGTTGCATCTTCTGCATATGTGACCCCTACCAGTTCGACAACGTGGAAATCTGTTCCTTTGGGGACTCCCTCAATCACGGGAATATAATTGTTGGGATAATTATGGATGCTTTCTTCTCCATGTATCACTACTTCATGTCCATCCCATGAACTTTATGGCCTGGTGCAAAGAAGATGGTACAGCTCCAGCCGCATAGATCCAAAGCATTCCTAATATCATATTATAGTTGGTGGAGATTGACATGACCTGGAACTCAATGATGAACTTGGCGGGTCCTATTTAGATACATAAGTCGAATTCACTAACTGGATCACTATGAGCTCCATCAAATCCTTATACATTTGTATGACTCTTTATTATCTTACCAATGTCATATCCCAATTGTTCCAGTGTGGTTGTTGGGAAAATATTCAACCTGGCCCTGTTGTCCACCAGAATTGCTCTATGGTCTTGTTCCTACACTCAACAACGATGTACAGTGCTTTGTTGTGCATCAGCCCTTCTTTGGGCAACTCATCTTTTTTGAGTGATATCCGATTATCTCCCATGCTATGAGCTACTGTGGTAGCCAGACTTTCAACGCTAGTGCCGGCAGGAACATGCGCTTCATATAGCACTTTCATCAATGCTAAACAGTGTTGTGGAGAACTCACCAATAGTGATAATATAGATATCTGAGCCAAAGTATTCTTTAAATGTTCGATGATAATAATACACTTTAGGTTGTATTCTACGCCAAAAATCTTCGGCTTCACCATCCGTGATTGGCCTCCTCAGATTGTTTTCTTTTCTCGTTCTCCCTTGGGCAAACTCTTCGAGCGTATAGCAGTGCCAAAATTTGGTCATGCCGTGTGCAACTACAACTTCAACAATGAACTCTTTTCTGGGTGTCTTAATGACACATGGGGCTACTTGAGCGATTATCAGAGCGAGAATCATCAAATCAAACCTGGGTCGCTCATGTATGATTGGCGATTTCATGGGCGGTTTGATGACACTCGGGGCTACTTGAGCAGTTATCGAAGTGGGAATCAATACCTCAAACTTGAGTTGCTTATGTATGGTTAATGATGCCACATTCCTCTTATAAGCCTTCATGGATGCTGAGCTTAAAGCCTTATAGACTACCTAGTCTTCCTCCCTTTTCGATCATGTGAATATTAGCATTACTGTGATTCGACAGAGGAACGGTAGTCACATTAGGAGCGTCTGTCTGCAATGGGATTTCCCGTCTATCTATCATATGCTGAATCTTATGCTTTAGGTTGATGTTGTGTCCGGCTCCACCGTAATAATAATCACATATTTGGTCGGGATGGTAGAAATGATTCTCGGGATCAACCTGCTTTTGGGGTACCGTTTGGATTCTACCGGTAGCGAGTAACCCATCGAATGGTTGTGCTTATGTTTTTAATAATGGCGTGAATATTAGAATTGGATTTGTGTCGTGGCGCATTATAATTTGTCGGGGGTGGTTGGTTTTGGTAATTTTGGGCTTGGTGGTTCTGTGGAGCTTGGTAATTTGAAGGATTTTGGTAGTTAGATGGAGTTTGATAATTAAGTGGAGCTTGAGCATAATAGACGGGCATTAGGCTATACGGGAAGTCATATACCCACTTGAGACTGGCGATTGGTACACCTGTATGGGTAAATGAGGTTCATCTCGTCTCTTTGTTTTGGGGATGGAAGATCGGGTCACATTCACCACATCCTCATTTTTCTTTTGCACGCCTCCTGAAGTACTTGACAGGGAGCTTTTACCAGTCATGCTGGTAATCTTTCCAATATTGAGACCATCTTCTATGGCCTCCCCCATATCAACTAGTTCTTAAAATGGTCATCCGGTCATGGCATGCATCTGATCATAGTAATCCTGGTCTTGTGCTCTGACGAAAGAGGCGACCGACTCTTTTTCCATCACATGTGGTTGTACGTGAACAACTTCCTCTATCCATTTACTTGCGTACTCTCTATAATTCTCAATGGACTTCTTCCTAATCTTCTCCAGATAATACCGATCAGGTACGACTTCAATATTGAACTTATATCGTTCCATGAACGATTCTGCTATATCTTCCCAAGTGACCACTGACACATATTTTGCGTAGCGAACCATTCGGGGGATTTCTCCATTAAACTTCAACAAAACAATCTCATGATTAAGGCGGGGTTATTTCGAAGACCCACTAATTGATCAATGTATGACCGCAGATGGGCTATCGGGTTTTCGAACTCGTTGAAGATCTCAAATTTGGGCACCTTAAAGTCCTCTGGTAGGTCCAAATTTGGGTGAAGGCATAGATCATCGTAGCATAGTCCGAGATCATTCTAGGCAGCCTGAGCAATTTCTTTCAGCCTCGACACCATGTTTCAGGCTAACCTTTCATCCATTTTTTAGCCAGCCTCTCATGTTCGGCCCTCCAGGCCTTCTTAGTTTCTTCATAGTGGTCAAGTTTGCTTCTTTCTGGAGAAATGTAGTTTTGGGCGACCGGGGTCTGGAAAGATACATTTGGGCGCGTTGAATTATTTCGGGGAATAAGAGTGGTGGCATTTTGATATGTGGTGGTATTTGGGTGAGTGGTAGTAGTAGTGACTAGAGGGACCTGAACAGAATGAGTGGTCCCATGTATATGGGTGACATTTGTTGGTGGGGGAGTTTGGTACGAAGTACCGATGTGTTGAGGATCAGTCCTCACATGGTGATTTGGGAAATACTCCTAGACCGGAGAGAATAGAGATGTAAAGGGTGGTGGAGGCATCATTTTCTCAGTCTGCTTCTCTCGAGCAGTGTGGGCTTTTTATAGCCTAGATGTCTTCTCCTTGATATCTTTCAACATCTTTACCATGTCCCCGGTACTAGTTATCTCTCATCATACCGGAGACCTAGAGTTCTGATACTTCTTTCGTCATCCGAATTACCAGCCATTTCTTCGAGATTTGGTTCGGATAGGGATGATATCACTGCCTTTGATCTGGTATAGTAAGTCAACATCACAACATGAGCTAACTCCTTTTGATAAGAGAAAAATCACTCAAATGAGGATGACGTTAGTATGTTAGCCGGATAAATTAAATGCAAGATATAACATTGTTGATAAGTAAACACATAAGTTCACATATTCATATGCGAATATTCGATGGAATCTCCGTTCAGGGTATTTTAGGGTTTATAATGGTATTTTGGTAATTTGGGAGTTGATTGACTTACTTCATACGATAACCCCGACGATTAGCCTGCCAATTGGATCCACCTATATTGTAAAAAATGGAAAGAGGAGGGGGATCAAAAATTTATTTATATTAAGGATCGAGTCTTAAATAGACTGCCTATGTATTCCACTAGGGGAAGTCATGCCCGTTCGTAGTTCATTTATATAAAATAAACCAACCCCACCGGTTCCTACCCAAAATCCCAAGACCAGGCCGGATAAGGGCTTTCTGCGTATCTCACCTGGGGAACATCAGGTTCAACGCAGTTCTTTTTACAAATAAAGAGGGGAAGGGAAAATTATATTTGATTTGATTCGGGGTGCCTAAATCTACCCAAAAATGAATTTTCTTTTTAAGCCATAGATGGTTGTCACCCTTACAACCGCGTGTTCGGCCCTTGGCTTATGCCAACTCATGACGAGGAATGAGCAGTACCCAAATCTCCCACTTGCCTATGAGGTGCTCTAAGTCGAATTGAATGCCTCGCAATCCTCGATATTGTGACCTAGTGCCCCAGAATGGTATGGGCAGCCTCTTCCTTCGCCAGCTCGGGAAGATGAAGGCTTTCACGAAGGTCTGATAGGGTTGATTTTATCTGTGGCAGTCATCTTGTTGAAGATCTCGAAGTAGGAGTCCTCAAAGATGGTGAAATCGTGCCTCCACAAATGTGTCTCAGTATCAACCTCTCTCATACCTATGATTAGGTCATGTGCCAATAGGGAATAGGGCTCTCCAGATGAGGCGGATGGTCCCATTGTCAATTAGTTGCACAATATTTCTCCTGAGGGGAACACACTCATCAGTAGTGTCCCGGTTGGTTCAGATGGTAAGTACATTTTTTGTGCGCATATGCTGGAGCGCATGGTGGTAATCTAACGTCGCTGGGGTGTGCGATCCCCATGGCTCTCATAGTCTCATAGACCTAAGATTTTAGCACGCACACTGGCATTGATCGAAAAAGACAGTTGTAGGCCTTGAGAGCAACGACCCACACAGTAGGTATCTCACTTGGTAGAAAGTCATCGCTATCAGGAACGGCAGGAGATGCGGCTGCAGTAGCTTTCCTGATTGGTTGAACTTCATATCTCAACCCTCACTGTTCTGGATGGCCCCGGATTTCTAGGCAAGGGAACATAGTCATCCAACATTCCTCTGACTTCCCTAGAGAGGTTTAACAAATGGTCCACTTCTCTCAATTTCGCCCAGATTAGGGCTATCCTTTCGTCCACTTCACCATCCTTCTCCTGAGTGAAGCTTTTCTCTCCACTCCGTTGTTCATACTCATAGCGGGCACATCGGCACTCGAACTTTGTTGGAAATTCATCTCAACAAGTCAAATCTTTCTAGGAGAGGTAAACGGTTTAGGTAAGTAGGTTTCCATTTTGGGAAAGTGGGGTTTTGGCAATGTTCTTGTGTTTTTATTTTGCGGTAATACCTGGAACATTGAATCAATCTCATTTGATATAAAGGCATGAAAGAAACACATAAACAAATATTTGCATATAAAGCACATAATTGCAATATATTAAACGTGACCATGTGCCTCGTGAATTGAGACCATTTCTAGTGTTGAACATGAATTGTGCCAATTTGTAGATCAAACCATTTCTCTCATAATCATTAATAATAATCATAATCTCCTCAAAGGATTACATCAATAAAGCATAAAGAATAAAGAAAATCATAAGGGTTGTCCTCTAGTGGTTGATGTCGATCTTCCGTCTGTCCGGGCCCTCTTGGCATGCTAGAGTGTAATATGAATCTATTGATGTGTTTGCACCATCAAAACATCAGCCACATACCTTCTCCAGGAAGGTCATCGGGCGGGTGTCCTCAATAACCTTTTGGATGTGATCCCTTAAGTCTTCCAAACACTTGTATGACCCTAAATTTGCCCCCAATCGGGCTATAGTGTGTCTTTCAGCTTCCATTTTCTCCCGATACCTAACATCTCTATCATCGACTTGCATATGAATTTTTCTGACCTTGATTTTAGCCTTAGACTCTCTGTAGCAAACCCGTTGGTACCGGTTGAACCCTGGCACAACAACCCCTAGTATATCCGCTCTCAAACAATCCTCGTATTCTTCGTCACTCTTTGGAGACTTGTAATACCAGGTATATGAGATGACTATTCCATTCTCGGATGTACTCTCTGACATTGTGGATCTTAGCCTCCTCATAGTCAATCAGATAGTCTCTCATACTCCCAACATGAGGCACTACTTGTTCCTTTCCAAGCCGTCTAAGGACCCTAGCTGGTGGATAAGGGTGGACCCATCGAATACCCATAAGTGGCAAGAATAGACATTTTCTACCTTATACTACAACCCATGTAGTACTTAAGTCGATGAACCTCCACTGTATATCCTTCTCTTTAAGACCAACAAAGAAGAGGGACCATTCTCTTTTGGTTCGACGGGGGAAATCATGGTTCACCAAATCATCCTTTCGGCTATCAGTGGGTAAGATTGGGGGACCTATAATTTTTTTGAGGTGTCTGAGAATCCACCACTGTAGTAATAGGTTGCACCCATGGAAGAATCTAAATTGGTTTTTGCAGCTACCCAAGGCTCGATATATATCAGCGAGGATGACTAGGACTATGTCATAGTATTTGGGTACTCCGACATTGTTGGCTACACCATAAAAGATGGCGTGGGTGTCTTAGATGACTCGAGTGTTTATGGCGAGATTGAGATTTTGAGGAAATACCATGGTACCTAGCAAACCAATGGCGAAGACTAAGGGTCGGGTGGCATCCCAATCCTTGCAACTGGGGAACTCTAGGGAATTGTTTATGAAACCCCCTTTACTCCTGAATCGTTGATACAAGTCCCTAATGGCTATGGTTTCCCCAGATACCAAGAAGGCTTAGGCTAAAGACAACATTTTTACAATTTCAACTCGAGTGGTTTTGTTTGGGACTAGGAGGTTGTGATCGGGTTTTTGTCTCATTCTTAGACAAGTCCCATTACTGTCTATAGCATCTCAGATTTCTTCCAAGGTCGAGGTCATCTCTATAAGTCTGAACCTAAACACCATCATATCATTATCCCAATATTCGGTTAAGACCTCAATAAGTTCTTTACAACCCGTCATAGTCATGAGAGAGGGTGGGTATCCTAGACAACAGTTAATCTCTCTATGGTGCTTGTCATCGAAATCAAACCACCACATCGACAACAACTCTGGTGCTCCCAAAACTATATCAAAGCGGAGGTTGGTAGACATATACACAGATAACACACAGTTAGGCCCCGCCTCTCGGACAATAGTTTAACCCATATGACATAAATTATGTGCGCACATAGCACATAGTTGGATGAACGTAATCATCGGGTCGCCGTATTCATATCCAGCCCACGAAAGATTCTGATCCATATTATTGATACGCCATAGGTGCGAGTATGATATTGAAATGTCAGAGTATGAGCGACTGTCTCACCCTTATTTATGAAGGAAGGGATGTATGTTCAAAAAAATTAAGTATCAACTTTATAAATATAGAAAGAACAGGGTGGTGGAGGTGCCAAATGTCTGAAATGCGGAAGATTGTAACGTGATCGGAATTCAGATACATTAATGAAAGCCTTGTTGTCCCGTCTTTAGCGGTGATATAATCATAGCGAGAAGTATCTATTTTTGTTACTGATTTACTGACGTCAATGAACGTAAGTTTCAAAAGAAGTAGGACCTTAGGATTTAGTAGGGATTTAGCATGTTCCTCAGTCTGGACGATACTGAAAAATAGTACAGTTAGGCGGTGATACCTATTTTGGAGAACGTGTACATGGGAATTGTTAGCCAAGTATGACATTGAAAGAATTTAAAGATTTAGCGGGCAAGGTATGAAGCCTTTTATGTGGGTGGTAAATGTTTCCTTCTGTGGGGATATAAAAAAATAGAGACTAGGAGGAAGTTAGACATAGAAAAGGTATGTTATGATGATATAGACAAGGATAAAAGGTGAAATTGGTAGCAAGAGGATAACACAAAGGTAAATAAAATATTGGAATAAATGTGTGAGATGACGAAGAGTCGTGAAACAAAGTATAAGAGAATGGAAAGCCATGGCCAATAAAGATAGAACATAATGAAAGCAGTAACGGTTGAGACATCGGGGGGAGTGTGTTATAAGATCGAGTATCTATTACGAGAATTGACCCATGGGAAATGGGGCGGAAAGGAATCGACATAGACCTGTATGATGACTTAGTAAGAAAATGCAAGGGTTACTAAGAGAGGTTTTGCGACGGCTAAGGTTGCATTACCCAGATTTTATGGATATGCCATAAATGTCGACGAACAAGTACGGATTGATAGCGATAGTATAAAAGGAATGACAGCGGCCTCCCAGTTAAAAAAGGTAAAACAATGGCAAGGACTGCTAACTATAAGGGATTCATCCAGGAAAGCATGAAGAATAATTAGAGATGAAAGCATACATAGGCTCAAGAGGAGTATTCTGAATTTAGGAATAAGAGGATAAGTCAACTTTCATCGAGAAAGGATGTATACAGAATCTAGAAGGAGATGAGTTAAACAGCCAGATGAGCCATCATACTATGCTATATGCATATTAAGGGACGATCATAGCATTTGAGGCATTGATTGCGCAACCAAGCACCAATGATTCTCAAGAAATATTTCAAGAAAGAAGTATAGTATGAGGGTTTAGTATAAGGTGACCAAGGTGACGGGCTACAGAGCCTTGAAGTAAAAGACAACGGTTAAGGATGATACTCATAATGAACAAAAAGAGATATAATGGTAAGGAGGATAAGCAGTAAAAGATTAGGGATATCCAAGATCCTGCAAGAATATATGATTACGAAATTGCTAAAAGTATATCACCCGTATGACCACGAGCGACAACAAAAATCCCACATTGGAAGTATGACCACGAGAATCATTAGTGTAAAGTTGAGACGGGTTTCTCTTACTAATAAGTAAAGGCACCCTATCAGACGGGTCGTAATGGTATAAAGAATTATGAGCTCTTAAAGAGAATAACAGTTCTTGGAAAGAAAGAAGAAACTAAGTAAGCAAAGGTGTATTTAGATAATGTGGTAAGGTGTGATCCTCCTTAAGAGAAAAAGGCTTCGAAAGTTAAACTTCATCAAGTGAATATCCCACAAATATGGTGGAAAGACAAGAGAATAACATTGTTCTAGCGAAACGATTGAAAATCCTAACATGGGACTAAATCAACGATAGAGGTGTTATATAGAACTCAATTGTATCCCTCCTTTAAGGTATATAGTGGAAGATAACTAAATAAAGGTTCAATCCTATTACCTTCTGAGGAGTATGTTCGGAAGAACATTATAACAACCTTTAGAGTAACCTAAGATAAGGTATGTAAATGGTTCAGCCTATATCGAGGCCCAAAAATAAAAGGACTAGAAAATGAGCTTAAACCAATAACCAGTTTAAAGGTCCGATTCCAGGGCTCCAATGATAACAAAGAAATATGCGGGGAATGTTAGTGTCACCCTGATGGCAAAGGAGAAAAGAAATAACAAAGGGAGAGTTGGAAATGGATACCATTGGAAGGTAGGGTCCCATAGAAATAGAGCCAATGTCAAAATTAAAGTGAGACAGAGTTGTCTAATTACCAAGTCGGTAGTGTATTTCAAGTTTAGTTAGATTGAGGAACAAAATGGAAGTGGAAGTGTCTTGTTCCTTCTATCTTAGTCGCCTGGATTTAATTAAGGTATGCTACAACATTAGAGTAATAATTGATGTGGTAATAAGAAACACATCAGTGTCGAACTTTGGCGTAGCACCCCTGTGGTCAGCATGGAATGACATTGCTCCTTTTGTTCTTTACGCGTGAATGAATTTGGGCTAGGCCTGAGATGAGTATGCTTGGGCTCGATGTAACTTAAATAGGCAAAGGAATTTGCTCAAATGCCATTTATGAATTTAAAAGACTCTTGATCATATTTTGCAAATGTGATCACTTTTTAAATACATCGACGACCTAAATAAACTCAATTATTACTGGATTTAATCAATAGTTTCAATTTGAGCCTAAATTTGAAACTAGTCTGAATTTAGGAACTTAAGATCATGTATGTGTCTTTTTAAATTTGACCATGATTTAAACAATCAAGATGTAATTCAGTTATCGCATTAAATTAACAGTTTCCCGGATTTGACAGAGCGAGACATTAATCCTATAATTTTGACAAATCATTTTGAGACAAATACTTTTATAATTGTCAGTTAAAATTAAGTCATAATTAATGGTCGAATTATGTAAAATTGGGATATGATGTATAATATGTATACCAAGTGATATTTTGTCAAATAAAATCACAAAATACTCTCGGAATAATTTTGTAAAATCATATTCTCTTTGTGAAAAGTGTATTCTACTCCGTCTGTAACTCGAGAATTCTGAATAATTAAATAAGATTATTGGAGGGTAAACATTAGGTGTCAACAACTGCCCCTTCGTTGTTTGGGGATGGCTAGACAATCCTTGAGCGGTGAATTTGACTGACCTAATTTTTAGCCGACCAATAAGAAACTACTTCTATTTTTATGCGATTGTTTTTTGAAAATTATGGCAGGACCCTGGTTTATGTGTTTCTTACATATCTCCTGTTGTATGAGAATTAAGGCGTTCGACCCTATTAAATCACTAAAGAGTTGATAAAACAAAATTATCAAACCAGAAAAGATCCGGAATGATTTTATTGGAATGTGACCGATCCTCAGAGATTGAGTAGCCTACATATCCCCGATTTTGTGAATCTGTCCACTTGTAGTTCGACTCGATGGCCCGAAAAGGGAGTCCCTTATGTGGGAATCCCATTGACCTTTATGGTATATGCATGGCCGATGACAAATACTTTTTCTAAAAAAAAGTAAAACTTCATGATTTGAGAGCGAGGTCAATGCAGAGTGATGTTCAAGATTATGTGCAGAGAGCTTGA
This sequence comes from Anisodus acutangulus, assembly GCA_029783415.1. Classification (NCBI taxonomy): domain Eukaryota; kingdom Viridiplantae; phylum Streptophyta; class Magnoliopsida; order Solanales; family Solanaceae; genus Anisodus; species Anisodus acutangulus. The sequence continues at coordinate 16,705,200 of CM056496.1, read as the reverse complement.
TCCTCGTTGGCTCATATTTTCAACCGGCTACCCAAGAATAAGTTCCACATTTTGCTTTGCATATATCTGGATCCAGTCTTCTGCTTTCTGCCTTCGGTAGCTTTGACCTATCTCCACATACTTAGACCTGCATGTCGGTTATTACATTTTATATTTGTATACCAGCGCAACTTTGTTTTGTTATACCTTCTTGGATGAATTCTTTTGAGCGGGCGTCTCTTCCGATGATGTTCGACTCTGTTGACTTTCTGGGGAGTGCTTGTTTTGAGCGGATGCCACCTTCGATACTGTCTGACTCCTTTTGATGATCTTCATTGATCCTGTAGTTCGATTTGTGGAGCGATAGCTGCAACCTTCAGCCGGAAGTACATCGTTCAGAAATGGGGGTGAAGCCTGTAACCGTTTTGACTAGAATTACATCACTCTGACTCTATTGAATAAATACAACGCCTCTATGGAATGAGCACCATGACCATCTTGGTTGGCATTACATCATTCAAATGGAGTGACTACTGCAGTACTTAGGCCAAAATTACATCACTTGACTCGATATCAAATGACGACGTGCATGGAGACTTTGGCCTAGGGGACAGGAGCGGGGGAGGCGTCTCACTTTTGGAGTTAGCTAGAGCTTCTAGGATGGTGATAGCCAACTTGAGATTCCTGAAGAAGGAGGAGCACTTGGTGACTTTCCGGAGTTCGGTGTCTAAGACTCACATAGACTTCTTGCTCCTTAGGAAGGTTAACAACAGTCTTTGTAAAGATTGCAAGGTTATTTCGAGGGAGTATCTTACAACCCAACATAAGTTTTTGGTGATGGATTTGGAGATTAGGATAGAGAAGAAGATGAGGGTTGTGGATGATAGGTTAAGAATAAAATGGGGGAGTTTGACCATGGCTAATGCAAAAGAGATGGGGGAGAGGTTGTTGGTCAAGGGGGCTTGGGAGAGTAGTGGGGATGCGATCGATATGTAGGACAAGACGGCCAGCTGCATTAGAGAGGTAGTTAGGGAAGTTCTAGGGGTCTCACGGAGTAGTCGTGGTGGGCATCTAAGGGACTGGTGGTGGAATGGTGAAGTTAAAGAGAAGGTGAAAGCGAAGAAAGCGGCGTATGCGAAATTGGTAGAAAGAAAGGATGAGGTAGAGAAGTGGACGAATAGGGAAATCTATAAGATAAGAGGAAGGAGGCAATGTTTGCGGTTTCAGTGGCAAAAACGATGGCTTTTGAACGCCTGTATGTGGAATTAGAGAAAAAAGGCAGAGATGAGAAGTTGTATAGACTAGCCAAGGCGAGGGAGAGGATGGCCCGTGACATGGATCACGTGAGGTGCATCAAGGACGAGGACAATATTTAGAGATTTGCAAAAAAAAATTGCAACCCTAATAGAGAAAAGGTTAATTCGACCTTCAAACTCCCCATGGAGTTGTACAACGTTCTATGTTAATAAGCATGCTGAACAGGAACGAGGAGTTTCCAGATTAGTTATCAATTATAAACCATTGAATAAGGTTTTAAAATGGAGTAGATATCTAATTCCTAATAAAAAGGATCTGCTTGACAGGTTATACCAGTCTAATATATTTTCAAAATTTGATTTAAAATCAGGTTTTTGGCAGATATAGGTCAATGATTCTGACAGGTATAAAACTACTTTTACAATCCCATTCGGACACTATGAATGGAATGCCATTCCTTTTGGACTAGAAAATGCTCCATTAGAATTTCAACATGTCATGAATGATGTTTTTACTTCATATAGTGATTTTATCATTGTTTACATAGATGACATATTAGACTTTTTAAAAAACATACAAGATCATATCAAGCATCTTGAAATTTTTAAGAAAATTATTATTTCAAATGGTTTGGTTATATCAAAACCCAAAATGAATATTTTCCAAACAAAGGTTCGTTTCCTTGGTCATAATATTGAACATGGGAAAATTATTCCTATTACCAGGAGTATAGAATTTGCTTCTAAATTTCTTGATAAATTTCCTGATAAAACCCAATTACAAAGGTTTTAGGGAGTCTAAATTATATTTCTCCTTATTACAAGAATTTATCTGTGGATGCAGCTATCTTATATGATAGGTTGAAAAAAAGAAGATCGACAAGATCAAGAATCTTAATATAGATGAAAGCATAAAGGATACTTTGATGAAAATTGTTGTCCCATCTGATGAGTCAAATGACTCAGAGGAGAAATTGAGTTCAGACTATGAAGATCCTTACTCATTGGGAAAAAAACCACAGAACCATTAGTAAAAAATCTTGAAGATCTACTCTCTGATTTTTAGAGTAAGTTAAAGATTTCTCCAAAAGATGGTTCTACATCTACTGTTATGATAATCAGTACAGATAAATTATCCGAGTCTGACAATGAAGCACAAATTGTTGCGATGAGAAAGGGTAAATGGAAACCCAAATTTAATTCAGAAAATTACTACTATCCGAGACCTACACCCATGGATGTTCTGATTGAAGAACAAGCTTATAAGAATGAGCCTACCACTTATACTGGTACATAAATTGTTGAATGGAACATAGATGGTGGCGCTGATAGTCAAATATTTATGACTTGCCACAAAATCATTATGTATGCTGCAGTAGCCAAAGGTAACAACCAAACCGATGTTCACATTGTTAAGATGATAACTGCAGAATTTACAGGTCAGCTCAAAGCGTGGTGGGATAATTATCTTACACCAGACCAGAAAGCTTCTATTTTAAATGTTGTAAAACAAGAGGGTAATGAAGTCCAACCTTATGCGGTTTTTACTCTCATTCTAACCATTTTAGATCACTTTACAAGTAATTATTCAACCAATTATGATAATATCAGAACTCTTCTGCAAAACCATAGGTGCCCCACCTTAACTTCATTTAGTTGGTATAAGGATGTTTTCCTTAGCATAGTGTTAAATCTCCCAGAAGCCAATAGTAGTTTCTAGAAAGCCAGATTCATAGATGGGCTTCCCTCTCTTTTTGCTGAAAAGATTAAGAGAACCTTAAGAAAAGATTTAGGTGATTCTTAGATCCAATGGGATCTTTATTCTTACTATCAGCTAATATGCAAATGCATGGAAGAAGGATTAGCTCTATGCAATGATCTGAAATTACATAAACAACTTAAAAACCAAAAATTGACAGAAAAGACCTAATTAGGGGAATTCTGCTAGCACTTCGCATTCGATCTATCGACCTCTTACCAGAATGGGAAAAAGAGGAAAAATCCGGTTAAATCCCATAAAAGACAATACTATGAGAAGTACAAATCTGACTCTTATAAGAAGTATGCTGCAAAAGAAAAGAGCCAGAAATGTAAAAAAAGGTTATATCCCTAAGAGAGAGAAGAAGTCTCCTACATGTTATGCATATTGTGAAAAGGGACATTACGCCAATAGGTGTAAAGAGAAGAAGATCGACAAGACGAAGAATCTTAATATAGATGAAAGCATAAAGGACACTTTTATGAAAATTGTTGTCTCATCTGATGAGTCAAATGACTCAGAGGAGACATTGAGTTCAGACTATGAAGATCCTTACTTCTCCTCTACGGAAGAAGAGGCTCCTTGCATTTGCACTGCGAAAGATAAATGTCAAGTTATCAAGGATAATGAAGACACAGAAGATGAGTTTTATAAACTCCAAGCTCAATTCTCCAGTTGCAATATAAATGTTATTAATGGAGAAGAAGTGAGTGACCTACTGGATAATATTCAGGACAAAGCTTAGAAATCACAGATTATCGATGCTTTGTTTAAGGCTCGAGAAAGGGTCAAAGTTCCACCCAAGATCATATCAAGGATCGATCCACCTTATAACTTATCTGCAGTTCTTCAGGAATTACAGAAGAAGAGGAGTCTTAATAATCCTCTAACAGTCCAAGAATTGAAGACGGAGATCTATGATCTCAAAACAGAACTAGCTCTACTACGACAATGTTACGCTACCTTGGATGGTAGAGTTACCTTATTAGAATCAGGACATGCTAGTCATACTCCTATTCCCGATACTCCTATTCCTGATACTCCTATTCCTGATACTCCTATAGAGTTAGGTTATACTCCTATACTCGACCAACCAACTACCTCTAATAGTCCTAATGAGGCAGACTTTATGGGAGCCATTAATTTGTATTCCCGCCAAAGATAAATTACCCGTATTAATTTATTAATTAATAGAGGTATCATATATAGACATGTCCCTACGATTATTGATTCAGGGGCATATCTTAATTGCATTAGGGAAGGACTAATCCCTACTAAATACTTTACCAAGACTACTTGTAGAGTACGTGGTGCAGATGGGAACAAATTGGATGTCTCCTACAAATTATCAAGTGCCCATGTTTTCCATGATAAAATGTGTATTGAACATTCTTTCGTCTTAGTCAAAACATTTGGCTCACGATATAATTTTAGGCATACCATTTATTAAAGGTCTAATGCCTCTTACACATATTGATGATAAGGTTTTCACAGGTACCTTTGAGAATAAATTAATCAATTTTCCTTGGGTTCCTGCATCAAGTCCAGTAAGCCTTATTAGTCTTGTGCAAAATAAGAAGCAACATCTTGATTATCTGCAGCAAGAATTAATGTCTTCTAATATCATCGACCAATTACAAAATCCTAAATTACAGGATAAAATAAAAAAAAAATAGAGCATGATTTTTCTATTTCTATTTGTAATGATTTACCTACTGCTTTTTGGAACAGGAAAAAGCATATAGTTAGTCTTCCATATGAAGAAGGGTTCCATGAACAGAACATTCCGACCAAGGCTAGACCTTGCCAGATGAATATGGAATATTTAGAGATTTGCAAAAAAGAAATTGCAACCCTAATAGAGAAAAGGTTAATTCGACCTTCAAACTCCCCATAGAGTTATACAATGTTCTATGTTAATAAGCATGCTGAACAGGAACGAGGATTTCCCAGATTAGTTATCAATTATAAACCATTGAATAAAGTTTTAAAATGGATTAGATATCCAATTCCTAATAAAAAGGATCTGTTTGACAGGTTATACCAGTCTAACATATTTTCAAAATTTGATTTAAAATCAGGTTTTTGGCAGATACAGGTCAATGATTCTGACAGGTATAAAACTGCTTTTACAGTCCCATTCGGACACTATGAATGGAATGTCATGCCTTTTGGACTAGAAAATGCTCCATCAGAATTTCAGCATGTCATGAATGATATTTTGACTTCATATAGTGATTTTATCATTGTTTACATAGATGATATATTAGTCTTTTCAAAAAACATACAAGATCATATCAAGCATCTTGAAATTTTTAAGAAAATTATTATTTCAAATGGTTTGGTTATATCAAAACCCAAAATGAATATTTTCCAAACAAAGGTTTGTTTCCTTGGTCATAATATTGAACAGGGGAAAATTATTTCTATTACCAGGAGTATAGAATTTGCTTCTAAATTTCCTGATAAAATTCCTGATAAAACCCAATTACAAAGGTTTTTAGGGAGTCTAAATTATATTTCTCTTTATTACAAGAATTTATCTGTGGATGCAACTATCTTATATGATAGGTTGAAATAAACTACCACTCCGTGGACAAATTCCCACACAGAAGCAGTACAAAAGATTAAAAAGAATGTGCAAGCTTTGCAGTGTCTTATGCTTGCTAACCCAAATTGGGGAAAGATCATTGAGACTGATGTTTCAGACATCAATTATGGAGGGATACTTAGTCAAATAAATCCCCAAACCAAACAAGAATATCTTGTTCGGTATCATTAAGGAAAATGGACTAATAGTCAAAAGAATTATACTACTATAGCTAAAGAAATTCTTGCTATAGTTAAGTGCGTCCTGAAATTCCAGGATGATCTTTATAATATAAAGTTCTTAATAAGAACAGACTGCAATGCATCCAACTTTAGGTTTCAAAAAGATTTTAAACATGTTGTATCCAAACAAATGTTTGCAACATGGCAAGCCCATTTATACCCATTTGATTTTGAAATTCAATATCTTAAAGGTGAAGATAATTCACTCCCTGATTTTCTTACTCGTGAATATTTGCAGGGATAAGATGCGTCCAGAATGGACCACATACTCCTAATAGGGGTAGAGGCAGAGGAAGAGGCAGAGGCTCGGGACGAGGCTCTGGAAAATCTAGTTCCACTGGAAATAATATTTCCAATATTCCAAGAGTAATACTCATGGACAAAGAAGGCTCTTCTAGTAGTCAACAACAAGGCTCATATGCCGAAAAACTTCAACAATCGGAGAAAGAGAGCAGAGACCAATATTTGGTCAAAGGTCATGAAGAGATAATTCTCTACCTATATCATGAAGATAAAAATTATCTAAATGATCCTTGGATTCTAATGAATCGATATGAGAAAATTTCTACAATCCTTTCCCAGAAGGAAAAAACATGATGTATTATGAATATATCCTTATTGCGACTAGCACTGATGAGATCACATCGTTCTTGGATAAAAAGCTTGGAGCAGAAAATAATTTTTCAAAATTCTATCTTAAGAAGTTTATATCTCCTTATGAGTGGGGAATTAGCCCATTCAGATCAAAGGAATTTATAATTCCTCGAACGACCATTAAAATGATGTTTAATTACTATGAATATATCAATGCTTTCACTCAGGTTTTCTACTATAAAAATCGAAAGCATGGTCATTCCTGGTGGATTAAAATTAATCTTGAGATTTTTAAAAGCATCCAAAATGGTTTATTACTTCCAAGATAGATATTCCCATGGTGGAGTGTCTTGGACCAGAAATTCATGTCTTACATGAGCCTTATATGGCTGTCTACGAAGAATGGGTTCAAGTAACACCATGTGTTACCCAAAAAAATCCCTCTGATTATATCGAAGGATCTGCTTCATTATTTTTCTCTATGCAGGCAGGAATCCCTTGGATATGGAAATGGATTCCAGAAGCAGGAAGGAATCAACAAGGCATTATATGTCTCAAAAGGAAATTTCTTTGTAAGTTTTAGTCCAAATTGTTAGATAAAGATCCATAGGACAAAATTCGTCATTATGGGTGGTAATTAGAAGGCGATATATCTTCACTAGTTAAAAGTATTAAAATATCCATCATATGGAGAAAAAGACTAGAGAAGATGAATCATCTTTCTTTTCCAAATTGGAAAAAACTATTAAAGTCCGAAATCCCAAGCATCAGACGAGGATCTCATCTTAGCATATCTTGATAAGGTAAAGGAGGATTTCATAAAATATTTTAAGGCAAATGTGGATGATAGTTCCTATTCCGAGACATCTACCGCATCCATGGGAGATGCCCCTGATAACAACCAATATGCTTGTCTAGGAGGTGAATAACAACTATTGGAGGATTATACTTACCATCCAACAACAGAAGATCTGTTTGACAGCCTAATAGAGGCAATCCAACAAAAACACAAATCTAAGAAGGAGGATACCAATTCAAAGGGAAAAACAAAAATGTTAGAGTGAAGTGACATTGGTGGCCACGCGGAATCAGTAATGGTCGGATAAGACAAATGTCCTTTCACAACTTTAATAAAGTTTTTAACTTTTTATAAAAGTTTACTTTTTTCAAGATAAGAAAGCGACGTATGTCGGGGAATCTTATCTTACTTTATTTAAAGTTTTCCTTTCCGCAAAGTTGTTTGTCCATATGTAATTATTAGATTCGTTTACTATTTCTATTTTGTAAATTGTATTCAGTTTTGAAGTCCGCCTTTACCTATAAAAGGGGACTCTCTTTCATTTGTAAAGCAAGCCTTGGAAAAAATCACCATGCATTGTAAAACTTTTCTTCATAATAATATTTCAGTTTTCATTGTATACTCTCTCTCTCTTGGACACAACTTAGGTACTATTCTCTCCCCTTCTCTTTTTTTATTTCTTGTTATTTCATATGATAGGCTAATAAGCCTATACTGTCTGAGATGCTCTGCAATGATATGGTTTAATTAAAAAAAAATAAAATAAAAGGATTGAGTGAAATAAAATTCTACACTGAAATTTCGGGAAGGATATTAGTACATATCACCATGGGTTCTAAGATATTCTAACAATTATGCTCTTGTCGTACGGAGTGCCCTTTCAGCCGTCGCCATGGTTAGGCATAAGGCATTTTTATGGCCGTTTTTCATATTGATTTATGTATAACTGTTGGAATATGCTTGGATTAAAATCCCTATTTATGAATAGTACTATGATCCATCTTGGTTGTAGATATCTTTTGTTTTGTTCTGTTCTTTATTATTATTCAAATAATGATCCTTTTCAGACCTAGACCCAGGTCTTTCAAATGGCCAATTTACGGGCGGATCTTTTCATCATCTAACAACCCTGAAGAGGGTAGGAATATAGATGGTATATTAATATAGTTACATCTAAGTTTATCAAATAATAAACATGTAGTACGGAAGCAAGTATTATCAACTCAAAATTCATTTTTAAATGGAAGTCTATAATCTTCTATCAATATTAACTTCATAATTTCAGTGACTTATACTTATCAAGATCATAATTAGAAACATATAGTTTGAAAACATACCTCTTAGCAGAATTTTAAGATCATCGGATATACTCAACCCACCCTGGCTCTGCCTCCCTTTTTCCTCACTGGATTCGACAAGATAAATGGCCTAGGTGCTGGGAGTTGCTCGACATACTCTTTCTTAAAATTTCTTTAAGAGATGGTGTTTTATGGACTACTATGGTTCTAAGTATAAGCTTTCAAAGTATCTATTCTCTGGTATTATGATATTATTCTTGATATAGATTATAGACTAAAATGGGGTTTAGCTAGACATAAGAGAAAATATTTCAAAGATTTGAAGTTGTTGTATTTCGAAAGATCGTTTCAGAAGTTAAAGTGAGGCTCTTTATATAGATAACCTCTTCGATTGCTTACATTATTGCTATGCTATAAAAGTCTAAAAGCAAATAATAGTTGGTTACAAAAGTCTAAAAGCAAATAGTATTTTGCAGATTTTTCTTCTAAGTTGTTTGTCCTTGTTGCCATTTTTTCAACGTTGTCAGCTATCATCCTTGTCATTCATTCTTTGTGGGTCCGACGACTTTTGCAATTTGTTGAGGCAGGTTGCTTTCTTCCACAGATGTCTTGCAAGCTGTCTTCTTTGCATAATTTGTTTTCTTTCTTTCTTCAAAATTTTATTTGAAGCATTCAAAACTCCTATAGAATAGGAACGGTATCATTTCATTTTTTTCAGTAGATACTCCAATAGAATAGGAATGGTATCTCTTTTAGTAGTATGATGGTAATATATGATAGTATATGGGCTTGCTGTAGTTAGACTACATTAAGCCGTATCAAATTGTTACATTATTGCTTTCTGTAGTTATACTACATTGGGCCGTTTTATGCGAAGAAATTAGATGATCCTTCTTTTTTCATAGTAGTATGAGTAGTATTGGTATCATTTTTTGTACTGATAACATGCCTTTTCCTCTGGCCTATCAGAAGCTTGTATTGTTCCACAATTGCAGTGGAATGATTGTGTTATAGATTTATGATCCGGTCATGCATATTTGTAAGCTGCATAGTATCTTCAGATAGTACGTCGTTGTTGTATTATAGGGTAATAATTTTTCAATTTCTCCACCTTTGGAGTTTCCAATAATGCTAGCTTTACCTGCTCTTAACATATCTTCAATTTTTTATTTTAATGTTAATAGTCCAATGACTCTTTTGTCACTCAACCATTCTTGAAATTTTTCCAGGGTACATGGTATTTTCATCTTGAGATCTTCATCATCTCCACTAATGTTGCTATTTCTTTCAGTTTTGAATAATTGACATATTATAATAGGTTTTCTAGTTAAATCTGTTGAGACATCAAATAGTTGTATACCATAGATACCTTTTCCAAAAGATTCCATGATTGCTTGAGCAGATTGTACTATAACAGTAGGTAATTTAGCAATATTGTAAAAAGTTTCATCTACTAGTATTTTATCCATAAAACCATAAGTAAATAGTTTTAAAACTATATCAGGGTTAGATTTTTCATTACATAAATATCTTGGGTATTTGCTAAGTTTTGCACTTCGTAAAATATGAGGGTTAGATTTATAGTCATAAAATTTATTTATTTGTTCGTAAGTTGTAATATATTCAGATGCAAATTTCAATTTGTCACACATTGGTACTGCTATTGGAATTTGAGAAGATGAGGCTATTATGGGAGATGGTATAGTGGATGGCATGGTTGCAAGCTGAGATCTAAACGTTTTTAGTTTTTTCTGTAGTAGATAGAGGGTTTTTTTTTAGGTTTTGTAGGTTTTTGAAGTCTCAAAAGGCTTATGTCAGTTGATCTACCAGATGTGTGTTTTCTTGCATTTTGGTTGTAATGGTTTCATGGTTTTGTTTGATGATTTTTGTAACACTGGTAATATATTCTTCAAATTTTCATTGCTTGTTGACATGGTTATACCTACTATGAGGACTGCTCCCTATCCTATATTACTAGCATCAGTGAAAAGTTCTAGTTGATCTAGTTCCATTGGTATTCTATGCTTTGGCAAGACTTTCACTTTTTCCTTGATTTCATTTATAGCTTTAGTATGTCATTCCTTCCCTTCAAAGGTTATACTTTTTCTAGTTAATTCTTGCAATGACTTTCTTAAGAGTGGTAAATCCTTTATATGGTATGAAGCATAGTTTACTACTCCTAAAAATTGTTGTACTTCTTTTTTACTCTCTAAATTTATCTTTAAAATTCTTTATTTTTGTTACAATGTGCTCTTGCAGCTGTAATCCTTCATTATCTATTATGTATCCCAAATATTCTATATTGTTCTTAAAGATTTCAGATTTCTTTTCAGATAACAGTATTCCATGTTGTTTCACAGTTTTTATAAATTTTTCTAAATATTTTATATGATTTTCCAAATCATCATTATATATTAATATGTCATCAACATATACTATACAAAATTCTGTCAATTTTCTGAACACTTGGTTCATCCTTCTTTGAAATATTTGTGGTGCATTTTTCAATCCAAAGGGTAGTACATTCCATTCATAATGTCCTTGAGGGGCACTAAAGGCTGTTAAAGATTTTGATTCATTTGTTAGTTTTATTTGCCAAAATCCACTTTTACAATCAAATTTACTAAACTATTTTTTATTTCCTAATCTATTGATAAGGTTTCTTTTGTATGGTAAAAAGTATCCATCAAATATTATCTTTTTGTTTAGTTCTCTATAATCAATCACCATTCTAGCCTTTCCTCATTTTTGTTCACTATGTTTTCTAACTAAAAATGTTGGGCTACTATGTGGACTTTTACTCTCTTGTATCAATTTTAATTCTAATAATTCTTTTAATTGAGTTTCAAACTCTTTTTGATCTGTTGGGCTATACCTTATAGGTTTGGATCTAACTATATCATTGGGTTTTGTTAACTTGATTTCAGCATATATTTTTTCTTTCTCCCATAGTTGCATTGGATTTTCTCCAAAATTTATTTTTAATATATGGAGATATGTTTCTCTTAATAAATGTAGGTTACTATTCCTATCTGATCTTATGTTACATATTCTTAGTGTGTGTATTGGTAGTACCATCTTTAGTATTATCCACTTATTACAAGGCGTTTGTAAGCTAAAAGTATTATTATTTATAACTTGTGTTTTAAAGTAGTCTAGGAAATTGTTTTCTAACAATACTTGTTATTTTATATGATTTAGTTGGTATATTACTGATAGTCTAAATATTGTTTTTCCTAATACTATTCTCATATTTTGTGCTATTATATCAAATTCTTTTGCTTGTTCGTTAAAGCCATATACTCTTGTCCTATGTGTTTTAGATCTCTTCCATCTGTGTGATTCTAATACCTCTTTATTTGCTATACATAAGTCTGCTCCACTGTCAATAAAGATCTTTTGTTTTATCATTTTATTAGGCTTGTATTCTATATGAGCTTCTATATAGATTGCTACCATCTAATTATGTATTATCATCTTGTTCCAAATCTATCTCTCTTAATCTTTGTTGAAGCTTCTTATCTTGTTCTATTTCTCTTACTTCCTCTAGTAGTTCTTGCCATCTTATCTCACTCAATCTTTCTCTTATTCTTCTAAGGTTCTTAGTAACCTTTTTGTATCTATCATTATAGTATTTATTTCCTGTTTCACTCGTAGTTGTAGTTGTAATAAGCTTATAGCGAACATGCCTTTCACATTGTATCCAGTGATTTATTTCTTGTAATAATTTTCTTTCTTCTTTTTGTAATTCCATTCTATTCAGAACTGCTTTCATTATCTAAATTTTTGTTAATAAAGTTAACATTTTCTAATTCTGATTCACGTTCTTCATCAGTGTTGCTGACATAAAAGTCTTCATATTCATACCATTTACCATTATCTTCTTTTATCTATTGCAGACTCATTATAAATTGTGTTGTATTTATATATTTCACACATTTTTTCTTTAGTTTTGGAAATTTATTAGCATAGTGTTCTTTTCATTACAATTCCAGCATTTACATTCATTTGTTTTTTCTGGTTTTCATTACAATTCCAGCATTTACATTCTTTTGCTTTTTCTGTTTCTACGTGTTTTACATATTTTTCTTTTCTAAATTTTCTCTTATATCTGATTTTTTTCCTGGTTTCAGGGGTATTTCTATATCTTTTAAACCTCTTTTTTCTATAAGGTTTGTAATAAGGTATGTTCTGTTGTTTGTTGTAATTATTATATCTTTTATATTTATTTCATTGATATTTCTTATTTTTATGACTTTTCTTATATTTCCTTTCTTTTCTTTTATCATCACATCCAAATACTAGTCTTCTTTTGTGAATCCACATATTTCTCTTAATCCTAGTTTTTTTATCTTTTTAAATCTTTTGTTGCATTCTATATTCTTCACATTTTCGCATTAGGTATGCTCTTGGTACTCTTATTCTTTCTCCTAATGTATTTTATTTTGGTTCTAGTTGAGTATATTCTTTTGATATCTCAGTATTATAAGGTATTGGTAAGTGGTCATAATAAAGTTGTTGATATATTAAACCTTCTTATGGTAAAAATCTTGGTTCATAAAAGAACTTACTAAAACTTATTGTATATTCTGGTAATTTATTAATTTTACAACATTTCATGTTATTTAGATTCATTATTATTTCAGTCTTTAATAGTATTTTCATTATCATGGATATTTTTAGAAATTATAAACATAGCATTAATAATATTCTTTTTAGAAAATATTATTTTGGTATTTTTGAAAACTTGCGAAATCGCCATGTTATTAAGACTATTGAAGAAACTATTCAAATGGATAATCAAGAAAAAACTATACAGTTATTTTCTGTTACTGATACGGCTTATATCAATTTTTGCATTATAAATTTTTGCATATTGGATTAGTGCAAATTGCATTTAAACCTTTAACTTTAAATGGTTTACCTGAAAGTTTTATGACTGTTTTAAGAGATGCTAGAAATTTAAATTGGAAACAATTTCTTATGGGTGTTATGCAGTCCAGTCTGGCTTATGGACCAGTTTATTTTGATGTCAGACCAAATCTTACTTTATCTTTGTCTGATCCAAATATTTTGCATGCTTTAACTTTATATGTAAAAGCTCATGGTTATAATTATATGCCTGAAACAGAACTTATGTGCATCTGTTATCGTATCTATTTTCGTGTGTTAGACACTATGAATCCTAATTGTAAGATTATGGATGATAAGAGAAATAGACAAACGGTTCTTATAGAAACCAACCTAGCCAAAAGGTCTAAGATAACAACTAGAATACCTATAAGTTGGGATAAAATAAATTACCCCGACGATTGGCTAATTGAGAAGGCAATCCCTGTCCAACCTAGGATAGATACTCAGATTGCTCAGGTAGTTCAAACTACTGATGGAAATATCCATCTCCAATTCGCTACTCAACCACCTAAATTAGGTAGATCGATGTCATCTAATTATTACCTTTCTCCTCTCGATGACATTCCCAGACCTTCTACTACTAGAGCATCAACCTCTCAGGTTAATGAAGACCTTTTGTCACGACCCAAACCGGAGGGTCGTGACGGGCACCCGGGCCCTACCCGCCGGGGGCCACATTACAATCCACCCCTAAACATATTTAAACACAGATTGAGCTGTGATAGACAATATGAAGTTTCAACCCAACAGCCCCAACTTACACATTTATATACTAAGGCCGGCAAGGCCATACATGACAACTAACCAGAGGACACCTATCTACAAGCCTCTAAAGAGTAAAACATACCACGACCAGACCGTAACTCTGAAATGAATAGAGTGCTCCAAATACCAACTGTACCAGCAACCTACTAGTGCGAATCATCACTCTCTCAATATGAACCTGCGGGCATAAAATGCAGCGTCCCCCGGCAGAAGGGAGGTCAGTACGACTGATGTACTGAGTATGTTAGGCATAAGAAATAACACAGCAGAGATATATCAGTCTAAAATAGAAACAACTGAGCATTAGTAAATGCCTTTGAGGGCCCTAACACGTATGCCTAAATGTTATGCACAATGCAGTTTCCAATTACATCGTCCTCATCGGGCATCTTTCTTACCATAACAACCTCTGTGGGCATCATATCATATCATGGTTAATGAATGTATGCACAATGCAAATGTGGTATACTAATGTCCACACAGGAATCCTCCCATAACCACCTCTATGGGCATCAGGTTATATCGCCACAAAAGATATCACATCATCACATCATATTAGCCTCTTCGGGCTCTTTCGTGATAGTCTGTACTAGCTGCAGGTGGTGTGCGTATATAACGCCTTTTCCACTTTTCCCCAATTCCCATACACACACACATATAATATTTACCATGTAGTAATGTGCATAGCACAAGTGGTCTAGGATAACATAAGAATGCAATGCAAATGAAATGCATGAATAATAATAAAACATCCTGAGTGACACAATAACCTTTACACCTTTGGTTAACATTGGAAACATCAACATCTTTTCCGGTGTGCCTTGTTAAGTTCTTAGAAACATGCTTGGATATTATTTCAACATAGGAGTTGATGACTGGATCATCCTTAACTACTAAGAGTAGAGTAATTTATGTAGCAACACAATGGTTATGCTTCGCACATAGAGTTATGCCAAAAAGAAGGAAAAAACCTTGCATACCTTATTGTCAAAATTATCTAAGTTCCGCGGGTCCTTGTAAGATCTATGAATGATTATCTACATCACATGGATGATTTAAATCGTAATTGAATCAATATATCAGAAACAGATTCATAGAGACATTCTAGCGAACACCTTGCACGCGTAGCACATATATTCCTTCTATATCGAAACCTATGCATGTAGAGAAACACCCAGCCCTCTTAATCCTTCTTTTTACTGCTACAATTAACAAAACAGTACAACAATTTCATATGTAATCCCAATACCTTACAATTATGGAAGTCCCGACAACACCCAACCCAAACATAGCATTTTCGATAATCATCTTTAGAACTAGTGGCAAGAATCAAGTTTAGAACTTGTATAAACTTTAAGAACAATGAATATTACCTCTGTTAGATGCAGTGATGAGTGTCGTCAGGAAAATCTATCACCTCAAACAGCTTTCGATTCACAGAAACAAAACCCCAAAAAATTGACTTGAGCTACGGCTTCTCGAACTCAAGGCATGTGCTTGATTTCTGTGCATCCAAGCTTGTTTTAAGGGCTCGATTTAAAGTTCAAAAAGCTCTGAATGTCTTCTTCAGAAGCTTACTGAAAACCCCAATTTGACCGAGAACTCCCAACGATTTTCAATTGGGACTCAGTCCTTCTAACTCTGAGGTGCCAAAATCTCTTCTTAGAGAAAGAGTTCTACAGAAATTGGAAAGGGGATTAAGTTGTAGAAGAGAAGAGGGCATGTGGATTCTGGTAAAGCTTTCATGCTGCCAGCGATCCCTTTTCTCTAACTGAGTCGATGCACTGCTGCCTTATAAGACTACACGTATCAATCCCCCACTATAAAATGTCTCCCCAATTAAAATTAATTAACCACAATTAATTAATTAATTATACACACAATTAAATTCCCAATCTCAATTCACTTAATTCCCGATGACTTATAAAATCCTCTTATACCTAATGTCGTAATTCCTGTAATATGACACTAGTCTATAACCTCTTTGGAGATACATAATTATTATTATTACTCCCCGTCGTCGCACTTGTTAAATCCAAAAAAAATTATTTCAGAATCACGTCCTTTTACATACCAATTTTCTTATCAGCATATGTGAATACAACATAAACTTTCCGGGGCTCGGGTCTACTTGCCTACGTTTATGTGTTCAACCGTTACCTGAAGGTACGGGTTGTTACACCTTTATAAGATTACCACTCCATCAGAAATCTCTCAAGATGAGAAGATTGATAAAATAAAGATAGGAGATAACCAAATTCCTATAGGAATTAACATATATCCTACTCTCAGTGAAATGAGATTCACTGAATATTTTAAAGATGGATATCGACCATATTCGTGCTTCTCCTCTGGATTATAGTCCAGGTTCAGGTCTGAGAAAAATTATTTCGAAAGACTTTCTGAGTGAAGATTATTATCTTTTTAGAAGATGGTTTTTTTCATTTTTTACTACAAAAGAACAATGTTCCATTAGAGATCAATTTTATGATGAGTTGCAAACGAAGCAGGATTATAAGTCTTTTGTTAAATGGTTTGTCGAAGACTATGCTCTACCCAATATCAATGTTATTGAAAGACAATGGAATTTAGATTCCAAAAAAGTCCTTAGGAGTATATACCCTCCAGATGAACCATTTTCGATAAAAAAGGACAATAGTAACAATGATTTACAGGCCCAACCTTTTATGAAGCTAATACATCAGACCCTTCATAATGGTCCTACTATTGATCATATCAACAATATTCTCAAACAACATAACCACACCAATATCCACCTTAAGGTTATTAGTGAATAGATGAGCCTATTACATAACAAGGTAGACACGCTCAGATCTCTTATAGAAAGCCAACGTGCCAAGCTTGATGTTGATGACCAGCCTCCTAAGCCTCTGGAGATTCCATCTAATATCCAGCCTTCTCTTTCAATGGAAGGAATTTCCCTGGGAAAAAGACCACAGAACCATTAGTAAAAAATCTTGAAGATCTACTCTCTCATTTTCAGAGTAAGTTAAAGATTTCTCCAAAAGATGGTTCTACATCTACTGTTACGATGATCAATACAGATAAATTATCCGAATCTGACAATGAAGCACAAATTATTGCGATGAGAAAAGGTAAATGGAAACCCAAATTTAATTCGGGAAATTACTACTATCCAAGACCTACACCCATGGATGTTCTGACTGAAGAACAAGCTTATAAGAATTAGTCTACCACTTATACCAGTACATAAATTGTTGAATGGAACATAGATGGTGGCGCTGATAGTCAAATCTTCAGGACTTGCCACAAAATCATCATGTATGCTGCAGTAGCCAAATGTAATAACCAAATTGATGCTCACATCGTTAAGATGATAACTACAGGATTTACAGGTCAGCTCAAAGCGTGGTGGGATAATTATCTTACACCAGACCAGAAAGCTTCTATTTTAAATGTTGTAAAGCAAGAGGGTAATGAAGTCCAACCTTATGCAGTTTTTACTCTCGTTCTAACCATTTTAGATCACTTTAAAGGTAATTATTCAACCAATTATGATAATATCATAACTCTTCTGCAAAACCATATGCGCCCCACCTTAACTTCATTTAGGTGGTATAAGGATGTTTTGGTGTTAAACCTCCCAGAAGCCAATAGTAGTTTCTAGAAAGCCAAATTCATAGATGATATTCCATCTCTTTTCGCTGAAAAGATTAAGAGAACCTTAAGAAAATATTCAGGTGATGCTCAGATCCAATGGGATCTTTATTCTTACGGTCAACTAATAGTCAAATGCATGGAAGAAGAATTAGCTCTATGCAATGATCTGAAATTACAGAAACAACTTAAAAAACAGAAAGACCCAATTAGGGGAATTCTGCCAGCAGTTCGCATTCGATCAACCGACCTCTCACCAGAATGGGAAAAAGAGGAAAAGTCTGGTTAAACCCCATAAAAGACAATACTATGAGAAGTACAAATCTGACTCTTACAAGAATTATGCTGCAAAGAAAAGAGCCAGAAATGCAAAAAAGGGTTATATCCCTAAGAGAGAGAAGAAGTCTCATACATGTTATGCATGTGGAGAAAAGAATCATTATGCCAATAGATGTAAAAAGAATAAGATCGACAAGATCAAGAATCTTAATATAAATGAAAGCATAAAGGATACTTTGATGAAAATTGTTGTCTTATCTGATGAGTCAAATGACTCAGAGAAGACATTGAGTTCAGACTATGAAGATCCTTACTTCTCCTCTACTGAAGAAGAGGCTCATTGCACTTGCACTATGAAAGATAAATGTCAGGTTATCAAGGATAATGAAGACACAGAGGATGAGTTTTATAAACTCTAAGCTCAATTCTCCAATTGCAATATAAATGTCATTAATGGAGAAAAAGTCAGTAACCTACTGGATAATATTCAGTTCAAAGCTCAGAAAGCACAGATCATCGAAACTTTGTTTAAGGCTCGAGAAAGGGACAAATTTCCACCCAAGATCAGATCAAGGATCGATCCACCTTATAACTTATTTGCAGTTCTTCAGGAATTACAGAAGAAGAGGAGTCCTAATAATCCTCTAACAGTCCAAAAATTGAAGACGGAGATCCATGATCTCAAAACAGAACTAGCTCTACTCCTATTCATGATACTCCTATAGAGTTAGGTTATACTCCTATACTCGACCAACCAGCTATCTCTAATAGTCCTAATGAGGCAGACTTTATGGGAGAAATTAATTTGTATTCCCGCCAAAGATAAATTACCCATATTAATTTATTAATTAATAGAGGTATCATATATAGACATGTCCCTACGATTATTGATTCAGGGGCATATCTTAATTGCATTAGGGAAGGACTAATCCCTACTAAATACTTTACCAAGACTACTTGTAGAGTAAGTGGTGCGGATGGGAACAAATTGGATGTCTCCTACAAATTATCAAGTGCCCATGTTTTCCATAATAAAATGTGTATTGAACATTCTTTCGTCTTAGTCAAAACATTTGGCTCACGATATAATTTTAGGCATACCATTTATTAAAGGTCTAATGCCTCTTACACATATTGATGATAAGGTTTTCACAGGTACCTTTGAGAATAAATTAATCACTTTTCCTTGGGTTCCTGCATCAAGTCCAGTAAGCCTTATTAGTCTTGTGCAAAATAAGAAGCAACATCTTGATTATCTGCAACAAGAATTAATGTCTTATAATATCATCGACCAATTACAGAATCCTAAATTACAAGATAAAATAAAAGAAATAGAGCATGATTTTTCTATTTCTAGTTGTAATGATTTACCTACTGCTTTTTGGAACAGGAAAAAGCATCTAGTTAGTCTTCCATATGAAGAAGGGTTCCATGAACAGAACATTCCGACCAAGGCTAGACCTTTCCAGACGAATATGGAATATTTAGAGATTTGCAAAAACGAAATTGCAACCCTAATAGAGAAAAGGTTAATTCGACCTTCAAACTCCCCATGGAGTTATACAATGTTCTATGTTAATAAGCATGCTGAACAGGAATGAGGATTTCCCAGATTAGTTATCAATTATAAACCATTGAATAAGGTTTTAAAATGGATTAGATATCCAATTCCTAATAAAAAGGATCTGTTTGACATGTTATACCAGTCTAACATATTTTCAAAATTTGATTTAAAATCAAGTTTTTGGCAGATACAGGTCAATGATTCTGACAGGTATAAAACTGCTTTTACAGTCCCATTCGGACACTATGAATGGAGTGGAATGTCATGCCTTTTGGACTAGAAAATGCTCCATCAGAATTTCAGCATGTCATGAATGATATTTTGACTTCATATAGTGATTTTATCATTGTTTACATAGATGATATATTAGTCTTTTCAAAAAACATACAAGATCAAATCAAGCATCTTGAAATTTTTAAGAAAATTATTATTTCAAATGGTTTGGTTATATCAAAACCCAAAATGAATATTTTCCAAACAAAGGTTTTTTTCCTTGGTCATAATATTGAACAGGGGAAAATTATTCCTATTACCAGGAGTATAGAATTTGCTTCTAAATTTCCTGATAAAATTCCTGATAAAACCCAATTACAAAGGTTTTTAGGGAGTCTAAATTATATTTCTCCTTATTACAAGAATTTATCTGTGGATGCAGCTATCTTATATGATAGGTTGAAATAAACTACCACTCCGTGGACAAATTCACACACAGAAGCAGTACAAAAGATTAAGAAGAATGTGCAAGCTTTGCCGTGTCTTATGCTTGCTAACCCAAATTGGGGAAAGATCATTGAGACTGATGTTTCAGACATCGGTTATGGAGGGATACTTAATCAAATAAATCCCCAAACCAAACAAGAATATCTTGTTCGGTATCATTAAGGAAAATGGACTAATAGTCAAAAGAATTATACTACTATAGCTAAAGAAATTCTTGCTATAGTTAAGTGCGTCCTGAAATTCCAGGATGATCTTTATAATATAAAGTTCTTAATAAGAACAGACTGCAATGCAGGCAACTTCAGGTTTCAAAAAGATTTTAAACATGATGTATCCAAACAAATGAGTGCAAGATGGCAAGTCCATTTATACCCATTTGATTTTGAAATTCAATATCTTAAAGGTGAAGATAATTCACTCCCTGATTTTCTTACTCGTGAATATTTGCAGGGATAAGATGCGTCCAGAATGGACACCACATACTCCTAATAGGGGTAGAGGCAGAGGAAGAGGAAGAGGCAGAGGCTCGGGACGAGGCTCTGGCAAATCTAGTTCCACTGGAAATAATATTTCCAATATTCCAAGAGTAATACTCATGGACAAAGAAGGCTCTTCTAGTAGTCAACAACAAGGCTCATATGCCAAAAACTCCAACAATCGGAGAAGGAAAGCAGAGACCAATATTTGGTCAAAGGTCATAAAGAGATAATTCTCTACCTACATCATGAAGATAAAAATTATCTAAATGATCCTTGGATTCTAATGAATCGATATGAGAAAATTTCTACAATCCTTTCCCAGAAGGAAAGAACATGATGTATTATGAATATATCCTTATTGCGACTAGCACTGCTAAGATCACATCTTTTCAGGATAATAAGCCTGGAGTAGAAAGGAATTTTTCAAAATTCTATATTAACAAGTTTATATCTCCTTATGAGTGGGAATTAGCCCATTCAGATCAAAGGAATTTATAATTCCTCGAACGACTATTAAAATGACGTTTAATAACTATGAATATATCAATGCTTTCACTCAGGTTTTCTACTATGAAAATCGAAAGCATGGTCATTCCTGGTTGATTAAAATTAATCTTGAGATTTTTAAAAGCATCCAAAATGGTTTATTACTTCCAAGATGGATATTCCCATGGTGGAGTGTCATTGGACCTGAAATTCATGTCTTACATGAGCCTTATATGGCTGTCTACAAAGAATGGGTTCAAGTAACACCATGTGTTACCCAAAAAAATCCCTCTGATTATATCGAAGGATCTGCTTCATTATTTTTCTTCATGCAGGCAGGAATCCCTTGGATATGGAAATGGATTCCAGAAGCAGGAAGGAATCAGCAAGGCATTATGTGTTTCAAAAGGAAATTCCTTTGTAAGTTTTGGTCCAAATTGTTAGATAAAGATCCAGAGGACAAAACTCGCCATTATGGATGACAATTAGAAGGCGATGTATCTTCACTAGTTAAAAGTCTTACAAATATCCATGATATGGAGAAAAATATTAGAGAAGATGAATCATCTTTCTTTTCCAAATTGGAAAAAACTATTAAAGTCCGAAATCTCCAAGCATCAGACGAGGATCTCATGTCAGCATATCTTGATAAGGTAAAGAACGATTTCATAAAAAAATTGAAGGCAAAGGTGGATGATAGTCCCTATTCCGAGACATCTACCGCATCCATGAGAGATGTCCCTGATGACAACCAATATGCTTGTCTAGGAGGTGAATCAAAACCATAGGAGGATTATACTTACCATACAACAACAGAAGATCTGTTTGACAACCTAATAGAGGCAATCCAACAAAAACACAAATCCAAGAAGGAGGACACCAATTCAAAGGGAAAAGCAAAAATGTTAGAGTGAAGTGACATTGGTGGCCACGCGGAATCAGTAATGGTCGGATAGGACAAATGTCCTTTCACAACTTTAATAAAGTTTTTAACTTTTTATAAAAGTTTACTTTTTTCAAGATAAGAAAGCGACGTATGTCAGGGAATCTTATCTTACTTTATTTAAAGTTTTCCTTTCCGCAAAGTTGTTTGTCGATATGTAGTTATTAGATTCGTTTACTGTTTCTATTTTGTAAATTGTATTCAGTTTTGAAGTCCGCCTTCACCTATAAAAGGGGACTCTCTTTCATTTGTAAAGCAAGCCTTGGAAGAAAATCACCAAGCATTGTAAAAATTCTCTTCATAAAAATATTTCAATTTTCGTTGTATACTTTCTCTCTCTTGGACACAACTTAGGTACTATTCTCTTCCCTTCTCTTTTTTTTTCTTTCTTGTTATTTCATATGATAGGCTAATAAGCCTATACTGTCTGAGATGCTCTGCGATGATATGGTTTAATTAAAAAAAATTAAATAAAATAAAAGGATTGAGTGAAATAGAATTCTACACTGAAATTTCGGGAAGGATATTAGTACATATCACCATGGGTTCTGAGATATTCTAACAATTATGCGCTAATTCATTCTCCTCTTCTACCATATTATAATCCTCCAGTCTTTTTAGTGCTAATTATTTTCTCCTTAATTCTAATAAATCCCTGTAGTATTTTAACAATATTTCATTTTGATTTCTTCTCTGTATTAAGAAGTGTTTTAATCCTTTGCATAAAAGTTTTCTTTTATTTAGCATATTTGTTGGATTAAACTCTGGACGTGTCTTCATTGTAATAAAATTAACATTTTCTAATTATGATTTTGATAAGTATAAGTCTCTGAAATTATGATGTTAATATTGATAGAATGTTATAGACTTTTAGTTATAAATGAATTTTGAGTACGGAAGCAGGTATTATCAACTCAAAATTCATTTTTAAATAAAAGTGTATAACCTTCTATCAATATTAACATCATAATTTCAGAGACTTATACTTATCAAGATCATAATTAGAAACATATAGTCTAAAAACATACTTCTTAGCAGAATTTCAAGATCACCGGAGATACTCAACCCACCCCGGCTCTGCCTCCCTTTTTCCTCACTAGATTCGACGGGATAAATGGCCTAAGTACTGGGATTTTCTCGACAGACTCTTTCTTAAAATTTCTTTAAGAGATGGTGTTTTATGGACTAGTATGTTTCTAAGTATAATCTTTCAAAGTATCAATTCTATGGTATTATGATATTATTCTTGATATAGATTATAGACTAAAAGGGGGTTTAGCTAGACCTAAGAGAAAATATTTCAAAGATTTGAAGCTGTTGTATTTCGAAAGATGATCTCCAAGGTTACAATGAGGGTCTTTATATAAATAACCTCGGTTGCTTACATTATTGGTATGCTGAAAAGTATAAAAGCCAATAGTATTTTTTGATACAAATGTCGTAAAGTAAATAGTACTTTGTCTCTAATAATTGCAGACTTTTCTTCAAGGTTGTTTGTCGTTGTTGCCATTTTTCAACGTTGTCAGCTATCATCTTTGTCATTGATTCGTTGTGGGTCCGATGACTTTTTCAATTTTTTGTCGAGGCCGGTTGCTTTCTTCCACATCTTGCAAGTTGTTCTTTTTGCAAAAAAGGCAATTTTTTTTCTTCTTCAAACTTTCATTTGAAGCATTCGATACTCCTATAGAATAGGAATGGTATTGTTTCAATTTTTTCAATAGATACTCCTATAGGATAGGAACGGTATCTCTTTCAGTAGTATGATGGTAATATATGATAATATATGAGCTTGCTGTAGTTAGACTACATTGGGCCGTATCAAATTATTACATCTTGGATTCTCGTAGTTTAAACTACATTGGACCATTTTATGCGAAAGGATTAGAAGATCCTTCTTTTTTCATAGTAGTATGAGTAGTATTGGTATCATTTTTTGTACTGATAACAGGCCTTTTCCTCTGACCTATCAGAAGCTTGTATTGTTCCACAGTTGCACTAGAATGATTGTGTTTTAGATTTATGATCCGGTCATGCATATTTGTAAGTTGCATTGTATCTTGAGATAGTACGTTGTCGTTGTAGTATAGGGTAATAATTTCTTCAATTTCTCCACCTTTGGAGTTTCCAATAATGCTAGCTTTACCTGCTCTTAACATATCTTCAATTTTTTATTTTAATGTTAATTGTCCAATGGCTCTTTTGGCACTCAACCATTCTTGAAATTTTTCGAGGGTACATGGTATTTTCATCTTGAGATCTTCATCATCTCCACTAATGTTGCTATTTCTTCCAGTTTTGAATAATTGGCATATTATAATAGGTTTTCCAATTAAATCTGTTGAGGCATCAAATAGTTGTATACCATATATACCTTTTCCAAAGGAATCCATCATTGCTTGATTAGATTGTACTATAACAGTAGGTAATTTAGAAATATTGTAAAAAGTTTCATCTACTAGTATTTTATCTATAAAACCATAAGTAAATAGTTTTGAAACTATATCAGGGTTAGATTTTTCATTACATAAAAATGTTGGGTATTTGCTAAGTTTTGCACTTCGTAAAATATGAGGGTTAGATTTATAGTCATAAAATTTATTTATTTGTTCGTAAGCTGTAATATATTCAGGTGCAAATTTAAATTTGTCACACATTGATACTGTTGTTGGAATTTGAGAAGATGAGGTTGTTATGGGAGATGGTATAGTGGATGGCATGGTTGCAAGCTAGGATGTAAACGTTTTTAGTTTTTCTGTAGTAGATAGAGGGGTTTTTTAGGTTTTGTAAGTTTTTGAACTCTCGAAAGGCTTCTGTCAGTTGGTCTACCAGATGTGCATTTTCTTGCATTTTGGTTGTAATGGTTTCATGGTTTTGTTTGATGATTTTTGTAACATTGGTAATATATTCTTCAAATTTTTCATTGTTGGTTGACATCGTTATACCTGCTAAGAAAATCAGCTAGAATAATTTTAGTTCCAGATATATTTTTAACAATAAAAGAATGATTGCCATATCCTTCTTCTGTTTAGTTCTGGTAAATGGTCTATTTTATTTGTAATGAAAGCTCTTACTAGGGTATTATCCATTCTAACAACAAATTTTACTGGTAATAAGTGATAATAGAATCTCTTTATTCTAAATTTTACTGCTAATAGTTCTTTTATGATAATATGATAATTTTTCTCATTTGGCTTCCATGTTCCACCTCCATATCCAAAAATTAGTGGTGTATCTTTATCTATATCATCTTTATCATATGATATGAGGATTGCTCCCCATCCTATATCACTAGTATCAGTGAAAAGTTCTAGTTGATCTAGTTCCGTTGGTATTCTATGTTTTGGCAAGGCTTTCACTTTTTCCTTGATTTCATTTATAGCTTTAGTATGTCCTTCCTTCCATTCAAAGGTTATACTTTTTCTAGTTAATTCTTGCAATGACTTTCTTAGTGGTAAATCCTTTATATGGTCTGAAGCATAGTTTACTACTCCTAGAAATTGTTGTACTTCTTTTTTACTCTCTAATTTAGCTTTAAAATTCTTTATTTTTGTTACAATGTGCTCTTGTAGTTGTAATGCATCATTATCTATTATGTATCCCAAATATTCTATATTATTCTTAAATATTTTAGATTTCTTTTCAGATAATAGTATTCCATGTTATTTCACAGTTTTTATAAATTCTTCTAAATGTTTTATATGATTTTTCAAATCATCACTATATTGTAATATGTCATCAACATATACTATACAAAATTCTGTCAATTTTTTGAACACTTGGTCCATCCTTCTTTAAAATATTTGTGGTGCATTTTTCAATCTAAAGGGTAGTACATTCCATTGATAATGTCCTTGAGGGGCACTAAAGGTTGTTAAAGATTTTGATTCATTTGTTAGTTTTATTTGCCAAAATCTAGTTTTACAATCAAATTTACTAAACCATTTTTTATTTCCTAATCTATTGATAAGGTTTCTTTTATATGGTAAAAAGTATTCATCAAATATTATATTTTTGTTTAGTTCTCTATAATCAATCATCATTCTAGCCTTTCCTCTTTTTTATTCACTATATTTTCTAACTAAAAATGTGGGCTACTATGTGGACTTTTACTCACTTGTGTCCATTTTAATTCTAATAATTCTTTTAGTTGGGTTTCAAACTCCTTTTGATCTATTGGGTTGTACCTAATAGGTTTGGATCTAACTATATCATTGGGTTTTGTTAACTTGATTTCAGCATATATTTTTTCTTTCTCCCATAGTTGCATTGGATTTTCTCCAAAATTTATTTTTAATATATTGAGATATTTTTCTCTTAATAACTATAGGTTACTATTCCTATCTGATCTTATGTTACATATTCTTAGTGTGTGTATTGGTAGTACTCTCTTTAGTATTATCCACTTATTAAAAGGCATTTGTAAGCTAAAAGTATTATTATTTATAACTTGTATTTTAAAGTAGTCTAGGAAACTGTTTCCTAACAATACTTGTTGTTTCATATGATTTAGTTGGTATATTACTGCTAGTCTAAATATTGTTTTTCCTAATACTATTCTCATATTTTCTTCTATTAAATCCAACTCTTTTTCTTGTTCGTTAAAACATGATACTCTTGTCCTATGTGTTCTAGATCTCTTCAATCAACGTGATTCTAATACCTCTTTCTTTGCTAGACATAAGTCTGCTCCACTGTCAATAAAGATCTTTTGTTTTATCATTTTATTAGGCTTGTATTCTATATGAGCTTCTATATAGATTGCTACCATCTAATTATGTATTGTCATCTTGTTCCAAATCTATCTCTCTTAAACTTTGTTGAAGCTTCTTATCTTATTCTACTTCTCTTACTTCCTCTAGTAGTTCTTCGCATCTTATCTCACTCAATATTTCTCTTATTCTTCTAAGGTTCTTAGTAACCTTTTTGTATCTATCATTATAGTATTTATTTCCTGTTTCACTCGTAGTTGTAGTTGTAATAAGCTTATAGCGAACATGCCTTTCACATTGTATCCAGTGATTTCTTTCTTCTAATAGTTTTCTTTCTTCTCTTTGTAATTCCATTCTATTCAGAACTGCTTTCATTATCTGAATTTTGGTTAATAAAGTTAACATTTTCTAATTCTAATTCAATTTCTTCATCAGTGTGGCTGACATAAAAGTCTTCATATTCATACCATTTATCATTATCTTCATTTATCTGTTGCAGACTCATTATAAATTGTGTTGTATTTATATATTTCATACCTTTTTTCTTTAGTTTTGGGCATTTATTAGCATAATGTCCTTTTTCATTACAATTCCAGCATTTACATTCTTTAGCTTTTTCTGTTTCTATGGGTTTTACATAATTTCCTTTTCTAAATTTTCTCTTATATCTAATTTTTTCCCTGGTTTCAGGGGTATTTCTATATCTTTTAAACCTTTTTTCTATAAGGTTTGTAATAAGGTCTGTTCTGTTGTTTGTTGTAATTATTATATCTTTTATATTTATTTCATTGATATTTCTTATTTTTATGACTTTTCTTATATTTCCTTTCTTTCTTTTATCATCACATCCAAATACTAGTCTTCTTTCTGTGAATCCACATATTTCTCTTAATCCTAATTTTTTATCTTTTTAATCTTTTGTTGCATTCTAGAATCTTCACATTTTTGCATTAGGTATGCTCTTAGTACTCTTATTCTTTCTCCTAATGTATTTTATTTTTGTTCTAGTTGGGTATATTCTTTTGATATCTCAGTATCATAAAGTATTTGTAAGTGGTCATAATAAAGTTGTTGATATATTAAACCTTCTTGTCGTAGAAAAATTGGTTCATAAAAGAACTTACTAAAACTTATTGTATATTCTGGTAATTTATTAATTTTACAACATTTCATGTTATTTAGATTCATTATTATTTCAGTTTTTCTTTCTGCAAGTATGTTTTCTCGTGCTACTAACCATTTTTCTCCTAAAAATTCTCTTTGTAGTATATCAAATATTATTAACATAGATTTCCAATCTCTTGCATGACTAAATACGTCTCCTCTTAATTGGTATGCTATAGATTCTATCCAATAAACTACCTTTCCTATTAATGTTTTAGATATCAAGTCATACATATAATCTAGGGTTTTTGTTTGTGTAGAATTCATTAATGCTATATACATTCCAAGATGCCAATCATTTATTCTTCTCCCTATTTCTTGTTCATCATAAACATTATCTAAGTCTAAAAAATATCCATTGTAATTTACACCTTGTGCCATTGATCCTACAAATTCTTTAAATTCAGCTTGTTGTCCTACTGGTATATGATTTGGTAATCTAGATCGTTTTCTTGATATTATTTCTAAATTTGGGTCCATTAATTCTTCTTCAGGATAATCATTTGCATCTTCATTTATTATATCATATGTTTCTATTTCTGTTTCTATGGGTCTATTAAATTCATCTTCTATATCAATTTCAGGTTCATCTTCTATGATTGCATTTACGCTTTTCATTTTTTGTAATGCTTCTATTATCTGGTTGTTTTCTTTTACTATTTATGAGTCTTCTTCTTCTTCTATAAATTCTGCTACTTGTATCTCTTGATTAGCTAATTCAATGTTGCTATCTTTTCAAAGAGTATTCAGAGACAGTATTTTTCATTATCATGAATATTTTCAAAAGCTATAAGCATAGCATTAAGAATGCTAGGACGGAAGAACATGAACTTCCACAACACTTAGATGCTTTAAACAAATGGACTATTCCATTTGTTGCTACTAAAGAAATTTATAATTTTGGTATCTTTGAAAACTTGCGAAATCACCATGTTATTAAGACTATTGAAGAGTCTGTCCAAATGGACAATCAAGAAAAAACTATACAATTATTTTCTGATTCTGATATTGAAAGATATCAAAATTTGCTTACAAATTTTTGCATATTGGATTAGTACAAATTGTATTTAAACCTTTAACTTTAGAAGGTTTACCTGAAAGTTTTATGAATGTTCTAAGAGATGCTAGAAATTTAAATTGGAAGCAATCTCTTATGGGTGCTATGCAATCCAGTCTGGCCTATGGACCAGTTTATTTTAATGTCAGACCAAATCTTACTCTGTCTTTTGTCTGATCCAAATATTTTGCATGCTTTAACTTTATATGTCAAAGCTCATGGCTATAATTATATGCCTGAAATAGAAGTTATGTGCATCTGCTATCGTATCTATTTCCGTGTGTTAGACACCATGAATCCTAATTGTAAGATTATGGATGATAAGAGAAATTGGCACACGGTTCTTATAGAAACCAACCTAGCCAAAAGGTCTAAGATAACTACTTGAAGACCTATCAGTTGGGATGAAATTAATTATCCCGATGACTGGCTAATTGAGAGCGCTATCCCTGTCCAACCTAGGATAGATACTCGTATCGCTCAGGTTTTTCAGACCGCTGATGGAAATATCCATCTCCAATTCGCTACCCAACCGTCTAAATCGGGTAGATCAATGTCATCTCATTATTACCTCTCTCCTCTCGATGACATTCCTAGACCTTCTATGGCTAGAGCGTCAACCTCTCAGGTTAACGATGACCTTTATAAGGTACTCCTTCAGAGATCTCTCAGGATGAGAAGATTGAGAAAATAAAAATAGGAGACAATCAAATTCCGGTAGGAATTAATACTGATCCTACTCCCAGTGAAATGGGATTCACTGATTATTTTAAGGATGAATAGTGATCATATTCGTGCTTCACCTCTAGATTATAGTCCCGTTTCAGGTCTGAGAAAGATTATTTCGAAAGACTTTTTGAGTGAGGATTATCGTCTTTTCAGAAAATGGTTCTTCTCATTTTTTACTGATAAGGAAGCATGTTCCATTATGGACCAATTTTATGATGAGTTACAGACCAAGCAGGATTATAAGCCTTTTGTTAAATGGTTTGTCGAAGACTATGCTCTTCCCAGTATCAAAGTTATTGAAAGACAATGGCATTTGGATTCCAGAAAAGTCCTTAAGAGTATATACCCTCCAGATGAGCCATTCTCATTAAAGAAAGACAATAGTAATGATGATTTACTAGCTCAGCCCTTTATGAAGCTTATTCGTCAGACCATTCATAATGGTCCTACTATTGATCATGTCAAAACCCTGTTCAAACAACATAACCACACCAATATTCATCTTAAGGTTATTAGTGAACAAATGAACTTATTACATAACAAAGTTGACAAGCTCAGATCTCTTATAGAGAATCAACGAGCCAAGATTGATGTTGTTCCTAACCAGCCTCCAAAATCTCTGGAAATTTCAGCTAACATTCAGCCTCCTCATTCAATGGAAGGAATATCCCTGGCAAAACAGACCAAAGAACCATTAGTAAAGAATCTTGAAGATTTACTTTCTCAATTTTAGAATAAATTGAAGATTTCTTTGAAAGATGGTTCTACATCTACTGTTACGATGATTAGTACAGATAAATTATATGCATCTGACAATGAAGCACATATTGCTGCCATGAGGAAGGGTAAATGGAAACCCAAATTCAATTCGGAGAATTACTATTATCCGAGACCTACACCCATGGATTTTCTAATGGAAGAACAAGCTTATAAGAATGAGCCTACCGCTTACACAGGTACATAAATTGTTGAATGGAACATAGATGGTGGCACGAATAGTCAAATTTTTAGGATGTGCCACAAAATCATAATGTATGCTGCAGCAGCTAAAGGTAATCACCAAACCATAGGTGCCCCACCTTAACTTCATTTAGGTGGTATAATGATGTCTTCCTTAGTAGAGTGTTAAACCTCCCAGAAGCGAATAGTAGTTTTTGGAAAGCCAGATTCATTGATGGCCTTCCCTTTCTTTTCGCTGAGAAGGTTAAGAGACCCCTGAGAAATGATTCAGCTGATTCTCAGATCCAATAGGATTTTTATTCCTACAGACAACTAATAGGCAAATGCATGGAAGAAGGATTAGCTCTATGCAATGATCTGAAATTACAGAAGCAGCTTAAAAAGCAGAAAGGGACAAAAAAGACACAATTAGGAGAATTCTGTCAACAGTTCGCATTCGATGAACCGACCTCTCACCAGAATGGGAAAAAGAGGAAAAATCCGGTTAAACCCCATAAAAGGGAGTACTATGAAAAGTACAAATCTGACTCTTATAAGAAATATGCTGCAAAGAAAAGAGCCAGAAATGCAAAAAAGGGTTATATCCCTAAAAGAGAAAAGAAGTCGCCTACCTGTTATGCATGTGGTAAAAAAGGACATTACGCCAATAGGTGTAAAAAGAAAAAAGATCGATAAGATCAAGAATTTTGATGAAGATTATCGTCTCATCAGATGAGTCTAATGACTCAGAGGAGACTATGAGTTCAGATTATGAAGATCCTTACTCCTCCTCTGCGGAAGATGAAGATCCTTGCACCTGTATTGCAAAAGATAAATGCCAGACTATCAAGGATAGTGAAACAGATGATGAGTTTTTTAAACTTCAAGCACAATTCTCCAGCTACAATATAAATGTCATTAATGGAGAAGAAGTCAGTGACCTACTGGATAATATTCAGGACAAAGCGCAGAAAGCACAGGTCATCGAAGCTTTGTTTAAAGCTCAGGGAAAGGACAAAGTTCCTCTCAAAATCAGATCGAGAATTGATCCGCCTTATAACTTTTCTGAAGTTCTCCAGGAATTACAGAAAAAAGGAGTCCTAATAGTTCTCTTACAGTCCAGGAATTAAAGACTGGATTTATGATCTCAAAGAGGAGCTAACTCTACTTCGTCACCATTACACTACGCTAGATGATAAAGTTACTTCCCTAGAATCAGGACAGACTAGTCATACTTCTCTTCCTGATATAGAGTTAGGTTATACTCCTATACTTGACCAGCCAACTACCTCTGATAGTCCTAAAGAGGCAGGCTTTATGGGAGCCATTAATTTGTATTCCCACCAAAGATGGATTACCCATGTTAATTTGTTAATTGATAGAAGTACCATCTACAAACATGTCCCTACATTAATTGATTTAGGGGCAGATCTTAATTGCATTAGGGAAGGACTAATCCCTACCAAATATTTTACCAAGTCTACTCGTAGAGTAAGAAGTGTAGATGGGAGCAAAATGGATGTCTCCTACAAATTACCTAGTGCCCATGTTTGCCATGACATATTGTGTATGGAACATTCTTTTGTCTTAGTAAAAAAATTGGCTCATGATATTATTTTAGGCATACCTTTTATTAATGGACTCATGCCTATTACTCATATTGATGATAAGTTTTTATAGGTACCTTTGAAAATAATTCTATTACTTTTCCTTGGGTTCCTGCTTCAAATAATGTTAACCTTATGAGTCTGGTGCAGAATAAAAAACAACACCTTGATTATCTACAACAAGAACTAATGTCTTGTAATATCATAGACCAATTGCAGAATCCTAAATTACAAGATAAAATAAAAGGAATAGAGCATGGATTTTCTATTTCTATCTGCAATGATTTACCTACTGCTTTTTGGAACAGGAAAAAGCATATAGTTAGTCTTCCATATGAGCAAAATATTCCAACAAAGGCTAGGCCTTGCCAGATGAATATGGAATATCTTGAAATTTGCAAAAAAGAGATCGTTACTCTAATAGAGAAAAAGTTGATACGATCCTCAAACTCCCCATGTAGTTGCACATCGTTCTATGTTAATAAGCATGTTGAACAGGAACGAGGAGTTCCCAGATTAGTTATTAATTATAAACCTTTGAATAAGGTTTTGAAATGGATTAGATATCCAATTCCTAATAAAAAGAATTTACTTGACAGGTTATACCAGTCTAACATATTTTCAAAATTTGATTTAAAATTAGGTTTTTGGCAGATACAGGTTGATGAATCCGACAGATATAAAACTGCCTACACAGTTCCATTCGGACATTACGAATGGAATGTCATGGCTCTTGGACTGAAAAATGCTCCATCAGAATTTCAACATTTCATGAATGATATTTTTACTTCATATAGTGATTTTATAATTTTTACATAGACGACATATTAGTCTTTTCAAAAAATATACAAGATCATATTAGACATCTTGAAATATTTAAAAAATTATTATTTCAAATGGTTTGGTCATATCAAAACCTAAAATGAATATTTTTCAAACAAAAATTTGATTTCTTGGTCATAATATTGAACAACGGAAAATCGTTCCTATTACTAGAAGTATAGAATTTACTTCTAAATTTCCTGATGAAATTCTTGATAAAACCCAATTACAAAGGTTCTTAGGGAGTCTAAATTATATTTCTCCCTATTATACGAATTTATCTGTTGATGCAACCATATTATATGATAGGTTGAAAAAAGCTATCACTCAGTGGACAAATGCCCACACAGAAGCGCTACAAAAAATTAAGAAGAATGTTCAAGCTTTGCCATGTCTTATGCTTGCCAACCCAAATTGGGGAACGATTATTGAGACTGATGCTTCAGACATCGGTTATGGTAGGATACTTAAACAAGTTAACGACCAAACCAAACAAGCATATCTTGTTCGGTATCATTCAGAAAAATGGACTAATAGTCAAAAGAATTATGCTACTATAGCCAAATAAATTCTTGCTATAATTAAGTGCGTCCTGAAATTCCAGGATGATCTTTATAATATAAAGTTCTTAATAAGAACAGACTGCAATGCAGGCAACTTCAGGTTTCAAAAAGATTTTAAACATGATGTATCCAAACAAATGAGTGCAAGATGGCAAGTCCATTTATACCCATTTGATTTTGAAATTCAATATCTTAAAGGTGAAGATAATTCACTCCCTGATTTTCTTACTCGTGAATATTTGCAGGGATAAGATGCGTCCAGAATGGACACCACATACTCCTAATAGGGGTAGAGGCAGAGGAAGAGGAAGAGGCAGAGGCTCGGGACGAGGCTCTGGCAAATCTAGTTCCACTGGAAATAATATTTCCAATATTCCAAGAGTAATACTCATGGACAAAGAAGGCTCTTCTAGTAGTCAACAACAAGGCTCATATGCCAAAAAACTCCAACAATCGGAGAAGGAAAGCAGAGACCAATATTTGGTCAAAGGTCATGAAGAGATAATTCTCTACCTACATCATGAAGATAAAAATTATCTAAATGATCCTTGGATTCTAATGAATCGATATGAGAAAATTTATACAATCCTTTCCCAGAAGGAAAGAACAGGATGTATTATGAATATATCCTTATTGCGACTAGCACTGCTAAGATCACATCTTTTCAGGATAATAAGCCTGGAGTAGAAAGGAATTTTTCAAAATTCTATATTAACAAGTTTATATCTCCTTATGAGTGGGAATTAGCCCATTCAGATCAAAGGAATTTATAATTCCTCGAACGACCATTAAAATGACGTTTAATAACTATGAATATATCAATGCTTTCACTCAGGTTTTCTACTATGAAAATCGAAAGCATGGTCATTCCTGGTGGATTAAAATTAATCTTGAGATTTTTAAAAGCATCCAAAATGGTTTATTACTTCCAAGATGGATATTCCCATGGTGGAGTGTCATTGGACCTGAAATTCATGTCTTACATGAGCCTTATATGGCTGTCTACAAAGAATGGGTTCAAGTAACACCATGTGTTACCCAAAAAAATCCCTCTGATTATATCGAAGGATCTGCTTCATTATTTTTCTTCATGCAGGCAGGAATCCCTTGGATATGGAAATGGATTCCAGAAGCAGGAAGGAATCAGCAAGGCATTATGTGTTTCAAAAGGAAATTCCTTTGTAAGTTTTGGTCCAAATTGTTAGATAAAGATCCAGAGGACAAAACTCGCCATTATGGATGGCAGTTAGAAGGCGATATTTCTTCGCTAGTTAAGGGTCTTAAAAGTATCCATCATATGGAGAAAAAGACAAAGGAAGATGAATCATCTTTCTTTTCCAAATTAGAGAAAACTATTAAAGTTTAGAATCCCACGCATCAGACGAAGATCTTATGTATGCATACCTTGATAAGCTAAAAGAGGATTTCATAAAAAACTTTAAAACAAAGGTGGATGATAATCCCTATTCAGAAACATCTATTGCATCCATGAGAGATGCCCTTCATGACATTCATTATGCTTGTCTAGAAGATTCACAACCGTTGGAGGATTATACTTACCATCCATCAACATAAGATCTATTTGACAGCCTCATAGAGGAAATCCAACAAAAACACAAGTCCAAGAAAGAGGACATCAGTTCAAAGGGAAAAACAAAAATGTCAGAATGAAGTGACATTGATGGGGCCACGCGGAATCAATAATGGCCGGACAGGACAAATGTCCTTTTCAACTTTAATAAAGTTTTTAACTTTTTATATAAGTTTTCTTCTTTTAAGATAAGATTCCCCGACACACGTCGCTTTCTTATCTTACTTTATGTAAAGTTTTTACTTTCCAAAAAGTAGTTTGTTTTATGTAATTATTAGATTCATTTACTATTCATTTTGTAAATTGTAATTTGTTTTGAAGTCCGCCTTCGTCTATAAAAGGGGACTCTCATTCATTTGTAAATTCAAGCCTTGGAACAACAACACCAAGCACTGTACAAATTCTCTGATAATAATATTTTCAGTTTTCATTGTAAACACTCTCTCTCGAACACAACTTAGGTACTATTCTCCACCATCTTCTCTTTTGTTATTTTTATTTTGTATGATAGGCTAATAAGCCTATACTGTATGAGATGCTCTGCGATGGTATGGTTTAATTAAAAAAAAGGGATATAATGAAATAGAATTCTTCAGTAAAATTCCAGAAAGGATTAGTACATATCACCATAGGTTCCGAAGTATTCTGGCAATTATGCTCTTGTCGTATGAAGTGCCCTTTCAGCCGTCGTTGTGGTTAGGCATAAGGCATTTTCATGGGCCATTTTTCGTATTGAGCTATGTCTAACTATCGAAATATGGATCGAATTAAAATCCCTTTTCATGAATAGTACTATAGATCCATCCTGGTTGAAGATTTATTTTGTTTTGTTCTATTCTTTATTGTTTTCATAAATAACGATCCTCTTCAGACCTGGACAAAGGTCTTATGGTATTAGAGTCATATTTTCAAAGAGTATTCACAGACAGTATTTTTCATTATCATGAATATTTTCAAAAGCTATAAGTATAGCATTAAGAATGCTAGGATGGAAGAACCTGAACTTCCACAACACTTAGATGCTTTAAACAAATGGACTATTCTATTTGTTGCTACTAAAGAAATTTATAATTTCGGTATCTTTGAAAACTTGCAAAATTGCCATGTTATTAAGACTATTGAAGAGTCTGTCCAAACAGACAATCAAGAAAAAACTATACAATTATTTTCTGATTCTGATATTGAAAGATATCAAAAATTGCATTACAAATTTTTGTATATTGGATTAGTGCAAATTGCATTTAAACCTTTAACTTTAAAAGGTTTACCTGAAAGTTTTATATATGTCAGATTCATCAACCTGTATCTGCCAAAACCTGATTTTTAATCAAATTTTGAAAATATGTTAGACTGGTATAACATGTCAAGTAAATCCTTTTTATTAGGAATTGGATATCTAATCCATTTCAAAATTTTATTCAAAGGTTTATAATTAATAATTAATTTGGGAACTCCTCGTTCCTATTCAACATGCTTATTAACATAGAACGTTGTGCAACTCCATGGGGAGTTTGAGGATCGTATCAACTTTTTTTCTAATAGAGTAGCGATCTCTTTTTTTTTGCAAATTTCAAGTTATTCCATATTCATCTGGAAAGGCCTAGCCTTTGTTGGAATATTTTGTTCATGAAACTCCTCTTCATATGGAAGACTAACTATATGCTTTCTCCTGTTCCAAAAAGCAGTAGATAAATCATTGCAGATAGAAATAGAAAATTCATGCTCTATTCCTTTTATTTTATCCTGTAATTTAGGATTCTGCAATTGGTCTATGATATTACAAGACATTAGTTCTTGTTGCAGATAATCAAGGTGTTGTTTTTTGTTCTGCACCAGACTCATAAGGTTAACATTATTTGAAGCAGGAACCCAAGGAAAAGTAATAGAATTATTTTCAAAGGTACCTGTAAAAACTTATCATCAATATGAGTAATAGGCATGAGTCCATTAATAAAAGGTATGCCTAAAATAATATCATGAGCCAAATTTTTTACTAAGACAAAAGAATGTTCCATACACATTATGTCATGGCAAACATGGGCACTAGGTAACTTGTAGGAGACATCCATTTTGCTCCCATCTGCACTTCTTACTCTATGAGTAGACTTGGTAAAATATTTGGTAGGGATTAGTCCTTCCCTAATGCAATTAAGATCTGCCCCTAAATTAATTAATGTAGGGATATGTCTGTAGATGGTACTTCTGTCAATTAACAAATTAACATGGGTAATCCATCTTTGGCGGGAATACAAATTAATGGCTCCCATAAATTCTGCCTCTTTAGGACTATCAGAGGTAGTTGGCTGGTCGAGTATAGGAGTATAACCTAACTCTATATCAAGGAAGAGAAGTATGACTAGTCTATCCTGATTCTAGGGAAGTAACTTTATCATCTAGCGTAGTGTAATGGTGACGAAGTAGAGTTAGCTCCTCTTTGAGATCATAAATCCCAGTCTTTAATTCCTGGACTGTAAGAGAACTATTAGGACTCCTTTTTTTCTGTAATTCCTGGAGAACTTCAGAAAAGTTATAAGGCGGATCAATTCTTGATCTGATTTTGAAAGGAACTTTGTCCTTCCCCTGAGCTTTAATTAAAGCTTCGATGACCTGTGCTTTCTCCAGTAGGTCACTGACTTCTTCTCCATTAATGACATTTATATTGTAGCTGGAGAATTATGCTTGAAGTTTATAAAACTCATCATCTGTTTCACTATCCTTGATAGCCCGACATTTATCTTTTGCAATGCAGGTGCAAGGAGCTTCATCTTCCGCAGAGGAGGAGTAAGGATCTTCATAATCTGAACTCATAGTCTCCTCTGAGTCATTAGACTCATCTGATGAGACGATGATCTTCATCAAAGCATCTTTAATGCTTTCATCTACAGTGAGATTCTTGATCTTATCGATCTTTTTCTTTTTACACCTATTGGCGTAATGTCCTTTTTCACCACATGCATAACACGTAGGCGACTTCTTTTATCTTTTAGGGATATAACCCTTTTTGCATTTCTGGCTCTTTTCTTTGCAGCATATTTCTTATAAGAGTCAGATTTGTACTTTTCATAGTACTCCCTTTTATGGGATTTAATCGGGTTTTCCTTTTTTTCCCATTCTGGTGAGAGGCCGGTTCATCGAATGCGAACTGTTGACAGAATTCTCCTAATTGGGTCTTTTCTGTCCCTTTCTTCCTTTTAAGCTGCTTCTGTAATTTCAGATCATTAGATAGAGCTAATCATTCTTCCATGCATTTGCCTATTACCTGTCCATAAGAATAAAAATTCCATTGTATCTGAGAATCAGCTGAATCATTTCTCAGGGATCTCTTAACCTTCTCAGCGAAACGAGAGGGGAGGCCATCAATGAATCTGGCTTTTCAAAAACTACTATTGGCTTCTGGGAGGTTTAACACTCTGCTAAGGAAGACATCCTTATACCACCTAAATGAAGTTAAGGTGGGGCACCTATGGTTTTGCAGAAGAGTTATGATATTATCATAATTGGTAGAATAATTCCCTGTAAAGTGATATAATATGGTTAAAACGAGAGTAAAAATCGCATAAGGTTGTGATTCATTACCCTCTTGCTTTATAGCACTCATAATAGACTATTTTTGGTCCTGTGTGAGATAATTATCCCACCAA
Organism: Anisodus acutangulus; assembly: GCA_029783415.1. Lineage (NCBI taxonomy): Eukaryota > Viridiplantae > Streptophyta > Magnoliopsida > Solanales > Solanaceae > Anisodus > Anisodus acutangulus. Next base: position 16,666,072 of record CM056496.1, on the reverse strand, counting down.
TCTTTAAGTTGAACTGTAAATCTTGCAATTATGATCTTTACGATGTGAGCATTAGTTTGGTGATTACCTTTAGCTGCTGCAGCATACATAATGATTTTGTGGCAGGTCCTGAAAATTTGACTATCCGCTCCACCATCTATGTTTCATTCAACAATTTTTGTACCAGTGTAAGCGGTAGGCTCATTCTTATAAGCTTGTTCTTCAATTACAACATCCATGGGTGTAGGTCTCGGATAATAGTAATTCTCCGAATTGAATTTGTGTTTCCATTTACCCTTCCTCATGGCAAAAATATGTGCTTCATTGTTAGATGCAGATAATTTATATGTACTAATCATCGTAACAGTAGATGTAGAACCATCTTTCGAAGAAATCTTCAATTTATTCTGAAATTGAGAAAGTAAATCTTCAAGATTCTTTACTAATGGTTCTTTGGTCTGTTTTGCCAGGGAGATTCCTTCCATTGAATGAGGAGGCTGAATGTTCGCTGGAATTTCCAGAGATTTTGGAAGCTGGTTAGGAACAACATCAATCTTGGCTCGCTGATTCTCTATAAGAGATCTGAGCTTGTCAACTTTGTTATGTAATAGGTTCATCTGTTCACTAATAACCTTTAGATGAATATTGGTATGGTTATGTTGTTTGAACAGGGTGTTGACATGATCAATAGTAGGACCATTATGAATGGTCTGACGAATAAGCTTCATAAAGGGCTGAGCTTGTAAATCATCATTACTATTGTCCTTCTTTAATGAGAATGGCTCATTTGGAGGGTATATACTCTTAAGGACTTTTCTGGAATCCAAATGCCATTGTCTTTCAATAACATTGATACTGGGAGGAGCATAGTCTTCGACAAACCATTTAACAGAAGGCATATAATCCTGCTTGGTCTGTAACTCATTATAAAATTGGTCACTAATGGAACATGCTTCCTTATCAGTAAAAAATGAGAAGAACCATCTTATGAAAAGACGATAATGCTCACTCAGAAAGTCTTTCAAAATAATCTTTCTCAGACCTAAACCTGGACTATAATCCAGAGGTGAAGCACGAATATGATCGCTATCTATCCTTAAAATAATCAGTGAATCCCATTTCACTGGGAGTAGGATCAGTATTAATTCCTACAGGAATTTGATTGTCTCCTATTTTTACTTTCTCAATCTTCTCATCCTGAGAGATCTCTGAAGGAGTGGTTACCTTATAAAGGTCATCGTTAACCTGGGAGGTTGACGCTCTAGCCGTAGAAGGTCTGGGAATGTCATTGAAAGGAAAGAGGTAATAATGAGATGGCATTGATCTATCCGATTTAGACGGTTGGGTAGCGAATTGGAGATGGATATTTCCATCAGTGGTCTGAACAACCTGAGCAATACGAGTATCTATCCTAGGTTGGACATGGATAGCGCTCTCAATTAGCCAGTCATCAGGATAATTAATTTCATCCCAACTGATAGGTCTTCGAGTAGTTATCTTAGACCTTTTGTCTAGGTTGGTTTCTATAAGAACCGTTTGCCTATTTCTCTTATCATCCATAATTTTACAATTAGGATTCATGGTGTCTAACACACGGAAATAGATACGATAGCAGATGCACATAACTTCTATTTCAGGCATATAATTATAGCCATGAGCTTTGACAAATAAAGTTAAAGCGTGCAAAAGATTTGGATCAGACAAAGACAGATTATGATTTGGTCTGACATCAAAATAAACTGGTCCATAGGCCAGACTGGATTGCATAGCACCCATAAGAGATTGCTTCCAATTTAAATTTCTAGCATCTCTTAGAACAGTTAGGTATATTCTTTTGATATCTCTGTATCATAATGTATTGATAAGTGGTCATAATAAAGTTGTTGGTATATTAAACCTTCTTGTGGTAAAAAAAATTCTTCATAAAAGAACTTACTAAAACTTATTGTATATTCTGGTAATTTATTAATTTTATAACATTTCATGTTATTTAGATTTATTAATATTTCAGATTTTCTTTCTGCAAGTATGTTTTCTCGTGCTACTAACTATTTTTCTCCTAAAAATCTCTTTTTAGTATATCAAATATTATTAACATAGATTTCCAATCTCTTGCATGGCTAAATACTTCTCCTCTTAATTGGTATGCTATAGATTCTATCCAATAAGCTACCTTTCCTATTAATGTTTTAGATATCAAGTCATACATATAATCTAGGTTTTTTGTTTGTGTAGAATTCATTAATGCTATATACATTCCAAGATTCCAATAATCTATTCTTCTCCCTATTTCTTGTTCATCATAAACATTATCTAAGTCTAAAAAATATCCATTGTAATTTACACCTTGTGCCATTGATCCTATAAATTCTTTAAATTCAACTTGTTGTCCTACTGGTATATGATTTGGTAATCTAGTTCATTTTCTTGATATTATTTCTAAATTAGCATCCATTAATTCTTCTTCAGGATAATCATTTGCATCTTCATTTATTATATCATCTGTTTCTATTTCTGTTTCTATGTGTCTATTAAATTCATCTTCTATATCAATTTCAGGTTCATCTTCTATGATTGCATTTACGCTTTTCATTTTTTGTAATGCTTCTATTATCTGGTTGTTTTCTTTTACTATTTCCGAGTCTTCTTCTTCTTCTATATATTCTGCTACTTGTATCTCTTGATTAGCTAATTCAATGTTGCTATCTTTGTCTGTATCACTCTCAGTTTTTTCATTACTAGTTGTACTTTCATCGCTTGTTTTAATAATTTTTTCTACTTTATTTTTTCCTTTTAATCTTATCATTTTTTCTCTAAGGATATGTAATTCTTCTTTTAATTTTTGTTTTACTTCATTCAATTCTTCCCTTGTCTGTTTTAAGTTTACTTTGGTTTCTTTTTGTATTTTATTTGTATCTTTAAATTTGGGTTTATATTTTTTTTATTTATTATACCATTCTTCATTATTATGTGATCTCAATTTTATATTTTCTATTTTTAACTCACATATTTGTTGTTCTTGTTTATCTAGTTTTAGGTTTAAATATTCGTTGGTTGTTTTTTCTGTGTCTTTTAAGTAAAAGTTTTCACTGTTATTATTATCTGGTGTAGTATTTCCTTTCTTTTTTATAGGTACATACTTGTATCTTTATCTTTCTATTATATTTTTCCCATGGTTCTTTAAAAACGTAAGTACACTAGGTTCTTGGTTTTCCATTAAAATTGTACTTTTTTGTTTAATATTGCTAAACTATCTAATGTTTTTTCTACTTCTTTTGATAATTTTGGTTTTATTTTACTGATATCTACTATTATAGGCTCTTTACTTCTTCTTCAAGCATCTATCGATACTAATTATGGTTGTTGAGTTGTAGTGCTAATTACTTTTCCTATTTGACTTGTACTAGGTCCATTTCCTTCTATTACTTTTTTACCTTTATTCATATATTATTTATAAATCTTGTTTTTCCTTGGTCATTTATTTCAATTCATTCGTTGTTAATTTTGTAATCTATCATAGTTAAAAGGTCACTTCCTAATAATAATTCATTAAAACTATCATATTCTATTACTCCTATATTTATTTTATATTCTAGATCTTGTATTTTGAATTTTAAATTAATACTTTTGGTAATTATTATTTTTCTTTCATTTTCAGGATAATTATAAATTTGTGGTTCTATTAATTTACAATCGTTTCGTTGATTTTACTTATATGTATAAAATGTTTAATAACTCTTGTATTTATCTCAACTATATAATCCTTTGTTATCATACCATTTAATATTATTACTTTAATCCTTAATCTATTACTGGGTATATTTATTAGATCTAATATTCTGGGTTGTGTGATTCTTAAGCTGTCTTGCCTCGATATCATTAGTTCTTTTGTGATAATTAGTCTAGATCCTTCTATTTTTGTTATTAATTTTTTTATGGTGTTAGGGTTCTAGTACTAAAATCCATAAATATTTCTTCTGGTATGGTTATCTTAGAATTTTCTTTATGTTCTATTTGTTCTAATATTTATTGGTACATTTTTTGTACTAAAATATTCATTTCATGTTGTTTTTTCACATGGTGGTTTCCTATTAGGGCATATATCATTTTTGTTTCTATAGTTATAACTTTACTTCCTGGTGACATATTTATTCCATCCAGTTTGTAATATAGTGTTAAGGCTAAGTCTTTATGTTCATCTTTTAATGATATACTAAAATTTGGTTGTACTGTAAATTTTTGTTTTTGGTATATTAAATTTCCTTTTATTACTGATATTAAAGCATCTTGTATATTACCTAATATTCTATCATCTAATACGTATATTTGTATAGGTGTATCTATGTTCTTATAAAATATGTTTTTATGGTAAATTCTACTCCTCCAAAGTATATATTTCTATATTTTTTAGCTTATTTAGTAGATAGTTTTGCTAATTCTCTTTTTATTACTTCTTTCCTCTTCTAGGGCTATCATGTTTCTTAAAGTTGTAATAGTATTTTCTTGTTCACTTACTTGTTGGGAATATTCTTGTAGACGTTGATCTTTATCCTTTATAAGATCTATACTTATTCTACAACTTACTATATGTGGTTTATATCACTATTATATGTAAGGAGTTTTTCGGGCTCTCATCTTAAGTTCTCTTAACTTATTTTGTTGTTCTATTAGTTTGTTTTCAACCATAGTGTTCTATTGTCATTCATAAGTCTGCGTTTAAATCTACTATTACCTGATTTTGTCTAATTATTTATGTGTTGAGATCTATTAATTCTCTGTATATTCTTATAATATCATCTAAATTTGTACTTATTACTGCTAATTCAGTCTCCTCCTCTACCATATTATAATCTTCCAGTTTTTTTAATGCTAATTCTTTTCTCCTTAATTCTAATAAATCACTGTAGTATTTTAACAGTATTTCATTTTGATTTCTTCTCTGTATTAAGAGGTGTTTTAATCCTTTTGCATAAAAAATTCTTTTATTTAGCATATTTGTTGGATTAAACTCTGGACATTTCTTCAATGTGCTCTTGCAGTTGTAATCCTTCATTATCTATTATGTATCCCAAATATTCTATATTGTTCTTAAAGATTTCAGATTTCTTTTCAGATAATAGTATTCCATGTTGTTTCACAGTTTTTATAAATTCTTCTAAATGTTTTATATGATTTTCTAAATCATCACTATCTATTAATATGTCATCAACATATACCATACAAAATTCTGTCAATTTTTTGAACACTTGGTCCATCCTTCTTTGAAATATTTGTGGTGCATTTTTCAATCCAAAGGGTAGTACATTCCATTCATAATGTCCTTGAGGGGCACTAAAGGTTGTTAAATATTTTGATTCATTTGTTAGTTTTATTTTCCAAAATCCACTTTTACAATAAAATTTATTGAACCATTTTTTATTTTCTAACCTATTGATAAGGTTTATTTTGTATGGTAAAAAGTATCCATCAAATATTATCTTTTTTTAGTTCTCTATAATCAATCACCATCCTAGCCTTTCCTATTTTTGTTCACTATGTTTTCTAACTAAAAATAATGAAGATTATAGTATGGTAGAAGAGGAGACTGAATTAGCAGTAATAAGTACAATTTAGACGATATTATAATAATATACACCCAGTAATAGATTAAGGATTAAAGTAATAATATTCAATGGTATGATGACAACGGATTGTGTAGCTGAGATAAATACAGGAGCTACTAAAAGTTTTATACATATAAGTAAAATTAACGAAAATGATTGTAATTTAATTGAACCACAAATTTATAATTATCCTGAAATGAAAGAGAAATAATAATTACTAAAAGTATTAATTTAAAATTCAAAATACAATATCTAGAATAAAAAATAAATATAGGAGTAATAGAATATGATAGTTTTAATGAATTATTATTAGGAAGTGACTTTTTAACTATGATAGATTATAAAATTAACAACGAAGGAATTAAAGTAAATGACCAAGGAAAAACAAGATTTATAAATAAAATATAAATATACAAATAAAAATAATAAAGAAAAAACAAAAATTAAAAGCAATAAAAACAGCTTCATCAAAAGAGATATTTTCTCAACTTAAATACCTAGAATACAAGGAAAAAGAAATAAAATTAGAAATTGATATAGAACAATTGGAACAACAATGTGATAAATTTGATAAAATATGGATAGATATGGGAAACGGATGGAAGAACAGAATAAATAATCCTGACTAATTCTAACGAAAAAATTAATGCGTTATGGGAAGAAATAATAGTAAAAGAGAAAATGAAAAATACCCTAGTAATAATGGATGAGATAAAAGAAAATGAAACCCAAATACAACAAGTGATAAGAGAAGAATTAACAAAACTATGGAAGGTATCTGAAGTACCATCATTTAAAATAATATTGGAAAAACTTAACATATTAGTAGAAGAAATAAATAAAGGTAAAGGTAAAGGTAAACAAGTAGTAGGAGAAAATGAACCTAGCACAAGTCAAGAAAACACAATAATTAGCACTACAACTCAACAACCAAAATTTGTACTGATAGATGTTTGGAGAAGAAATAAAGAGCCTATAATGGTAGATATCAGTAAAATAAAACCAAAATTATCAAAAGAAGTAGAAAAAACATCAGATAGTTTAGCAATATTAAATAAAAAAGGACAATTTTAATGGAAAATCAAGAACGTAGTGTACTTACGTTTTTAAAGAACCATGAAAAAAATTTAATAGAAAGAGAAAGATACAAGTATGAACCTATAAAAAAAAAAGAAAACACTACACCAGATAATAATAACAGTGAAAACTTTTACTTAAAAGACACAGAAAAAACAACCAACGAATATTTAAACATAAATCTAGATAAACAAGAACAACAACTATGTGAGTTAAAACAGAAAATACAAAATTAAGATCACATAATAATGAAGAATGGTATAATAAATATAAACACAAATTTAAAGATACAAAGAAAATACTAAAAGAAACCAATGTAGAGTTAAAACAGACAAGGGATGAATTGAATGAAGTAAAACAAGAATTAGAAGAATTAAAAGAAGAGTTACATATCCTTAGAGAAAAAATGACAAGGTTAAAAGGAAAAATAAAGTAGGAAAAATTATTAAAACAAGCTATGAAAGTACAACTAGTAATGAAAAAACTGAGAGGATATAGACAAAGATTGCAACATTGAATTAGCTAATCAAGAGATACAAGTAGCAGAATTCATAGAAGAAGAAGAAGACTAGGAAATAGTAAAAGAAAACAACAAGATAATAGAAGTATTACAAAATGAAAAACGTAAATGCAATCATAGAAGATGAACCTGAAAGTGATATAGAAGATGAATCTAATAGACCTATAGAAACAGAAATAGAAACATAAATAGAAACAAATGATATAATAAATGAAGATACAAATGATTATCCTGAAGTAGAATTAGTGGACCCTAATTTAGAAATAATATCAAGAAAACGAACTAGATTACCAAATCATATACCAGTAGGACTACAAGCTGAATTTAAAGAATTTGTAGGATCAATGACACAAGGTGTAAATTACAATGGATATTTTTTTTAGACTTAGACAATGTTTATGATGAACAAGAAATAGGGAGAAGACTAAATGATTGGAATCTTGGAATGTATATAACATTAATGAATTTTACACAAACAAAAAACCTAGATTATATGTATGACTTGATATCTAAAACATTAATAGGAAAGGTAGCTTATTGGATAGAATCTATAGCATACCAATTAAGAGGAGAAGTATTTAGCCATGAAAGAGATTGGAAATCTATGTTAATAATATTTGATATACTTAAAAGAGACTTTTTAGGAGAAAAATGGTTAGTAACACGAGAAAACGTACTTGCAGAAAGAAAAATTGAAATAATAATGAATCTAATTAATATGAAATGTTGTAAAATTAATAAATTACCAGAATGTACAATAAGTTTTAGTAAATTCTTTTATGAAGCAAGATTTTTACCACAAGAAGGTTTAATATATCAACAACCCTATTATGACCACTTACCAATACATTATGATACTAAGATATCAAAAGAATATACCCAACTAGAACCAAAAGAAAATACATTAGGAGTAAGAATAAGAGTACTAAGAGCATACATAATGCGAATAATATAGAATGCAACAAAAGATTAAAAAAGATAAAAAAAACTAGGATTAAGAGAAATATGTGGATTCACAGAAAGAAGACTAGTATTTGGATGTGATGATAAAAGAAAAGAAAGGAAATATAAGAAGAGTCCTAAAAATAAGAGATATCAACGAAATAAATATAAAAGATATAATAATTACAACAAATAACAGAACAAACCTTATAGGAAAAAGAGATTTAAAAAATATAGAAATAACCTAGAAACTAGGAAAAAATTATAATATAAGAGAAAATTTAGGAAAAGAAAATATATAAAACCATTACAAGAGGAAAAACATAAAGAATGTAAATGTTGGAATTGCAATGAAAAAGGACATTATGCTAATAAATGCCCAAAGCTAAAGAAAAAAAGAGTAAAGTATATAAATACAACACAATTTATAATGAGTATGCAACAGATAAAAGAAGATAATGATAAATGGTATGAATATGAAGACTTTTATGTTAGTCACACTGATGAAGAAAGTGAATCAGAATTATAAAATGTTAACTTTATTAACCAAAATTCAGATAATGAAAGCAGTTCTGAATAGAATGGAATTACAAAAAGTAAAAAGAAAATTATTAGAAGAAAGAAATCACTGGATACAATGTGAAAGGCATGTTCGCTATAAGCTTATTACAACTACAACTGCAAGTAAAACATGAAATAAATAATATAATGATAGATACAAAAAGGTTACTAAGAACCTTAGCAGAATAAGAGAAAGATTGAGTGAGATAAGATGGCAAGAACTACTAAAGTAAGAGAAATAGAATAAGATAAGAAGCTTCAACAAAGATTAAGAGAGATAGATTTGGAACAAGATGATAATACATAATTAGATGGTAGCAATCTATATAGAAGCTCATATAGAATACAAGCCTAATAAAATGACAAAACAAAAGATCTTTATTGACAGTGGAGCAGACTTATGTCTAGCAAAGAAAGAGGTATTAGAATCACACAGACGGAAGAGATCTAAAACACATAGGACAAGAGTATCAGGCTTTAACGAACAAGAAAAAGAGTTGATATGATAGAAGAAAATATGAGAATAGTATTAGGAAAAACAATATTTAGACTAGCAGTAATATACCAACTAAATCATATGAAACAACAAGTATTGTTAGGAAACAATTTCCTAGACTACTTTAAAACACAAGTTATAAATAATAATACTTTTAGCATACAAACGCCTTGTAATAAGTGGATAATACTAAAGATGGTACTACCAATACACACACTAAGAATATGTAACATAAGATCAGATAGGAATAGTAACCTACATTTATTAAGAGAAACATATCTCAATATATTAAAAATAAATTTTGGAGAAAATCCAATGCAACTATGGGAGAAAGAAAAAATATATGCTGAAATCAAGTTAACAAAACCCAATGATATAGTTAGATCCAAACCTATTAGGTATAGCCCAACAGATCAAAAAGAGTTTGAAACTCAATTAAAAGAATTATTAGAATTAAAATTGATACAAGAGAGTAAAAGTCCACATAGTAGCCCAACATTTTTAGTTAGAAAACATAGTGAACAAAAATGAGGAAAGGCTAGAATGGTGATTGATTATAGAGAACTAAACAAAAAGACAATATTTGATGGATACTTTTTACCATACAAAAGAAACCTTATCAATAGATTAGGAAATAAAAAATAGTTTAGTAAATTTGATTGTAAAAGTGGATTTTGGCAAATAAAACTAACAAATGAATCAAAATCTTTAACAGCCTTTAGTGCCCCTCAAGGACATTATCAATGGAATGTACTACCATTTGGATTGAAAAATGCACCACAAATATTTCAAAGAATGATGGACCAAGTGTTCAGAAAATTGACAGAATTTTGTATAGTATATGTTGATGACATTTATATATAGTGATGATTTGGAAAATCATATAAAACATTTAGAAGAATTTATAAAAACTGTGAAACAACATGGAATACTATTATCTGAAAAGAAATCTGAAATCTTTAAGAAAAATATAGAATATTTCGGATACATAATAGATAATGAAGGATTACAACTGCAAGAGCACATTGTAAGAAAAATAAAGAATTTTAAAGATAAATTAGAGAGTAAAAAAGAAGTACAACAATTTCAAGGAATAGTAAACTATGCTTCAGACCATATAAAGGATTTACTACTCTTAAGAAAGTCATTGCAAGAATTAACTAGAAAAAGTATAACCTTTGAATGGAAGGAAGGACATACTAAAGCTATAAATGAAATCAAGGAAAAAGTGAAAGTCTTGCCAAAACATAGAATACCAACGGAACTAGATCAACTAGAACTTTTCACTGATGCTAGTGATATAGGATGGGGAGCAATCCTCATAGTATATGATAAAAATGATATAGATAAAGATTAACCACTAATTTGTGGATATGGAGGTGGAACATGGAAGCCAAATGAGAAAAATTATCATATTAACGAAAAAGAACTATTAGCAGTAAAATTTGAAATAAAGAGATTCTACTATCACTTATTACCAGTACAATTTGTTGTTAGAACGGATAATATCCAAGTAAGATCTTTCATTACAAATAAAATAGACCATTTACCAAAACTAAATAGAAGAAGGAATTGACAATCATTCTTTTATTGTTATGATTTTATTGTTAAAAATATATCTGGAACTAAAAATATTTTAGTTGATTTTCTTAGCAGGTATAACGATGTCAACCAACAATGAAAAATATGAAGAATTATTACCAGTGTTACAAAAATCATCAAACAAAACCATGAAACCATTACAACCAAAATGCAAGAAAACGCTCATCTGGTAGACCAGTTGACAGAAGCCTTTCAAGACTTCAGAAACCTACAAAACCTAAAAAAAACCCTCTATCTACTACAGAAAAACTAAAAACGTTTACATCCCAGCTTGCAACCATGCCATCCACAATACCATCTCCCATAACAGCCTCATCTTCTCAAATTCCAACAACAATATCAATGTGTGACAAATTTAAATTTGCACCTGAATATATTACAGCTTACGAACAAATAAATAAATTTTATGACTAGAAATCTAACCCTCATATTTTACGAAGTGCAAAACTTAGCAAATACCCAAGATTTTTATGTAATGAAAATCTAACCCTGATATAGTTTCAAAACTATTTACTTATGGTTTTATAGATAAAATACTAGTAGATGAAACTTTTTACAATATTTCTAAATTACCTACTGTTATAGTACAATCTAATCAAGCAATGATGGATTCCTTTGGAAAAGGTATATATGGTATACAACTATTTGATGCCTCAACAGATTTAATTGGAAAACCTATTATAATATGCCAATTATTCAAAACTGGAAGAAATAGCAACATTAGTGGAGATGATGAAGATCTCAAGATGAAAATACCATGTACCCTCGAAAAATTTCAAGAATGGTTGAGTGCCAAAAGAGCCATTGGACTATTAACATTAAAATAAAAAATTGAAGATATGTTAAGAGCAGGTAAAGCTAGCATTATTGGAAATTAAAAAGGTGGAGAAATTGAATAAATTATTACCCTATACTACAAAAATGACGTACTATCTCAAGATACTATGCAGCTTACAAATATGCATGACCGGATCATAAATCTAAAACACAATCATTCCAGTGCAACTGTGGAACAATACAAGCTTCTGATAGGCTAGAGGAAAAGCCCTATTATCAGTACAAAAAATGATATCAATACTACTCATACTACTATGAAAAAAGAAGGATCATCTAATCCCTTCGCATAAAATGGCCCAATGTAGTATAACTACAGAAAGCCACAATGTAACAATTTGATACGGCACAATGTAGTCTAGCTACAACAAGCCCATATACTATCATATATTACCATCATACTATTGAAAGAGATACCGTTCCTATTCTATAGGACTATCTACTGAAAAAATTGAAACGATAATGTTCCTATTCTATAGGAGTATCGAATGTTTCAAATAAAATTTTGAAGAAACAAAAAAAAATTATGCAAACAAGACAGCTTGCAAGACATCTATGGAAGAAAGCAACAGGCCTCAACAAATTGCAAAAGCCGCCGGACCCACAAAGAATCAATGACAAGGATGATAGCTGACAACGTTGAAAAAATGGCAACAAGGACAAACAACTTTGAAGAAAAATCTCCAAAATACTATTTGCTTTTAGACTTTTGTAACCAACTATTATTTGCTTTTAGACTTTTGCAGTATAGCAATAATGTAAGCAATCGAAGAGGTTATCTATATAAAGAGCCTCATTGAAATATTTTCTCTTATGTCTAGCTAAACCCCCTTTTATTATATAATCTATATCAAGAATAATATCATAATACTAGAGAATAGATACTTTGAAAGCTTATACTTAGAACCATACTAGTCCATAAAAAACCATCTCTTAAAGAAATTTTAAGAAAGAGTCTGTCGAGCAACTCCCAACACCTAGGCCATTTATCCCGTCAAATATAGTGAGGAAAAAGGGAGGCAGAGCCAGGGTGGGTTGAGTATCTCCGGTGATCTTGAAATTCTGCTAAGAGGTATATTTTCAAACTATGTGTTTCTAATTATGATCTTGATGAGTATAAGTCTCTGAAATTATGATGTTAATATTGATAGAAGGTTATAGACTTTTATTTAAAAATGAATTTTGAGTTGATAATACCTGCTTCCGTACTACATGCTCATTATTTGATAAACTTAGATGTAATTATATTAATATACCATCTATATTCCTACCCTCTTCAGGGTTGTTAGATGATGAAAAGACCTGCCCATAAATTGGTTCTGAGGGATTCGGGAGGTATTTTGGACTCTTGATTGGAAATATAACTTTTAAAGAGAATTGAAGTTGACCATGTTGACACCTAAGTCATAAACAACATTATGTACCTAATGAAATCGATGAAATTTCAAAAATGACTTATTTACCCGCGATATTCACTTTAGTCAACCCAAATCTTTTCTTTAGCTTAAGAACTTCCTAAAATCCTCTTTCTTATTTGAAACTCTCCCAAATCACTCGGGACTCGTCCCAATAATTCATCTAAGTTAAAAATCATGTTTCAGATCTAACAAAACCATAAGAATTAGATTTCGGATGCATTTACCTAAAAGTCAATTCTTAGTCAAACTTCCCAAACATAGAACATCCAAATTTCAAAACTTAGGTTTTTCTTCCGCTATTTCCACCGATTGACTTAGGAATCGTGGTACCATCCCCGCACGTCAAATATACCATAAAAGAGGTAGAGAAAGGGTTATTTATAGGAAAGTAGGCAAAATATTGAAAACGGGCTAAGCCCAAGTTGCCCAACCTTTAACAGGGACGTTAGCACATTCATGCATAGCGCATATAAAACATGTGTTACAAATATTTACTTTTTTTAATAAAAACCACCAAACTGATTGTTTGGTAATGCTTTATTAAGCAAAATAGTTATGTACAGGAAATAAAAAGAAATGAAATGAAAAATAATAAAAAAAGAACAATAAACAAGTTCAAGAACTAGACTAAATGGAAACTAATCCTAAGAATTTACCCAAAAAGCTTGTCTACTTCAGATCATATGGCCTTGACTTGAATCTATCTCACACACCTACAGAGCTCTTATCGGGTGTTATTGATTAAAAGTCTAATGAAGTGAACTTCAGTCTTCAAAGATGGAGTTGAATTCTTCTTGAAGAAACTCAGGATCAGTTGTAGCATCGGTGCTTTATTATTAAAATTTGCCATCTTCATACTGAACCTGCAGTGAATATACATTTAGATATACTATAATAGAATGAGCATGCTAGCATACTAATACCACACATTATAGCCTATCAAACAATACATTCATTACCATTCAGTTTACGTATATGGTGATATTGATGCAATGTTGAGTTACTGCATTCTTCTATTGCTTAAATAAATCTCAAGGAATTTGATGGTCCTTTGTATTTCTAATTCTTATGTATGGTATGTGTGATTTTTCTATTTTAAAATCTGTCTAGCTTTACTGGAAAGTGACATGAAGTTATGGAACTGCTAAGTACCTGCAAAATAAAATACATGGTTAGCTAAAAAATCAGTCAGTCCATTCCCTTCTCTCAGTACATGTTCCACCCTTACTTCCTTATTTCTCTTCAACCTTTTGATGTTCTGAATGATCATAGTTATACACCAAGGAACTTTCCATTATTCTATTACAATCATCTTCAAAGTTAGGAGTCAGTTTCCAGTATCACAAGCAATAATGTGTGACAAACACATTATTTTAGCCCTTCCTTCAATGATGTTGCTTCTGCCACTAGATTAGTCACATCTGAAATTCTCCTTGCAGCTGCATATTGTAGATTTCCTTCTGCATTTCTAATACAATATGCCACTGATCTTGGACCTGCATTCCCCTTTGATGCTCCATCAGAGTTGTATTTGTACCACTCTCCCATAAGAAACTCCCATCTTACAATTCTGCTCATCACATTTGGTTTGTATGCTTCAAATAATTGTATTATCTAAAGAAAAAATATTGGCATGGAAGGTTACCATGGGAACCTTACTCTGCACAACAGATAGATATTCAAATTAATCTCATATATCACCTTGTTAATAGACATCATACCTCTATGTAGCACTATATTCCTCCATTTCCATAACTGTCATATAATAATTAAAGGAAATGTTTGAAGACTTGGTCGAGCTTAGGAGGACATGCATTATTCCACCAAACTTGCACTACTTATTTCATCTACAACAATGGAGTAGTTATACCTAATACACCATTAAAATATGTCCACACCCTTGCAGTTATTAGACATGTGACAAAAAATGATCTATTGCTTCATAATGTCTCACAATACAACAATAACATCTAGCCTCAACATCCATTCCCATACTTCTTAAGACCTCTCCTATAGTCAGTTTAAACATCCACAATCTCCAAAAGAAGAAATAAATTTTAAATGGTAAGCCTTTTATCCACACATTCTTCCAAACTTCTATTTTATGATATTTCTATCTCAGTAGTTCCCATGCACTTCCTACTGTGAATTTTGCAGATGTTGTCATCATCCACCATGTCCTATCCCACTCCTTAGATGCTTCCTGAATCTCTAAATTTTATGTGATATACTCCACAATATGCCCAGGAAACAAGTTTTGTAGCTTGTTTATATCCCATTTTCCATCTATCATTTGTTCATGCAGATCTTGTATAATTTCATCTACCTCAAACTCTTCAGGAACTATGTGATATAGTGCACCAAGTTTTGACCAATTATCCCACCATACATTAGTAGTACCACCCTTAGGTTCCCTCTATATCTCATGCTCTATATTATCCCTGGCCTCCAATATCATTTTCCAAACCTGTGAGCCTCATTTCCATTGCACATTCTAAGGATAGTGTCTTTTTCAATACTTGATCTACATAAAATTAGCCAGAGAGTATTGGTGGTTCTAAACTTCCACCATAACTTATAACATAGAGCTTTAGATACATCAAATAATGATCTAAATCTTATGTCTCCTTCATCTTTTGGTAAACACAACTTTAACCATGCTGACCAATGTCTCCTTCTGCATTCTTCACTATTACTCCAAAAGAACCGTGTAAAGATTTTATGTAACTCAGTAATGTCACATTTTGGAGGCTTTATTGCTGAAATAAGATGTATTGGCATTCTTCGTAGAATACTGGTGATCATGACTGCTTTGCCTCAAAAAGATAATAACCTTCCCTTCCAAGCTTGCAGTTTGGTTTTCACCTTCTTAACCAATTCATTATAATCAACTTTCCTCTTCCTTGCATGAGTAATATGGCATCCTAGATAAGTAAAAGGAAAGGTTCCTCTTGTGAATCCAGTAGCCTCTTTCACTTATTGAATTATACCATTTGATAAATTGTTGTGCATGAAGAAGGAACTTTTTTCCTTGTTAATCTTCTGGCTAGATACTTTCTCATAATCCTATAAAACTCCCATAACCAGCTCCAATGATTTAGAGTCTGCAGATGAGAAAATAATAGTGTCATCTGCATAAGCAAGGTAATTCAAGTTGGCAGTCCACTTTGGCATTCCATGGTGTCTAAAATCATTGTCCGTAAATAAAGAGTTCAATGCTCTATATTATACTTCTGCAGAAAAGATGAACAAGACTGGTGATAGAATGTCTCCTTTTTTACACCCCAAGTTGAGTGAAAAAAAGCATAGGCCTGGATATTCAGTAGCACTGAATACCAATTATTAGCTATCAATCTCCATACCATGTCTATAAACCTCTCAGCAAATCCCATCTTCCTCAGCACTCCGTAAATAATATCCAAAATACTCTATCATATGCCTTTTCCATGTCAAGCTTGAGCACCACATTTGTAGGTTTTCTTCTAAGTCTGATATCAGTTACAATCTCCTGTGTCAAAAGTATATTTTCTATAATATTCCTACCTTTCACAAAACTAGATTGGCTGACTGAAATTAATGAAAGTAGAACATTCTCCAATTTATCTTGCACCACTCTTGATATAACTTTATTAATGAAGTTACTAAAATTTATAGGTCTCATATTAGAGAAAGTTTCAACAATATTCCTTTTTTGGGATCAGTACAAGATTGGTATGTGTAATTGACTTAGGTAACATATGGCCTTCAAAGAATTACTTGACCACATTAAACACAACAACCCCCACTATATCCCAACACACCATATAGAACACACTAATCATTCCATCTGGTCCTCCAGAACTTTCCCCTGATAATTCAAAAACTGCTTTCTTGACATCTTCCAATGTCGGCAAACATATGAGCTATGTATTGTCCTCTTGACTAACCATATGTGGTATATATTGCAGAAAAGAGAAATTAGTAGGCTTGCCTTCTTGAGTAAATTATTGCTGAAAGAAATTGATTGCTTCATCTGCCAAAGATGTCGATCCTTCAATCTATGTAACTTCATTATTTTTTATCCTTTTGAGCTGTAATCTTTTCATTCTCCCATTTAAAATGTTATAGAAGAACCTTGTATTTCTATTACCCTCAGTAAAACTAGTAACATGTGATTTCTGTTTCCAAAATTCCTCCTCATAGTGAACATACTTCTTCATCTCTGCATGTGCCTTTTGCAGTACCATCCTATTCATTGGTGATGCATCCTCTTCAAAAAGTTGCTCCTTAATTCTCATAATCTCCTATCTGATAGTAAGTTGTTTGAATATATCTCCAACGGATTCCTTACTCCATGATGATAAATCAGTCTTGATATTCTTTAGTTTCAATTTAAAGGAAATGGAATCATCTCCATTAAAGTCAGTATACCAGTTTTAGTTGAGTACCTCCAAGAATGATGCATGTTTTGTCCAAAACTTGAGGAATCTAAATAGTTTACTCACATCCATAGATTTATCACCACAAGTTAACAGTAAATGAGCATGGTTTGAGCATGTTCTTGATAAATGTTCCACCTTCATTTGTCCAAACCAATCTTGTAAAAGATTATTTACCAACATTCTATCTAATCTCTTGAAAATGCAGTCATTTTCAACTCTTCAATTCCACCATGTAAAAGGGTTCCCTGTAAATCATATTTCCAGAAGTTCACATGAGTTAGTGTATAATGAAAAATCCTCATATTCTGCAGGATAAATAGGAAGCCCACCTATATTCTCCTCTTCATTCACGATAACATTAAAATCACCACCAACTAGCCAAGGATCTCTCATGTTGTCAGCAATACAATACAAATTATCTCACAGAGCAATCCTCTCCAATGCATCACACTTTGCATAAACCATAGTTGTCACTAATGATCTACTGAAATCATGTAAAAACATCTTAATAATGTTATGATGATCAGTATCCTGTAGCACCTCCACATCTATATTGTCTTCCACAAAGAATCAGATTTTACCATTACAGTTATAGTGAGCATATTTCATGCCCAGTCTTCTTCTAAATCATTGAATATGTCCAAAATGTTGAAAAGATTCCATCAGTGCAATAATGGAAAACCTATGATGTTTGTGTAACATTTGAACCTTATGAAAGGCATGTTGTGTATTCACAGACCTTATGTTCCAAAAGAATGTATTGATCATCTTTTAAAACATTGCATATTAGACCCTATTTTCGGCAATACTCTATTGGGTTGAGCATCTGATACACTTTGTTTCTTTATCTTTTTGCTGCCTTTCTGCATAGATTTTGCAAAAATACCAGCTTCCCTTGCCACCTACTATAATACCTTATGCACATTCTCATCCCCTACATTCTCTTTATTCTTACAGTCACCAGCACCATTCTTGTTCATTTGATCCTCCATTGTTGAGAAGTCTTTATTATGAGAAACCACATCATGTAATTCCTGTAAAAGAATGTGTTTGTTTTGAGAAATATGTTGTTTATCACCTTGTATCTATTCTATTGCTTTATTAGCAACCAAAACTTCCTCCTTATCTTCTCTTGACACTTCAACAACCTGAGTAATCTCCTCCCTACTAGGTGGATATGAACCAACACTCTTATCATCAACAGATACCATCGGATGCCCGTGGGATTGAATCTCACTCTCAATAGGTACACTTGGCAAGTCACATTGGGTCTGATCTAGCAAGCATTCCCCCAAGTTCTCATGTTCACTACCATTCCCCGTATCTTTCATCTGCTAAGCTTCATTTGTACTACTCATATCTAGCTCGATAGGTTCTGTAGCAATACTATGCAACTTAATGATCTTGTGTATATCTTCAACTGGTATTGTATTACCATCAGGTCACAAATATGAGACACATAGTTCTTGACTCTTGTCTAGATGATCCTCCTTACTGTTTCCAAATGTAGCAAAAGCCCTTTCCACCCATTCTTTAGTGTTAGTAACTTATTCTAACTCATTTTTAAACTGTGGATCCTCAGCAATAGGAATATCTTCCACTTGTTTTATTCTAGGATTATTATCATCCTTTTTGTTCTCACTGTGATCAATTGATTTATGTGATTGTTGTTCTATTATCACCTTATTGATTTCATGTACATTGTTGACTGCACTAGCCTCTATCTCTTTGACTCCATCACCCCTAATTTCTTTGTCTATTCCACTTTCAGTATCTACAATAATAATCCCATCTTCTTCGATCCCCTTATTGTTCACATATTCATCTGTAACATAATCTTTTACATCAATAACTGTTTCATTAATGACAGGATCATCTCTATCAATATCTGTTTCATTATTGACAGGAGCATCTTTATGAATGTCTGCTTCATTACTATCCTTCACTATTATATCTTTGTTGGCATTAGAATCATCATTGTTTCTATCACTCTCAGCATCTACACTTTTCTCCTCTTCTATACATTGATTCAACACATCAAATTTGTTTTTAGTGCATACTTCTTTATCATTTGCCTTAATTCCCTTACCCTTGTCTATATCCATCCTCTTATCCTTGCCCTTAGTATTTTCAGGATAAGTAAGAACGTTACCACTGGATAATACTTTTGATAAGTACTTCTGTATAGGATATCTCCTCCCATGATATCTCTTCTGATTTCCTTGTTGATTCACCTTACTACTTGCTTCTTCCACTACTGAGTTAGTGCCATTGTCACTTGTCTCTCCTTCCTTTCCATCATCATTATTAAACTCAGGATGCAACACTCTACATTCTTCATTTGAATGACCTTGTAGCAAACATTTAGTACAATACTTAGGTAAGTGATCATATTGAATTCTCACCTTCATTACATTAATCTCCTTAGTTTCTTCATCCTCAATGTTCATCATTACAAACTTAGGAAGAACTTCCAATAGATCAAGTTGCACATTTACTCTAGCACAATTAGGTCTTGTCCTATTAATAGTAGCCATATCAAGTTGAATTGGATTTCCAATAATATATGCCAAAGAAAACAAAGATTCTTTGACAAAAAAAAGTGGGAAGTAGGTTTGGAAAGGATATCCAAGACATTGCAATTGAAGTTTCCCTATCAACTCTGAAATTTGAATCATATATGAGAGGTCTCATTTGATAAGTATATCCATCCTTAGACTTCAACCAATTTGCACTCTTGGATGATATTGTGATGAAATCCTCCATTAATGAACATCTTATCAATACATGTCGATCCCTAAAAACATTTACTTGACAAATCCCTTTAGTACCACATTGTTTTGGCAGGATAATACGCAATTCCTCCAACTCAGGCCAACCACAAGAAAACTTACCAACAATGGCATATTGTAAGTTCTCCAATTTCTCCATCCTCGTTATTTCTAATACGTCCATCTCACAATGTGCATTCCATCTACATACTCAGCCTTCTTCAAAGGAAGAGGATCACAAATCTGCATGGAAGTAGGTGCAATGGCATTGGTAAGGGTTTGGATATAGTTTGGAGAAGAACTGGTGGTGGAGGTGGACGAGACAATGTGGGAAGTTGCGTGTGATTACAGTTGAGATAGTGGTGGGAATTGAGAAGTGTCGTTGGGTGGAGGAGGCTGACCAGACGCGGTGACGGCTGGCCAGTGGCCGGCGTGGTCATAATTTAAAAAAACTAGAATTTTAGTTTAAGGTTTGCATCGGAATTTAGGAGAGAGAAGAGAGCATAATACACAAAGTTATCTTGCTCAATTCCATTAAACACATCCAGGAACAATGTGTTAAAGATATTTACGTTCTCCTTTTTTACACATTAATTTGGTACTTTTGGAAGAATAAAAACACCTCATTTCAGGTCAGAACTACTCCCCTTAATTAGAAAGATCCAAATGTGAACACAACATTAAATAACCATGTATTAGTACCTAATCAGTCAGAACTCAGAACTATGCAATAATCAAACGGGCCTAGAAAACTGAACATTATACCTATTATTTGAATTGAAAAGGTACGGGTCATGAGTGTTAACGTGATTTTGGAGAAAGCAGCCGACATTTTTAATCCGAATATGTAAATACAAGGATCGTGTTTCTTTAAAAATACAATGGCCTCTGATTCATTCCCTCGTGCAAACTGCAAAGTATACTCAAAAGTGTCAGGCATTAGTACATTTCAAACTGAATAAATGTAATCTCAACTTTTCAAAAAGATTGATATTTTTCGTTTTCGAGAGTTGAACTTCTTAATTTTGATTGAGTGTTAGAATATAGAATTTTTAAATTTTTTAAAATAAATTTTATATATTTGAAAACTACTTAAAAATACTATAAGTTATCATAATTAATAATTTAAAATATTTAAAAGATATTTTAAAAAATTATGGTCAAAGAATAATTCGTTTGACTCTCAAAATCTGAAAAGTGTCAATCTTTTTAGAATGGAGGGAGTACATAATATATCAAAACACCCTTTAAATTTTGTATTGATACAACAACAACATCGATAACATACACAGTGTAATCCCACAAGTAGAGTCTGGTAAGGATGTTGTACGTAAACCTGAGCTCTATCTTGTGAAGATAGAGAGACTATTTCCGAAAGACTCTGGCTCTCAAGCAAGAGAATATTGAAAGTAAACAATTATTAGATATAATAATGACATTTTTTTAAATAAAGACAGAAAATAAAATTAAAACACATAAAAAGAAATAAAATTCAACCATCTCTAGGTGATTTCATTTTAAAAAACAAAGAAAGTGGAAGTAAAATAACTTGTATATATCTACAGTTTTAGAAAAACCTCGGTAATTAAATTATGCAATCAGATGATACCCCGCTCTCTCTCTCTCTCACCACACTTTCAAATTTCTCATATCCTATTCAGTTAAAACAAAAAAATACTACTACATTATATTATTGTCATTTCAGTTAAGATTTCTCTATTTAGTATGCGTGCATTTATAGTGAAGAGGTGCCTTTACTTTTCTTGATGGGTGTCTGAACAACTGAACATAAATCTAAAAGAGCATAATTATTTACGATTGATCTGTGATAGGTGGACTAGCTTATATCTGAAAATATCTACTAGACAGATAATAATATTCTCATATTTAGTAGTGCTGCACTAGGTGATCTCACATGCGCCAAAGAAAGTGTGCAGTCATTTATTTGGATTAGCCAGGAGTGAGCATGTGAAGTTAATAAAAATATTAAACGTATATAGAGGCCGCAATTCCACATTCTGTTTCTTTGTATTCTTTGCTGTTAATTGAGATTAAGATAAAAATGAAAAATACTCCGTATTCGGAATATCCTCAGCCAGAATCTTCAGTTGGTGATAGCTTGACCTCAAATCAATCTTCGAAAATACCGAAGCACTCTGAAGCTGGTCAAACAAGTCATCAATATGAGGAATCGGATAATTATTACGAATGGTGACCTTGTTCAACCGACGGTAATCTATGCACATCCTCATTGTACTATCTTTCTTCTTCACAAATAACACGAGAGCGCCCTAAGTGGAGACCCTCGGTCGAATGAACCCCTTGCTTAAAAGGTCCTACAACTGCACCTTCAACTCCCTCAGCTCGGCAGCTGCCATTCTATATGGTACAATAGAAATAGGGCGCGTGCTCGGTTCTAAGTCGATACAGAAATCAATATTACGATCGAGTGGCATATCCGCAAATCGCCAGGAAATACCTTCGCAAACTCAGACATGACAAGCACAGACTCAAGGGATGGAGAATCAACACTAGTATCACAAACATGGGCCAAGTAGGCCAAATATCCCTTGTCGACTAGTTTCTCCGCGCGGAGATAAGAAATGATCTTCTTCGGAGAGGGACTAGGAGCACCCCTCACTCTAGTCTAGGAATATCAGGCATAGCTAAGGTAACTGTCTTCGCGTTACAGTCCATGATCGCATGGTACAGAGACATCCAACTAATACCTAAAATAATATCAAAGTCTAACATATCTAGGATCATCAAGTCTACCCACTTGTCGTACCCTATAAAAGTAACTAAGAAAGACCGATAGACTCTATTAACCAATACAGAATCCCTGACCGGAGTAGATACATGAATAGGCATACCAAGATGGTCATAAGTCAAATCCCAACCAACCGAATGATAAGCAGATAAATATGAGAAAGTAGACCCTAGATCAAATAAGACCATAGACGGCCGACGACGAACATAAATGTTACTTGAGATTACAACATCAGAAGCCTTTGTATCAGGCCTACCGGGGAAAGCATAGCAATGCACACCACCACGACCACTCTAACTAGACTGTGCTTCTCCCCTGGAGACCTAGGAACCACCCTTACTAGACTGATATCCACCCCTAGAAGACTGAGAGCCACTGCGGCCTGACAGAGCACCGCTCCTCACTGAAGAACCACCACATCTACTAGAAAATGTCAGAATCCTCGGAGTCTAAAACTTGAAACCCTGCTGAGTCCCACTCTATCTAGCTTGGGGGAAATCTCTCAAGATGTGACCCGACTCACCACAACGATAACAAACTCTGGGCACTGGAGGCTAATACACGGAGGCCGAAGAACCAAATGACCACCTCTGTTGACTAGCCGAGAGAAAGAACCTCTATGAGACTGTCCAACCCCATAACCACTCTGTCTGGAAGGGCTACTAGAAGAAGCCTATAATACGGACTGAACGGGATGGCTGGGGGCTGAATGAAAGGTCCTGGAAGACTGACCCCCACCTCTGTGACTAGAAGAACCACTGAATCAACCATATTGATGAGGCCTCTTCTCACTAGACCCTCCAAAAGATCGAATTGTGGCAGCCTTAACACTCATAGCTTGATCCACTACTACATAGAAGGAAGACACTAAATCCACAAGCTGAAGACAAGGAACATAGAGTGAGAGCACAAGTCCATTAACAAATCTACGAACCCTTTCTACCTCTGACAGAATCAAGTGTGTCGCATACCGAGCTAAAATAAAGAATATGGCCTCTTACTCTACCACTTAAATACCCCTCTGTTGCAAATGGGAGAACTCATCCCTGTGTTGATCCCTCAAGATACACGGTACATACTTCTCTAAGAAAACCTGGTGAAATTGTACCCAAGTGAGTGAAGGTGAACCAGCTGGTCCTCCCTCAATAAAATACCTCTGCCATGTGTTTGTGTTATCGCAAAACTGGAATGATACATAGTCCACACCATGGGACTCAATAATACCCATCTTGTACTTACATATCATGCATAGCTACGATGAACTCATACGCATCCTCACTGCGGGTACCATGAAACCTGAGCGGCTCCATCTTCAGGAACCTGCCTATGAGCTCTTAATCTTTAAGTGTCAAAGCCTGAGCTGCTATTAGCCTAGGAATACCCTTAGGGGCTGGTATACCATCGATGCGTAGGGCCATGTAAGCAGTAGGTTGCATCTCCTGTGTCTGTCCGTGCTCGGGATTATGTAGCCTCGCTCTAGTATGAGAACCACCAAGAGTGACACCGCCCACGGCCTGTTGGATATCAAGATGCAGAAGTTTACAGGCCAACATGTCCTGGAATACTGGGTTACAGGCAAACTGTAGGGCTGTGACGAGCACCCGGATTCCACCCGCCGGGTACCGCCACTCTTATCATGAACATCCAATCATAATTAATTACTGACCAAGATGAAAAAAAATTATGAACAACCAGGTAACCAACTTATGTATATATACATACCAAGGCCGGCAAGGCCATACAAGACTACTACACACAGGACACATATCTACAAGCTTCTAAGAGTAGCAACATCAAAGATCGGGACAAGGCCCCGCCATACCCATATAGACACACAAAACTATATCATACCAAAATTAGACCGACACCTCGGAAAGAGAGGAGTGCTTCCAAAATCCGCTGAAATCTGCAACCTATTCGCGTAGGCCGTCATTTTTCCTATGTGAACCTGCGGGCATGAAACGCAGCGTCCCCCGACAAAAGGGCCGTCAGTACGACTGATGTACTGAGTATGTCAGGCATATATAATAGCATAACAGAAATATACCAATAACTGAAACATAAACAACTGACCAACAGGAACTGCCTTTGGGGCCCTAATACACTTGCCTACATGTTATGTACAATGCAGTGTCCATATTTATTGGCCTCATCGGGCAATTTCCTTACCATGACAGCCTATGTGCCCATCATACCATGTAATGGTTAATTAACCTATGCATGATGCAAGTGCGGTGTATATATATATCTGTCAGTGTTGCGGATCGTGCAACCCGTCCCAATAAGCCATTCAGGCATCACATCATCACATCATATTGGCCTCTTCGGGCTCTTTTGTGATAGTTTGTACCAGCTGCAGGTGGTGCGCGTATATAACGCCTTTTCCTTTCCCCATATCCACTACATATATAATATTTACCATTTAGTAGTGTGCATAGCACCAGTGTTCCAAGGTAATATATGAATGCAATGCAAGTGAAAATGCATGAATGATAATAAAATTCCCCGAGTGACATAATATCCTTGCACCTTTGGCTAACACTGTGAATACCAACACATCTTCTGTATGCCTCAATAAGGACTTAGAAATATATTTAGACATGCTTTCAGCATAAGAATCAATAACATAAATATTCTTAACTACTAGGAGTAGAATAAATTATGGAGCAATATCACGGTTATATTTTGTTACATGGAACATGCCAAAAGAAAGAAATAATTTGCCTTAACATACCTCGATTTCACTTAATTTTGTTGGAATCGTTGCTTTGCAACAATGTTACACGAGGTTTCTGTTGGCCAACTTCTCAAACCCTAAGTTAATATTGTAAAGTGGATGTGGGTAGCTTTTCTATCATAATATCACCACTGCCTCACATTCTCTTCCTTTCTTTTTCTTTTTTTCAAATCATACAAACTAAAATATGTTACACGATTTACTCCCCTATATTATCACTAACCTACAACAAAACAAGAAGCTTCCTAATTCCCCAGAAAAATGCTTTGGATGGCACCTTTCATTATCCTTAAATGGATGTCATAATTCGGTCTCCCACCAGCCAATTCTTGGCGGTGGGAGCCTTAATTTTCTGCCACCAAGCCTTCGCATGCAGGTCACTTAATTAAGTGACCTGCCTCCCTAAAATTTATCAATCACACACATAATTAATTCTGTGATCCTAATTCACTTAAATCTTAATAACTTATAAAACCTCTATATATTCGATGTCATAATTTGTATTATGACACTCGTCCATAACCTCTTTATACACATGCCAAGATTATTTTCGACTTCCGTCGTCACACCTGTTACATCCAAAATTATTTCAGGGTTTAATCCTTTTTATATACTAATCTCTTTATTAACATACATAAATATAATAAAAATTTCCCACGCTCGGGTCTATTTACACATGCCTAGCGATTTATATACGCTTAGCGATTTAAACCGTGACACGAAAGTACGGGACGTTACATCTTTCCCCCCTTAGAAACATTCATCCTCGAATGTTGGGGTAACATATTTAATCCCCGTTATGTAGCCCGAATACACAATCATTAAATACCATGACAGTAATTTGGAATTTACCTTAGGCTTCTCTTGAAATCTCGACATTAGTCTGGAATAGGTGTGGATATTTGTGCGTCATTTCCTCTTTAGCTTCCCATGTCATCTCTTCCACGTTTCTATTTCACCACAGAACTTTTACATTAGCTACTTCCTTAGTCCTCAACTTACGGACTTGTCGATCTAGGATAGCAACAGGAATTTCTTCATATGACAGGTTCTCTGTAATCTGCACATCCTCAATTGGTACAATCCGAGAAGGATCTCCAACACAGGCTCTCAACATGGAAATATGGAAGATTGGATGAACACATTCCAACTCCGACTGTAAGTCCAACTCATAGGCTACCTGGCCAATTCTTCGAATTATGCGATACAACCCAATATACCTTGGACTAAGCTTTCCTTTCTTCCCGAATCTCATTACACCCTTTATCGACGAATCTTCAAAAATACCCAGTCGTCCACCTGAAACTCTAAGTCTCGTCGTCGCACATCTGCGTATGATTTCTGACGACTATGTGTTGTTAATAATCGTTCTTTGATGAGCTTTACATTTTCTACGGCTTAGTGTACCAAGTCAGGTCCAAATAACCCTGATTCGCCTACCTCAAACCATCCAATAGGAGATCTATATCTTCGTCCGTACAAGGCCTCATATAGAGCCATTTTAATACTGGCGTGATAGCTGTTATTGTATGCGAACTCAATAAAGGGTAAGTGATCATCCCAACTTCCCTTAAAGTCCAACACACAAGCTCGTAACATGTCCTCGAGTATTAGAATCGTTCGCTCAGCTTGACCGTCTGTCTGAGGATGGAAAGCCGTAATCAAATTAACTCGGGTGCCTAACCCTTTCTAAAACGATTTCCAAAAGTTAGCTGTAAACTGAGCACCTCGGTCAGATTTAATAGAAATAGGCATACCATGAAGTCAAACAATCTCCTTAATATATAACTTCGCGTAATCTTCAGCGTTGTAAGTAGTTTTCACCGGCAAAAAATGAGCTGATTTGGTCAGTCTATCAACAATTACCCAAATAGAATCAAATTTCTGATAGGAACGAGGTAATCCCGTAATGAAGTCCATATTAATCATTTCCCATTTTCATATTGGAATCTCGATATTTTGAGTCAAGCCACCAGGCTTTTGGTGTTCTATTTTTACCTGCTGACAATTGGGGCACTGAGCTACAAACTCTACCACGTTCTTCTTCATGTCATTCCACCAATAGATATTATTGAGATCATGATACATTTTAGTTGATCCGGGATGAATAGAGTACCGTGAACAATGAATTTCCGTCATAATTCTATCCCACAATCCTACTACATTTGGAACACATAGACGGCCCTGGTGCCTGAGAGTTCCCTGGTCGTCAATTCCAAAAGTCGTGGTCTTCTTCTATTGAACACTCTCTCTTATCTTCTCCAAATTAGGGTCTTCCCATTGACATTTCTTAATTTCTGATATAAGGGATGATTTTGACACATCCTGGACCACAAACCCACCACCCTCCGAATCCACTAGTCGGACTCCCAAACTAGCTAACTGATGAAGCTCTCTTACCAATTCCTTCATTTTGACTTGCACTAGCATCGAACTAACCATTAACTTACGGCTGAGCGCGTCTGCTACAACATTAGCTTTGCCAGGGCGATATAAGATGTCCACATCATAATCCTTCAATAATTCAAGCCATCTTCTTTGCCTCAAATTCAGCTCTTTTTGTTTGAATATGTATTGTAGACTCTTGTGATCCGTAAAAATGTCCACATGAACACCATATAAATAGTATCGCCAAATCTTCAGTGCATAGACTACCACGGCCAACTCTAGATCATGTGTCAGATAGTTCTTCTCATGTTTCTTCAAATGCCTTGAAGCATAGGCAATCACTTTACCATGCTGTATTAGCACACATCCTAAACCTGCTCCCGAGGCATCACAATACACAACATAACCTTTTGGACCCTCTGGGAGAGTAAGGACTGGTGCCGATGTTAATCTATCATTTAACTCCTGGACACTCCACTCACAAGCATCAGACCATTGGAATTTTATAGCCTTTTGTGTTAACTTTGTTAGTGGTGCTAATATGGTAGAAAATCTTTCTACAAACCTTCTATAATAGTAGGCTAAGCCCAAAACGTTGCGAACCTCTATTGGAGTCGTAGGCCTCAACCAACTTTTCACCACTTCAATCTTCTGAGTGTCAACTCTTATACCCTCGTCTGACACTATATGACCAAGAAAAACCACTGACTTCAGCCAAAACTCACATTTGGATAGCTTTGCATACAACTTATGGTCCCGGAGCATTTGTAGTATTATCTACAAGTGGTCCACATGCTCTGTTTCTGAGTGAGAGTAAACCAGAATATCATCTATAAACACTATCACAAATACGTCCAAAAATGGGCGGAACATGCTGTTCATTAGATCCATAAATGTTGCTGGTGCATTTGTAAGTCCAAATGACACTACTAAGAACCCGTCTAGCGATTATCGATTCACCAACCGGTGTAGATACCACAAATGGATCCCTTATCAACTCAGGGTCCATACCAAATTTACAGGCAATGAAAGGAGTAATATATGATAAATTTGAGCCTAGATCTAACAACGTGTACATATTATATGAAAGGACTGATAGTGTACCTGTAATGACATCATGTGAGAATTTCTGATCTTGTCGTCCCATCAGTGCGTAAGAACGGTTCTGGCCTCTTCCTCTGCTTCGGCCAGATAACGCCTCATGACTCTGTCCTAACGGGCGTACTGATTGGGATGAAGTTGCTGCAGATTCGACCGACTAGGCTCTACCACCTTCACTTTTTGTCGGACAATCTCGCGTTATATGACCATGCTCCCCGCAGGAATAACATACTCTTCCCTCATGTTGGCACGGCCCTGCATGGGTCCCACCACACTGCTCACATCGAGCCAATGGCGGCCTCATCTGCATAGAATTTCCTCTATAATAAGATCTTAGTGCTCATGAACTCTGGCCTTGTCCCGTTTGAGTATAACGATCATCCCTCGATCCTGAAAATGACAATGATGAGCTGGCTGTTGGGTAAGATGGTCGTCTGTAAGGCTGTGGCCTGGGCCCACCTCTGAAGTCCCTCATGCCACTTACAGACCGAGCCCTTTTATGCTGGCCCCTATTACGCTCTCGATCAATTCGTTGTTGTCTCTTGGGAACCTCCAGGTTTTGTGCATAAGCCTGGATACGAGCAATATCCATGTCCGGATTCAAAGAAGTCATAGTACACTCATTGGCCAAGTGTGGCCCCAAACTAGTAACGAACTTGTGTACCCGGTCACTCATCTCAACTATAAATATAGGAGCATATGGAGCCAAGGAATTAAACTGCAAGCTATATTCTCGAACGCTCATGCTTCCCTGTTCAAGACGTAGGAACCTGTCCTGTTTGGCCTGCCGAAGCTCGACTGGTAGAAAATGTTGTAAGAAGGCCTCTGAAAATTGCCCCTATCCTGCTGGCGCAGCACGAGGTCCCCTAGATTGTTCCCATATATCAAACCATGTTATTACGACATCATGTAGTCTATAAGAAGCAAACTTTCCTGACTCGGCATTGGTAGCATCCATCACCCGCAAGGTGCGCTGTACTTGATCCAGAAAATTATGCGGGTCCGCGTTCAAATCTATTCCTGTGAATACCGGAGGGTCTAGATTGATAAAATCACGGGCTCTTGCGCTAGCAGCTCTATCAGAAGGACTGGGAACATGACGCTGGGCTTGAGCGACCACCAATCGTGTTAATAACTGAACTGCACTCTGCATATCAAGATCCACGTATAGAGTATCATGTAGAGGAACTAGAGGTGTTGCAGCTTTACTAATCTCCTCTGATGGTGATGTACTGGGAGAACCATATGAAGGAGTCGTACCAAGGGTCTCACTCTGGCCCTCGCTAATGAGTGGTAATCTGCTGGTACCTTCGCCCGCAGTCGTATTCAATTCCCTCATACTCTTGGACTTCTTCCTTGCGGTAGGCATTGCTGGAATCATAAGCACGAAATGAATTAGGAGCGAAATACTTATAATTCAGTCCTATAGCACGATTTATAAGATGAAATAATAGAAACCATCCCAAAAATGTCAGATAGCCTCCTGTTTATAAGTATGGTGCACAACAAACCCATAAACAAGACTCTACTAGACATGGCTTGTAGACTCCCTAGGACACACCAGTTCTGATACCAAGTTTGTCACGACCCAAACCGTAGGGCCGCGACGAGCACCCGGATACCACCCGCCGGGTACCGCTACTCTTATCATGAACATCCAATCATAATTAATTACTGACCAAGACGAAAGAAAATTATGAACAACCAGGTAACCAACTTATGTATATATACATACCAATGCCGGCAAGGCCATACAAGACTACTACACACAGGACACCTATCTACAAGCTTCTAAGAGTAGCAACATCAAAGGTCGGGACAAGGCCCCGCCATACCCATATAGACACGCAAAACTGTATCATACCAAAATTAGACTGACACCCCGAAAAGAGAGGAGTGCTTCCAAAATCCGCTGAAATCTTCAACCTATTCGCGTGGGTCGTCGTCTTGCTTATGCGAACCTGCGGGCATGAAACGCAACGTCCCCCGACAAAAAGGACGTCAGTACGACTGATGTACTGAGTATGTCAGGCATATATAACAGCATAATAGGAATATACCAATAACTGAAACATAAACAACTGACCAACAGGAACTGCCTCTGGAGCCCTAATACACTTGCCTACATGTTATGTACAATGTAGTGTCCATATTTATTGGCCTCATCGGGCAATTTCCATACCATAACAACCTCTGTTGGAATCATACCATGTAATGGTTAATTAACCTATGCATGATGCAAGTGTGGTGTACATATATATCTGTCAGTGTTGCGGATCGTGCAACCCGTTCCAATAAGCCATACAGGCATCACATCACATCATCACATCATTTTGGCCTCTTCGGGCTCTTTTGTGATAGTTTGTACCAGCTGCAGGTGTTGCGCGTATATAACGCCTTTCCCTTTTCCCATATCCCATATATATATAATATTTACCATATAGTAGTGTGCATAGCACCAGTTGTCCAAGGTAATATATGAATGCAATACAAGTGAAAATGCATGAATGATAATAAAATTCCCCGAGTGACATAATATTCTTGCACCTTTGGCTAACACTGTGAATACCAACACATTTTCCATATGCCTCAATAAGGACTTAGAAATATATTTAGACATGCTTTCAGCATAGGAATCAATAACATGAATATTCTTAACTACTAGGGGTAGAATAAATTATGAAGCAATATCATAGTTATATTTTGTTACATGGAACATGCCAAAAGAAAGAAATAATTTGCCTTAACATACCTCGATTTCACTTAATTTTGTTGGAATCGTTGCTTTGCATCAATGTTACACGTTAGAAACCTCACTGGCCAACTTCTCAAACCCAAAGTTAATATTGTAAAGTGGATGTGGGTAGCTTTTCTATCCTAATATCACCACTGCCTCTCATTCTCTTCCTCTCTTTTTCTTTTTTTCAAATCATACAAACTAAAATATGTTACACGATTTACTCCCCTATATTATCACTTTCCTGCAGCAAAACAAGATGCTTCCTAATTCCCCAAAAAAATGCTTTGGATGGCACCTTTCATTATCCTTAAATGGCTATCATAATTCGGTCTCCCACCAGCCAATTCTTGGCGGTGGTAGCCTTAATTTGCTGCCACCAAGCCTTCACATACATGTCACTTAATTTAATTAAGTGATCTACCTCCGCAAAATTTATCAATCACACATAATTAATTTTGTGATCCCAATTCACTTAAATCTTAATAACTCATAAAACCTCTATATATGCGATGTCATAATTTGTAATATGACACTCGTCCATAACCTCTTTATACACGTGCCAAGATTATTTTCGGCTTCCGTCGTCACACCTGTTACGTCCAAAATTATTTCGGAGTTTAATCCTTTTTATATACTAATCTCTTTATTAGCATACATAAATATAACAAAAATTTTCCCATGCTCGGGTCTATTTACACATGCCTAGCGATTTATATACGCTTAACGATTAAAACTGTGACCCGAAAGTACGGGACGTTACACATACTCTCGGGGTGAGTCTGGGATAGCCCCATACATCCCCCAACTGCCTACTCTGTATCGAGCTCACAATCTAGAGAAGCTGAGTGTGCCCGTTTTATAATAATCATAAGTTATCCATAATATTCTATGATATTTTATTTCTCGCAAAATGGCATCGCATTTCCCTTTTATTAAGCATTAAGCATTAAGCATTTCGCAAATATTATATTTTATTATTATCACGTCGTTATGTTATTTTAAATAATTCACATCTTTTACAAAAAATATATATATATATAATATATTTTAATATTAAACCCCTCTTTTATATTTTTTCCATAACCCATTTTTTATTTCCTAACCCAAAACAATTCCTACCCAACCCAAACTAAAACCCATTTTCGTCCAAGCCCAACCCATCACCCATTTTATTTTCTAACCCAAAACAATTCCTACCCAACCCGAACTAAAAACCCATTTTCGCCCAAGCCCAACCCATCACCCATTTTTATTTCCCCAACCCAAAACAAATACCAGGCCCAACCAAAGCCCACCTTGACCGGCCCAATACCCACTCTTCCCCTTTTAATTCCCCCCAAAAAGACCCAACCCTTAAAAAACCAAAAACCAAAAAATATATACAAACCCTAACCCCCCCCCAAGCGCCCCAACCCCCTATGCCCCCACCCCCACATCGCCGCAGACCCCTACACTCCGTCCTTATCGCCATCGCCACCACCCTACCCCTCGACACGCTGAACGCATGCCCCAAGAACACGCCCCAAAAATCAGATTTTGTTCCCCCTTTATTTTGAAATTTGAATTCATTTTAAGGGGGGTTATGAGGGGTTGGAACGTTGGGTTGAGTACCTATAAATACCCCATGTTGTTCTTCATTTTGAGGGGATTTTTTGGGGGAGAAAAAATAGATTTTTGGAAGGATTTTCTGAAGATTATTCCATATATACATAAATATTTTGTTGTGTTATTGAGTTTAAAGCATTTGCTTCTTTGTTGTTTCAAGAATCAAGTCCGAAAAGGTTTGTTCTCCCATTTTGATTCTCTGATTTTCTTCAAGTTTGGTCATTCGATTAAAATTGCAGATGTCGAGTCGATTCGACACTCGCCCGACCTTAGTCGCGTAACATTTTCGTAATTCTTGCATTTCATATTTATGTATGTTGGTTATCTCGAATTTGGTGTTAAAATTTGATTTGATCATCGATTTCTGATCGTTCTTACGACTGGTCAGTCGACCCGATTTGAATTTCCAAATTTCTTGCATTGTCTTTGTATTATCAAGTTATCAAATTGATGAAATTATTTGATTCCTGTTGAAATGATCTTGATCCTGGTCGTCGACGATTTGGATATTTCCGCACTCTTGCATTTCATATTCTTGTTATTGGTTATCCGAATTTGGTGTTGAAATCGATTCGAAGTTTGATCAGCCGATCCGGCCTAAACATCGACCGGTCGACCTTGGACCATGGGTAACATTTTAATTTTTGCATTTCATATTCTTGTTATCGTTATCCACCGTGTTGAAATCGATCCCGTTGAAACACTTGATCCGGATCGGTCATCGATCCGGCCTGGCCTCACCAATTTGGATATTTCATTCTTGCATTCCATATTCTTGTTATTGATTATCCGAATTTGGTCAAATCGATTCGAAGTTTGGATCATCGATCCGCCTGCCATCGACTGCCTGAGCGACCCGATTTGAATATTTCGAGTTTCAAAACTCGGTCGGATATTTTAAACCGCTTCAACGCTTTCGCTTTCTTTGGCAATCGCTTTCTTGTTTATTAATATCGCATTAAGGCCGATTTAAATTGAATTGAGGCCGCTTTTCTTTTCATTTCGCTTCTCTGTTTTTAGTTTAATCGCTTTTAGATATCCGCGGCAACGGATATATTATTGTTTTATTAAGTTTACTCGTTTTAGATTTCTTATGGATTTTATATCATTGTTTCTTACCGCTTTGAATAAATACCGCTCCTGTCTAGCGCTTGTTTTTTCTGCTTGCTCCCGCTTCAGACATCGCTTTTATCAGTTGTTATCATTTTTACCGCTTTAAATCAACACCGTGCACCTTTCAAACATTGCTTTCCTGCTCCAAATCATCGCTTCAGCATTCAAATTATCGCTCTACTGTTTTCTTGCTTTTAAACTAGACACCGCGTCATTTTTGAAAACTCGGTTTTTTTTCTGCCTACGCTTTTATGCTACTGCAAGCATCGCTATCGGCCGCTTTGATTAAAATTTTACTGATTTGAACACGATACTACACTGGCCGATGAAAAATATCCGTCGATTTTGAGGCCTCCACAGTTGCAAAGACGGAAATATAACTTCTGGGCAATGATGAAGACTTAAACCTTTTTATCCAAGATCAACATGTTTAGTAGGCGAGGTGACTAAAATAACCAACAAGTTATATATTCGCAGCTACGACGCGTGATTATAGTGATCTTTTCTATTTCACCCAGAGACCAACACGCTTAGTAGCGAGGCAATCAAAATAACCACATTAGTCATATGTTTGCAGCCACGACGTGATTGGAATGTTCTTTCAAAATTTAAGTCCGAGTTTCCGTGATCAAAACATTCACTGCTTTGAATGCGGATACGAAGTTATTTGTATTTAACTGCTTTCTAACCGCTTGTTCTTGACAGCTTGCAAGGATTAAAGTAAATAACGGAATTATTCCTGAGTTTATTTATTTTATTTCTTTCTTTAATTCAGCTTTTATCCCGCTTTGTATTGTAATATTATTTATCGCACTTATGTAACTATTGAAATGCTTAGAATAGGCAAACTTAGGATTAATTCATAGGGTAGTTTAAGATTTGAAACCCGTCGCTAGCTTATTTATTTGTAGGCTCGGTTGAATTCAAACTTAGAAACCCTTCGCTAGTTATTTATTTTAGGCTCGTCACGCGTATTCAAGATTTTCAAAAAACAACTTTTGTCATCTTTTATTCGCTTTATTAATCATTCCGAATAAGTTTATCTTTTGTCAATTTACAATTCAATGATTCCCAAAATTTTACTTCTTTGATAGTATAAATAAATTGTTTTACTATCAATTGTCAAAAACATATTTTTCCAACTCTACATGTATTTCTCTTTAGATATCATATAAATGCATATTTTGAAAAAATCTCTACATTTATCTATCTTTTAAAATGCATCTTTTTTTTATTAATTATTTGCAGACGTCTTTTAACCTCATGCTTCAAACATGCATTTTTCTAGCAATAATTAACCTGAGTTTGACCGGATAACCGCAAGTTAGCGGATCTTAAAGGATGCCTAACCCCTTCCCTTTAGGATAATAAAGAACCCTTACCTAGAATCTCATTAGTTTCGCAGACCATTAAAATCGGAGTTACATTGCATCACTTAGTTTAAATATTTAGGTGTCGTAATTCACCGTAAAAATAATTAGGTGGCGACTCCTCAATCATTTACCCAGGAATCACCCATACGTCTGTGCTCCGCTTTGACCCGAGCAGGTCAAAATAGGGCGCTACAGCATGGCGACTCCGCTGGGGACTTTTCAGGTTCTTAACCATAGCAAAATTCAGGTTAATTATAATTGTGCTTTACTTTCACTCTTTGTTTGATGTAATGCTTTGATTTGTTTCCTTTGTGAAATTTTTGCATGCATAACTGCTTTAATTTCCATATTTTTACTGCTTATCTTAAATTGGCATTTCGCTCATATTTCTTCCACTCACGAAAAATTGACACTATCACACACTACACGCGAGGTGTGTTTTGTTTTCATGACCAAATTTCTTTCAATCTACCAAATTTTAGGAGAGTTGGCGTATCTTGGCGGAGTGACGGACCATCCGTTGGCCGCGTAGCCTTCTCACTCAGTAGTCCGCTCGGGGAACCTTGTGTCTAGTCGGCCAAATCTTAGAAAATTTAAGATAGAGCTATACCACCCCTTATTTTAAGTCATGCATACATACACCTTGGGTGGAGTCGATCCTTGGTATCGACTCCACAATTAAGAAATCCGCCAAAAGATGTTTCACGGGTCTCACAACAACGACCAATCATCATATTATGTGTAGCGTGATAAGGATAGACTAATCCAAGACTAATCATGACATGCTTGAAATTGGAAAATGTACATTCATTTTGTCTCATTTCCGACAAAGCATTGCCGGTTTAGCAAACTTGGATCAAATCTGTCGTAATCGCATATCTGGCGTTAGGCCCACCTCCGACATAAGGAGGCCCCATGCATATTAGGATCGCCATTTAATTGTCTTACAATCATTTTGTTGTTTTCTCCTGCTTTTTCACTATGTGCATATTATTTAAAGCAATAATTACTAGCCTTATACTAACTTGATTTTCTTCAATTTTTTTTAGAAGGGTTTATTTTGTCTAGATTATTTTCCCAAGGTTGATTTCGTTGACTAAAAGCGGCGGATCATCCCTACTTCCACGAGTCAAAGGCACAATCCTTGACCAAATGGCGATTGAGATCTAATCCGAGCAGTGGCCTGGAACTTATCCTCTTTCGAGAGATGAACCGGAGGCAGAAAATAGAATACTACGAGTCGAGAAAATACATAGCCCAGCCATTTACAACAGATAGCGACCATGCGGCCGAGATAAGCGGCTCCAAAAATCTCACCAACCTGTCCATTAGCGCCAATACCTCACTTCTCGAACAAGGGACGACGAATCGCACAAATTTTCTGAGTTTCTCGTCTCTGAACCGCCATTTCCCAAAAACCTCCCCAGATAATTCGCCACTATGCAAAACCAATCCACAACACACTAACCCGCAAGTCCACAACAAAGCCCGCTACAAAATGATCGGCCTCATTCACAACTCCACATACCCAAATTACCACACTCATCAAAACACCCCTTCCACGCATAAAATCACCCACAGACAACACATATTGATGACACCTGCGTATCGATCACAACAAGCGGTATGTGCCGCCAATATATGTAATGGAAGCCCAACTTTACTACTGACACCAAACATGGCTCTTGAAATTGGCGTGAAGAAATGAATGACGGGTAAGGATCGAAACCGATGAAAGTGTGGCGAGAGAGATTTCTGACCTAAAGAGGCATTCAAGAATATCCAAACCAGGCGAGGACATGAAGGACTTGAGATGCGAAAATCTGTATGCATCCCGCATTGAATTGCACCGTAGGATATAAGGTGCCAAAAATTTGGTTTTGTTTGATGGGAAAAGGAAATCCTCACGCTCATTTAAGATCATCTTGTGACAAAGCTGATTGGGGTAGGTAAAGACCAGGCCATCATAATGAAATTGTTCGTAAGGAGTTTAACGGGAAACACTCGAGGCGGTACCACGAGCCAAAACCCGCATAAAAATGGCGTGGTGGGACGCGATGGCACAAGATTTCGTGGAGACAGATTTAAATTCAACAACGACAGTCTTGGGCTCGATGATTTTATCTCGATGAAGTTGGAAAAGAAGCCCACGAGACCTTCAGAGAATACGCCATGAAGTGGAGGCGGCGAAAGTTCAACCCCGATAGAAAGAAAGTAGAGATGACCACTCTCTTTGTACAATCTTTGAAAGATGCAACATACTATGAGAGAATGATAAGCGTCATAGGGCGAAGTTTCTCTGAAGTTATAAGGATGGGAGATTTCATAGAAGAGGGAATCGAGCAGAAGAATTACAAACTTTGTAGCATTGCAAGCAACAAGTGAGCGATCCAATCGGACTCATTTGAGGGAAGCGATAAAGAGGAAGAGAGATGGAGTGTCCTCTGTGGTGGCGTTGAAACATAGGCCAAATCAAATGTCAACCTACCAAATGCCATCACCCCACCTCTCCCTACTACAATCAAAATGCCCAAAATCCTCGACTTTCTATTATAGCCCATATGCCCATAGCCCTCAACCTTACTATCAATACCCACTGTCCCTACCCTGTCTACCATACCCGGCCAATATATAGCTTTGCCTCGAGCTTTGTCTATCCAAATCCCCATAATGTCGGCCAGCATACTTACCTCACCACGAGTCCATCTACCTGGCGCCCAGACCCACGAAAACACGAAGAAAGCGGCTAAAACCTATACACCTTTAGCGAACCTCGAGCCCAGTTGTATGAACGGCCGAGAACGCGCAGGAATACTCCGACCTATCCAAGGAAATGTCCCCAATCCTGTTCCAAAATGGCACGATGAGACTAAGCATTGTGTATACCACTCGGGAATCCCTGGGCACGACGACGAAAATTGCTATGCCATCGAGACAAAATTGAGGCATTAATCAAAGAAGGAGTTATCCAAGCGAAAGGACCTTCCTCTAATGTAAATGATAACCTTTTGCCAGATCAGACAATACCAACGTAAATATGATTCTGTTGATGAAGACCACAATTTGGAAGGACTATTGTGCTTGATCGAGGAGAAAAGGAAAAGGTTGAATCATCGACCTTTATTACCCCTATGATTACGGATCCAAGTGAAGGCACCGTTACCGGGTAAATTACTTATCAAAGTCGCGGGTCATGGCATAATCTTTTCTTGGAAAAGTCTTATCAACCAATCTCAGAAGGAAGGAAGATGCTTCTTTACCAAAGGTCGTTCGCCTGCAGTCGATCATTAAATCAAAGCATCGCCACTCAGGAATCAAAGGAGGACAATGCGACCAACCTCGTGAAGGGATTCAAAGATTTTTCATTCTTTGAAAGAAGCAAAAAGCAATATGATTCTCATTGATTACGCTAGAGACTCAACCGGTTGGATGCGAGCAAGGAGATGTTTTGGGAAAATTGGACATGTGCCACGACCTTGTTTCTCCCGAAACTAGTTAACTGCATTAATTTTTAATGAAACAATGTGATTGATTGAGGCACAATCACATATATGCATTTAATGTGTTTTGCCTCTACCTTTTGAAAGCTTAAAATGACAAATCACTTTTGCTATTATAAAATATGTTTTGTTCAATAATTCTCTTTTCTTTTTCATCATGCAAACTAATTTGTCAAAGAGATGTGACATATAATGAAACAAGCAAACAAGGTCCCAAACAAGCAAGGCTTGAAGAATATAAGGAAGACTCACAAGCGGAAGAAGAATTGAGGCATTTTTGGAATAAGTCAAAGCCAGATTTGGATGAAACATCAAGATGGTTGATAGTTACAAGCATTAGCACGGACGTTTGCCATTTGTACTCTTGGGCTACCACACTCTGATCGATTTCTCTTGGGCAATGTTATTTCTTTACGCAGACCAAGTGGATACATAATCATTTACTAAGAGACTGATTGATGAAGCGGATGGGTAGCTTGTCAGGAGCAACCTTATCGAATAGAATGGCCAAAAACCATCTATGCAGATGCACGGTGAAGAGATACCATATCTAAGATTAGTTATTCTCTATGTAATACTTTTTCTATGTTGTAAAAGTTGCTCTCCCTTGGCGGGATCATAAAGAACCCTGTCAGTTCCGTTTCCTAGATTGCAAATTTCCCCAAAAACATTTCTTTGTAAACATGAACTACGTTATGACCTGATTCCTCGGCCGGGATCACGTGGCTGACCACGTCGGCCGGTCCCATCTTTAGAAAAACCCTTACAATCTCCTTTGCTTGTAATGAACTACGTCATGACTGATTCCCTCATGGGGATACGTGGCGGCCTAAATCGCTTCGGTCCACCATTAGGAAATATTTTCTCCTTTATCTCACATAGGACAAAATGCACCCATCCGATCACCACGATGAGACGGGCAAGCAATCTACACAAGACTCGTTTGTCCGTTCAAAAGATCGTCATTCGCTCACATATCGAGCCGGGGCATTTTTAAGGGATCACGCTACTTGGGAGGGCAGCCGATAAACATGGAAAAGCATCGGCAAACTAAGTCTTGACCTAAGAGGATTTTGGATAAGGCGTTTGTTTTGTTTCACGCAATGTCGCCATTGCTCGTGACATTTATATATGCATACTTTCTTATAAGCAATTTATTTTCAACAAATACTTTCATTAGAGTTTGACAAGATTTTTTACTAATATGCATACTTTCTTATAAAGCAAATCATTTTCAACAAATATTTTCATTAGCAGTTCGACAAGAACTTTTTAATGATAAGCATACTTTCTTATAAACAATTTATTTTCAACAAATGTTTTCATTAACGGTTAACCAAGGCTAGGAACCAGGCAGGGGGCTCTGGTCCGAATCGGCGGGACGTACGACTGCTCGAAACCAAAGCTACAAAGTCAGCGAATCAACCGCCTCCCAAACTCACAAATTTTCTTTGAGTCAGGTTCTTGAGGTTGAAAAGCAGAAAGCTACATCGCTTATGATCAATTCCCCAAAGAATTTTGGCACTTTAACTTACTACAAGGATTACGTTCTTGTTCTCGCATTTATCACGAACGACATCATCTTGACCTACTGTGGTCAGACTATTATATGCACAAAGATGTTATTTCGAATCACAAAGAAGCGACAACAAAGGCAAACCCGACGGCAAAGGCGTCGCATCACATTTTACAGTGCCAGGATGACATTTCAATTCACATGAGTTTGGATCGGCGGAAGATTCACTGGCGTGGAACCCTATTACAAAGAAACGGCGGCAAGGGCGTCACTTGCATCTCTTACAACAAGACAACATTTCAAAAACGTCATGACGCGTTATGGCGCACGACAATCATTTTCTGACTTTACAACGGCGTCAACAACATTACAATGACGTCTTCAACGCGACAACTATCTTTACCAGATCTCACCAGCGGCGTCAACAGCACTACAATGGCGTCTTGGTAGCGGCAATATCTTTACGACAACACAACAACTATCTTTTCTGACATCTCTCAGCGGCGTCAGCGGCGTACAATGGCGTCTTCAAAACAACTATCTTTTACGGCAATGCGGCAACTATCTTTTACCGCGTCTCAGCGGCGTCCAACAAGACATTACAATGGCGTCTTCAACAGCGGACTATCTTTTCGACAGCAACACGACAAATATCTTTTTCTGACGTTACAACGGCGTCAACAACATTATAATGGCGTCTTCAACGCAGCAACTATCTTTTCACGGCATTACAACAACATCATTGGCGTTCTTTGCGACATCAACTATCTTGGCGGCAAGATTACAACAACGTCCCACGGCGTTACGGCAACACGACATCTATTTTTACAAAGATTACAATGGCGTCAACAAACGTACAATGACGCCTTGACTCAGCATCTACCTTCTACACCAAAACTACATTACAACAGCGTCCACGACGTTCACGGCGACACCTTGACTTTTTACAACATTACAACGAGCGTCAGCAACATTTCAACGACGTCTTGGTATACACTATCTCTTTACAACAAACAACGTTACATTCTTGCAAAAGCGTCATCACGATAGCGTCTTCAACACAACACGTCGATACAAAGACGTTATATTCTTACAACAGCGACATCAACAACATTACAATGATGTCGTAAACCAGCACGCCCATACAACGGTGTCATGAACAACACGCTGTGCAGCGGCGTGTACGCAAATCAACTATCTTTTACGGCATTACAGCGACATCAACAACATTACAATGATGTCATCGACGCGGCGCCCATACAACGGCGTCATCAACAACACGCCTACACAATGGCGTCTTTTGCACAACATTTATTTTTCTGATTATTACAACGCAGCGTCCAGATTACAACGGCGTCTTGACACACAATTATCTTTTCTGACAAAAAGCGGCATTACAACAGCGTCCTCGGCGTTACATGCGAGGATAACAAGCTGTCTTTACATAATTACAACGACATCAACAATATTACAGCAGCGTCTTCAACACAACACGTCAATCCGCCGGCGTCATTCCGGCGACCACCTTATAATGCGGGTATTTTAATTTGATCGGTAGCGCCACCTTATAATGAGGGTACTTTAATTTCGGTCGGACCCACCTTATAATGAGGGTATTTTAATTTGGTCATCGCCCACCTCCTAATGTGGGTATTTCTAAGTTATTTTCTCTCAATTTTTCTCGTGATTATACGAATTATATCTTAAGCTTTAGTTTGGGAGTTTTTAATTTGCGAGGAATTTCATCACGCATTGGAACTATCTCTTCTGAACGAGGCAAATTGGTCAACGACCTACTTGACGTCGATCCGCTTTTCCCATTAGTTTCTCGCATCTGCGACGGTGTCATCCTAAGTCGAAACCTTTGGGGCATTGTTTCTTGAATGCACTATCTTTGCAACTTCTATACCCCAGGGGATTCTATTTCTTACCATGCGATTAGATGATCGGGACAAAATTAGCTACTCAGTCAACTTCTTTGGAAAACTCTTTCTATCGTCTCCGAAAGAGGGCATCTGTTGACACCCAATTTTGTCCCATCTTTCTGATTTTATTTGTAATTTTTAATATTTTTTCACTTTTAAAATAATTTTAAAATATAGGCATATATGTGTGTATCTTCGTATTATTATTATTCGCATATTTTATATCATTTGCATTTATAATAATCATAAGTTATCCATAATATTCTATGATATTTTATTTCTCATAAAATGGCATCGCATTTCCCTTTTATTAAGCATTAAGCATTAAGCATTTACAAATATTATATTTTATTATTATCAAACGTCGTTATGTTATTTTAAATAATTCACATCTTTTACAAAATATATATATATATATATATAATATATTTTAATATTAAACCCCTCTTTTATATTTTTTCCATAACCCATTTTTTTTTATTTCCTAACCCAAAACAATTCCTACCCAACCCAAACTAAAACCCATTTTAAGTCCAAGCCCAACCCATCACCCATTTTATTTCTAACCCAAAACAATTCCTACCCAACCCGAACTAAAACCCATTTTAGTCCAAGCCCAACCCATCACCCATTTTATTTCCCAACCCAAAAACAAATACAGGCCCAACTGAAAGCCCACCGGACCGGCCCGATACCCGATTCCCTTCCCCTTTAATTCCCCCAAAGACTCAACCCTTAAAACCAAAAACCAAAATATATACAAACCTAACCCCCAAAGTCGCCGCCACCCTATGCCCTACCCCCACATCGCCGCACCCCTACCGATCCTTAGCCATGCCACCACCCTACCCGACACCGCCCGACAGAACACGCCCCAAAATCAGTTTTGTTCCCCCTTTATTTTGAAATTTGAATTCATTTTAAGGCGGGTATGACGGGTTGGAACGTTGGGTTGAGTACCTATAAATACCCCATGTTGTTCTTCATTTTGAGGGGATTTTTCGGGGGAGAAAAAATAGATTTTTGGAAGGATTTTTGGAAGATTATTCCATATATACATAAATATTTTGTTGTGTTCTTGAGTTTAAAGCATTTGGCTTCTTTGTTGTTTCAAGAATCAAGTCCGAAAAGGTTTGTTCTCCCATTTTGATTCTCTGAATTTGGTGTTAAAATTTGATTTGGATCACTGATTTCGGGTCGGATTCTTGACAGGTCAGCTCGACGATTAATTTCCAAATTTCTTGCATTATTCTTTGTTATTATTATTAGTTATCTGAAATTGATGAAATTATTTGATTCGTTGAAACACCGATCACGGTCGGGTCATGATCCGGTC
The DNA here is from genome assembly GCA_029783415.1 of Anisodus acutangulus. Lineage (NCBI taxonomy): Eukaryota > Viridiplantae > Streptophyta > Magnoliopsida > Solanales > Solanaceae > Anisodus > Anisodus acutangulus. Next base: position 16,621,744 of record CM056496.1, on the reverse strand, counting down.
GAGATCGACCGCTTTGGATATTTCCAGAATTCTTGCATTTCATATTCTTGTTATTGGTTATCTGAATTTGGTGTTGAAATCTGATTCGAGTTTGGATGTTGATGCTGGGTCGGTCAGCGACCGGTCGGTCGACCGATTGGGTAACATTTTTCAAATTCTTGCATTTCATATTCTTGTTATTGGTTATCCAGAATTGATTGTTGAAATCGATCCGTTGAAACACTTGATCCGGTCAGATCGATCGGTCAGTCGACCGATTTGGATATTTCGAGAATTCTTGCATTTCATATTCTTGTTATTGGTTATCACAGATTGGTCTTTGAAATCGATTCGAGTTTGGATCAACGCGATCCGGGTCAGATCAGCGACGGTCGGGCGACCCGATTGAATATTTCGAATTTGAACTTCCGGGTCGGATATTTTAAACTGCTTCGCTTCGTTTCTTTGCCTTTGTTTCTTGTTTTATTAATATCGCATTAAAGTAAGCCGAGAAATTGAATTAGGCAGCGCTTTTCTTTCATTTAAACGCTCTGTTTTTTTAGTTTAAGCTGTTTTTAGATATCAGGTGCAGCGGATATATTGTGTTTTATTAAGTTTACTGTTTTAGATTTTTCTGACCGGATATAATTGTTTCTTGTTTTGAATAAATACGTGTTGGCGTTTGTTTTTTTCTGTTTTGCTCCCGTTTGATTCTTGTTTCTGTTGTTATCATTTCTTGCTTTAAATGAACACCGCACCTTTCAAACATTGCTTTCTGTTCGATCCTTTGTTTGACATTCAAATTACCGTTCTCTTGTTTCTTGTTTTAAACTAGAACAGCGTCATTTTGAAGCGGTTTTTTTCTCTGCCTCTTTGCTTTTTGCTCACTGCTCACGCTCTTGCTTCTTGTTTACATTCGATTTAAAATTTTCTTGATTTGAACACGATACTACACTGGGCGATGAAAAATATCCGTCGATTTTGAGGCCTCCATGATTTGCAAGACGGAAATATAACCACGGGCAATGATGAAGACTTAAACCTTTTTATCCAAGATCAACATGTTTAGTAAGCGAGGTGACTAAAATAACCAACAAGTTATATATTAGCGACCGCAGCGTGATTATAGTGATCTTTTTCTATTTCACCTGAGAGACCAACACGTTTAGTAGGCGAGGCAATCAAAATAACCACATTAGTCATATGTTTGCAGACCACGGCGTGATTGGAATGTTCTTTCAAAATTTAAGTCACGAGCCCTCAGTGATCAAAACATTCCTTTGTTTTGAATGCGGATCTGAAGTGTTGTATTTAAGCTGTTTCTAACCGTTTGTTCTTGGCGACTTGCAGGATTAAAGTAAATAACGGCGAATTATTCTCGGAGTTTATTTATTTTATTTCTTTCTTTAATTCGACTTTATCCCACTTTGTATTGTAATATTATTTATCGCACTTATGTAACTATTGAAATGCTTAGAATAGGCAAACTTAGGATTAATTCATAGGGTAGTTTAAGATTTGAAACCACGTCGCTAGCTTATTTATTTGTAGGCTCGGTTGAATTCAAACTTAGAAACCCTTAAGCTAGTTATTTATTTTAGGCTCGTCACAGCGTATTCAAGATTTTCAAAAAACAACTTTTGTCATCTTTTTATTCGCTTTATTAATCATTCCGAATAAGTTTATCTTTGTCAATTTACAATTCAATGATTCCCAAAATTTTACTTCTTTGATAGTATAAATAAATTGTTTTACTATCAATTGTCAAAAACATATTTTCAACTCTACATGTATTTCTCTTTAGATATCATATAAATGCATATTTTGAAAAAATCTCTACATTTATCTATCTTTTAAAATGCATCTTTTTTTATTAATTATTTGCCAGGCGCCTTTTAACCTCATGCTTCAAACATGCATTTTTCTAGCAATAATTAACCTGAGTTTGACCGGATAACCGCAAGTTAGCGGATCTTAAAGGATGCCTAACCCCTTCCCTTTAGGATAATAAAGAACCCTTACCTAGAATCTCATTAGTTTCGCAGACCATTAAAATCGGAGTTACATTGCAGCACTTAGTTTAAATATTTAGGTGTCCTAATTCACCGTAAAAATAATTAGGTGGCGACTCCTCAATCATTTACCCAGGAATCACCCATACGTCTGTGCTCCGCTTTGACCCGAGCAGGTCAAAATAGGGCGCTACACCCGTCTTTGTCCAGCAGCAAGAGCCCTGCCCCTGGCCGATGCAGTGCCACGACCTCTAGCTTGGCCAGGACCTCTCGCTTGGCCTTGTCCTCTAGCACCGGCTCCATCAGTAGACTTGAGCGCGCCATCCCTTACAATATCAGCTTGTGTCCTCACCATTTGTGAGAGAATAGAAATGAATCAAATCCCAATTCGAACTTTCCAGATATAAATTTGAATAAGGTATCACGAAAGAATGAAGAAACTTGTAGTTTTCTAAATATCCCACAGCCTCTCGCAGAAAAGTACGGAGCTCTTTGTACCATTCTGCAAGACTCTACAAGACATGTTGTTGTACATATAGACCGGGTAATCTAAGGCTTTGATACCAACTTGTCACAACCCTAAATTACTAAGTCATGCGGACACCTACCATTTCCCACCTCGGTAGGCATACCCGTCCCTTAATCAATAATTCAATAACAATAAAAATAAATAGAACAAGATAAACAAAAGTCTTATCATAAATATCATAGGTGTGGAAGTACAATACTAATACAACCCCAATAAATGGTCTGAAGCAGTTCAAAAGCCACTAATCAATACAAGTCTAAATAATACAAGTCTCAAAATACGATGATGTCTCCGAATAAAAGAAAAGACAAGTAATAATGGAGGAGTCTCCGAGCAGCGGATCCATCAAGCAATGCTAACCCTAGAAGACTCAACAACAGCCTCGGGGTCAGTCTCGAGCATTGGATGTGGAACTGATCACGTACTCTGCACTAAAAAAGAATGCAGCAAGGTCGTATCAGTACAAACACTATGTACTGGTAGGTATCATAGGGCGATAATAGTTAGCGAACATATATATAAGAAGAAACAGAAGAATAAACATTCTTGCAATCAAGTACAACACTATCATAATTCAAGAATAAGCAACCCAAGTATAGAGTATCAAGTCAGAATCCAAGTAATATGTGAATGTAATGATTAGTAAATATGCAATGCAATTCAATGTCCAAATGTAATCTCCGTACACGCATGGTCCAGGCGAAATATCTTTATGTCTTAGCAATAATGACCCATGGGGGACCCGTGAAGTCCATGTTCCAGTCACTTCACACACACAACGTGGAGATGACTCTACCACCGACCACACCGCTAGCCATTCCGCACACAGCTCAGAGATGGCTACGCTATAAATATGTCACAAGAATCACTGATATTTCCTTCTCACTTATGACTGTCATGCCAATCACAATTATTATTAATATATCATAGAAATGAAGATGAATGCAATGCAAATGACCATATCAAGTGTATCATATCAATTCCTAATCATGCCACACATGGACACATATCACAATATCGGTATCAAGTCAAGTCCTTTCCTCTATCCATGATAATAACAAGATAAGTGAGAGGCGGTTATATCACAAGGATGATAGGGCAACTAAATGCATATTTGATAACATACTAGGCAGCAAGCCAATAAATCACAAAGAGGCAACAAGCAAACAAATCAGTAAACAATACTAAACCTAAAAAAATCCATTCCAATTTCATACTCAAAGGCGTACATGCTTTATCCGACAGTAACTAACTATACATATGCTTCGCTAACCGAAGTCTAACCAAAAGGTAAGCCATAACCTACATGGATGCAGAGCGGAGTCACAAATGGTCATACATGAGCTTTGCCTTTTTGAGGATCGCGATAGCACTAGAAGTCTAGACATTATTAAGATCTAGATTAGAAACGGAAACTAACAAATACCAAAATATTAGACTATTCCTGAAATCCCAAATGATTAGGGAAAAGGGGGAAATTAGCCCACAAGGGTAAAATGGTAATTTTGAAAGTGAAATATGCAATTCAACATTCTAGGAGTTCAATCCTACTAATCAATTGCTAAGATAACTCAAGATTAGGCCGATTTCTATATTTAAGTGAAAGCCCCCATTTTGGGTATGCACCTTAATTTTCCAACATTCAAATTCATCAACAATAATCGAAAATTCAAGTCTAATACTTACTAAGTGGTGTAATCTAAGCTTAGATAAGCAAAACTCATCAATTTATCTCACGTTTAGGCCCAATAATCAAATATACAATATTTAGGTCGAACTCATCTTCTCTACTAGATTTTAGGTCTTTCCCCCATTAAATGAACTTAAGAAAAGTAAAGGAAGGTAATACAAGGCTTAAGAAGCTTACCTCAAGAAGAATCCACCTAAGAATGCTTGAAATCGCCCTAAGAGTGCTTTGGAAAAATATTTCCGGAAAAGGGTTTAATTCACACTTAAAAATATTATAGTTTCCACGTCACCCGCTGTAGTGGTTCAGGTCCGCTATAGCGAAGCCTGTGCCTGCGGCCACTTGATCATGCTCGCGGCCCCAAGAAAACCTAAGCCTTCACGGTAGCGGCCCGTCGTCCACTACAGCGGTCACAACATCCACGGGGGCACACTGAACCTCGCCCAAGCGAATACACAAGACAGCAACAGATTTTAGCTTTTCACAATTTCAACCCAAAATTCGATAACCACATGAGACCTCTCCGGCACAAACCAGATATGCATACAAATGTAAGAACACACTACATACTCACTCGTGGTCTCAAAATTTCCATTGGAGGTCTATTTCTTTGGGTCAACCCCAATAGCCTAAAACCAACTTTTTAACTAATAGAAAAAATACTCTCGAGGGCCTCGGGAACCAAACCAACTATCCTACTAAGTCATAAATGTCCCTTCGAACCTCACGGAATTGACAGAATTCCTAAAAGGGTATGTTTACTCAAAAGTCAACTATTAGTCAAATGATCTCACTTAAAGGTTTTAATTTCTCAACTTCCACTAGGATCATCCGATAGCTTCGGGAATTAGGTCAACAGGGGTAAAATAGTAAAAACACACGTAATGAATAAACAAGTCATTACATCAGATAGCAATTAAACAATCGCTTATCCTCGAGCGATAAGGAAAGAAAGGGGGAGAAAAGTACCTGAGTCAGCAAACAATTGGGGATATCTAGAACTCATATCAGACACAGTCCCCTATCTAGCCTCTTCAACAGGACGATGCTTGCATTGAGCATTCACGGAAGTTATCTCATTAGACCTCAACTTCCTAACCTGCCTATATAGAATCGCTATAGGCTCCTCCTCATAAGATTGATTCTCATCGAGCAACACAAAATCCCAACGGATGATATAATACCCGTCTGAATAGTATTTCTTTAGCATTGACATGTGGAAAACTGGATGAACACTCGACAGGCAGGCTTGGTGGTAAGGCCAACTCATAAGTAACAACACTAATACGACAGATAATCTCAAATGGACCAATGTATCTCGGGCTCAACTTGCCCCTCTTTCCAAAATGCATCACACCATTCATGGGTGATATCTTTAGAAGAACCTACTCACCCTCAATAAACTCTAAGTTTCAAACTTTCTGGTCGGCATAAATCTTTTGCTGACTCTCACCTTCCAGAAGCTTTTCCGGAATAAGCTTCACCCTTGTCTAATTACTCCCTCAACAAATTTGTACCCCACGGTTGGACCTCAAAATTATAAACCACCCTATAGGAGAATGACACCTCCTACCATACATAGCCTCAAATGGCACCATATCAATACTGGAATGGTAGCTATTTTTGTACGCGAACTCTGCCGAGGGCACGAACTGGTACTAATGACCACCAAACTCAATAACACATGCTCTAAACATATTCTCGAGCACCTGAATAGTCCTCTCAGACTTTCCATCAGTCTGGGGATGAAAAGCGGTACTAAGGTCCAATTGAGTACCCAACTCTGCCTGTAATATCTACCAGAAATAGGAAGTAAACTGAGGACCTTGATCAGAGATGATAAAAATAGGAACCCCGTGCAACCGCACAATCTCATAGATGTAAATCCTGGCCAACTTCTCCGCATTATAAGTAACTTGAACTCGAATGAAATGCGCGAACTTGGTCAGCCTATCCACAATGACGCAAATTGAATAAAACTTACCCAAGGTATTTGGAAGACCTATAACGAAATCTATGGTGATCCTCTCCCACTTCCACTCGGGAAAGAACATCCTCTAAAGCACACCACTAGATCTCTGGTGCTCGTACTTAATTTGCTGACAATTCCAACACCGAGCAACAAAATCTGCAATATCTCTCTTTATCTGACCCCACCAGTAGTGTTGTCTTAAATCACGGTTCATCTTAGTAGAACCTAGATAAATAGAATATCGGGAACTATTGACCTCCGCTAATATTGAACGAATCAAATTACCAACACGAGGAATGCACACACGTCCTTTGATACTCAAAACCCCCTTGTCATCAAGCACGGCCTCTTTGGCCACACCACGCAACACCTTATACCGAATCTTGCATAAATGAGCATCCTCAAACTATTGAGCCCTAATATGCTCCAAGAGAGATAATGTCACCTTAACACACGCTAAAACTCTACTTGAATTCGAAAGATTCAATCATACAAAACTGTTATCCAGAGTCTAAACCTCCATGGCTAAAGGACGCTCTGAAATAACCAATCAAGCCAAACTACCCATAAACTCATTGCCTCGCATATTAATGAATCAACCACCATATTAGTTTTACCCGGATGATAAAGTATAATGATACCATAATCCTTTAGAATCTCCATCCACCTAAGCTGCCTAGAATTTAGATCCCTCTGATTGAACACGTGCTGAAGGCTGCAATGATCGGTAAACACCTAACAATAGACCCTATATAGATAATGCCTCTAAATCTTCAAAGCGAAGACCACCGCTAACAACTCCAAATCATGCGTAGGGTAGTTATTCTCATGAACCCTCAACTGCTTAGAAGCATAGGACATGACCCTGCCCTCTTGCATTAACAAGTGCCCAAACCAACATAAGACGCATCATAATAAACTAAGTAATCCTTACCCTCCATAGGTAATGCCAAGATTGGATTTGTAGTCAACAGAGTATTGAGCTTTTGAAAGCTCTCTTCATAAGTATCAAACCACTGAAAATGAACCTCCTTCTAAGTCAATCTAGTCAGGTGAGACGTAATAGAAGTAAATTCATTCACAAATCAGCGGTAGTAACTAGCCAACCCTACAAAGCTACGAATCTCAGTCACAGTAGTGGGCCTCGCCAAATCTCTAACAACCTCAATCTTCTTGGGATCAACCATAATTCCCTCCTTTGACACCACGTACCCCAAGAATGCCACATAATCGAGCCAGATCACACTTTGAAAATTTGGTATAAAGTTTTTTCTCTCTCAAAAATCCACGAACAATCCTCAAATGTTACTTATGTACTTCCTTACTCTTCGAATAAACCAAGATAACATCGATAAAGACAATGACGAAAAAATCTAAGTATGGCTTAAAATTCCATTCATCAAGTCCATAAAAGCTACCAGGGCATTTGTAAGCCCAAAAGATATCACAAGGAACTACCAAAGCACCCTGAAGCTAGTCAAACAAGTCATCAATATAAGGATTTGGATAATTATTACGAATGGTGACCTTGTTCAACTGACTGTAATATATGCACATCCTTATCGTACCATCTTTCTTACTCACAAATAACATGGGAGCACCCTAAGAGGAGACACTCGGTCTAATGAACCCCTTGCTTAAAAGGTCCTACAACTTCTCATTTAACTCCCTCAACTCAGCAGGTGCCATCCTATATAGTGCACTAGAAATAGGGCGCGTGTCCTACTCTAAGTCGATGTAGAAATTAATATCACGATCAAGTGGCATACCCGACAAATTGCTAGGAAGTACCTTCACAAAGTCACACATGACAGGCAATGACTCAAGGAATGGAGAATCAACACTAGTATTATGAACATGGGCCAAGTAGGCCAAACATCCCTTATCGACTAGTTTCTTCGCGTGGAAATAAGAAATGATCTTCTTCGGAGCGGGACTAGAAGTACCCCTCCACTCTAGTGTAGAAAACTCAGGCATAGCTAAGGTAACTGTCTTGGCGTGACAGTCCAAGATCGCGTGGTACGGAGATAGCCAACTCATACCCAAAATAATATCAAAGTCTAACATATCCAGGATCATCAAGTCTACCCACGTATCCTACCCTATAAAAGTAACTAAGCAAGACCGATAGACTCTATTAACCAATACATAATCCCAACCATAGTAGATACATGAATAGGCATGTCAAGATAGTCACAAGTCAAATCCCAACCAACCGAATGATAAGAAGATACATATGAGAAATAGACCCTAGAGCAAATAAGACCATAGACGACCGACGATGAACAGAAAGGTTACCTGAGATTATAGCATCAAAAGCCTCAACCTCAGGCCTACCAGGAAAAGCATATGAATGCACACCACCATAACCACTCTGACTAGATTGTGCTCCTCCTCTAGAGACCTAGGAACCACCCCTACTGGACTGATATCCACCACTAGAAGACTAAGCTTGATTGCGGCCTAACTGAGCACCGCCCCTCACTAAAGAACCACCACGGCTACTAGAAGATGTCGACATCCTCGGAATCTAAAACTTAAAACCATGTTGAGTCCCACTCTATCTAGCTTGGGGGAAATCGCTCAAGATGTGACCCGACTCACCACAATGATAACAAACTCTGGGCGCTGGAGGCTAATACAGGGAGGCTAAAGAACCGAATGACCACCTCGGTCGGATGGCCGAGAGAAAGAACCTTTATGAGGCTATACATACCGTAACCACTCTGTCTATAAGTGCCACCAGAAGAAGCTTGTAATGCGGACTAAATAAGATGATTGGAGGCTGAATGATAGGTCTTGGAAGACTGCCTCCCACCTCTGTGACTAGAAAAAACACTAAATCAACCATGTTAATGAGGGCTCTTCTCACTAGACCCTCCAAAAGATCGAATTGTGGCAACCTTAACACTCATAGTGTGATACACTATTGCATGGAGGGAAGACCCCAAAGCCATAAGCTGAAGATAGGGAACATAGAGTGAGAGCACAAGTCCATTAAGAAATCTATGAACCCTCTCTACCTCTGATGGAATCAAGTGCATCGCATACCGAGCTAAAACAAGAATGGGAGAAATCAACCTTGTACTGATCCCTCAAGGTACACGGTACATATTTCTCTAAGAAGACCTGGTGGAACTATACCCAAGTAAGTGGAGGTGAACCCGCTGGTTTGCCCTTAATATAATACTTTTTCCATGTCTTTCTGTTGTCACAAAACTAGAAAGACACAATGACCACACCATGGGACTCAACAAAACCTATCTTGTACAACCTATCATACATATCTATGATGAACTCATACGCATCCTCACTGTGGGTACCATGAAACTTGAGTGGCTCTATTTTCAGGAACTTGCCTATGAGCTCATGATCTCTAAGTGTCAAAGCCTGAGCTGCTACTGGCATAGGAATGCCCTCAGGGGCTGGTATACCATCGATGCGCAGGGCCATGGTAGCAGCAGACTGCATTCCCTATGTCTGTCCCTGCTCGATAGTACGTAGCCCCACTCTAGTATGAGAACCACCTAGAGTGACACCTCCTACGTCCTGTTGGACATCAAGATACAGAAGTGTACAGGCCAACGTATCTGGAATACTGGGTCAGACATAGCCTCGGGGTGAGTCTGGGCTAGCCCTACACATCCCCCAACTACCTGCTCTATATCGGGCTCACGCTCGGGAGAATCTGAGCGTGCCTATCTTTGTCTAGCCATAGGAGCCCTGCCCCATGCCGATGCCCCGCCACGGCCTCTAGCTCAGCCATAACCTTTTATTTATCCTTGTCCTCTAGCGCCGGCTCCAATAACAGACTCAGGCGCGTCATCCCTCACAATTATAGCTTGTGTCCTCACCATCTATGTGATAATAGAAATGAATCAGATACCAATTTGAATAAGGTATCACAAAAGAATGAAGAAATTTAAAGTTTTCTAAATGTCCACCTAAGAATGCTTGAGATCACCCTAAAAGTGTTTTGGAGTACTATTTCCGGAATGGGAGAAATGAACGGTTTAATTCACACTTCAAAATATTCTGGTTTCCCCATCACCCGCTGTAGCGGTCTAGGTCCACTACAGCGGAGCCCGTGCCAGTGGCCACTAGATCATGCCTGCAGCCCCAAGAGAGATAACCTTGCCTCAACACACGCTAAAGCTTTGCCCAGATTCAAAAGATCCAATCATACAAAACTACCCATACTTACTGCCTTGCATCTCAAGGCATCAACCACCATATTAGTTTTACCCAAATGATAAAGTATAGTGATATCATAATCCTTCACAATATCCATCCATCTACGCTACCTAGAATTTAGATCCCTCTGATTAAACATGTATTGAAGGTTGCGATGATTGGTAAACAACTCACAATGGACCCCATATAGATAATGCCTCCAAATCTTCAAAGCGAAGACCATCGCTAACAACTCCAAATCTTCAAAGCGAAGACCATCGCTAACAACTCCAAATCATGCGTAGGGTAGTTATTCTCATGAACCCTCAACTGCTTGGAAGCATAGGCAATGACCCTTCCCTCTTGCATCAACACAGTGCCAAACCCAACACAGAATGTATCATAATAAACTGAGTAATCCTTACCCTTCACATGTAATGCCAAGATCGTAGATGTAGTCAATAGGGTCTTGAGCTTTTGAAAGCTCTCTTCACAAGCATCGAAACACTGAAAAGGAACCTCCTTCTAAGTCAATCTAGTCAGGTGAGACGCAATAGAAGAAAATCCATTCACAAACCGATGGTAGTAACTGGCCAACTCTATAAAGCTATGAATCTCAGTCACAGTAGTGGGCCTCGCCCAATCTCTAACAGCCTCAATCTTCTTGGGATCAACCATAATCCTCTCATTTAATACCACATTTCCCAAGAATTCCACATAATCGAGCTAGATCATACTTTGAAAATTTGGCATAAATATCTTTCTCTCTTAATAATCCAGGGACAATCCTCAAATGCTACTCATGTTCTTTCTTACTCTTCGAATACACCAAGTTATCATCGATAAAGACAAATATGAAGGAATCTAAGTATGGCTTAAAAATGCCATTCATCAAGTCCGTAAAAGTTATCGGGGCATTTGTACACCCAAAAGACATCACAAGGAACTCATACTGACCATAACGAGTCCTAAAAGTCGTCTTTGGAATATCCTCAACCTGAATCTTCAGCTAGTGATATCTTGACCTCAAATAAATCTTTCAAAATACCGAAGCACCATGAAGCTAGTCAAACAAGTCATCAATATGAGGAATTGGATACTTATTACTAATGGTGACCTTGTTCAGCTAACGGTAATTTATGCACATCCTCATCGTCCTATCTTTCTTCTTTACAATTAACACGGGAGCACCTCAGGGGGAGACACTCAGTCTAATGAACCCCTTTCTTAAAAGGTCCTATAATTGCCCCTTCAACTCCCTAAACTCAGCAGGTGCCATCCTATATAGTGCAATAGAAATAGGGCGTATGGCCGGCTCTAAGTCGATGCAGAAATTAATATCACGGTCCAATGGAATACCCATCAAATCGCTAGGAAATACCTCTACAAACTCACACACAATAGGCACAGACACAAGGGATGAATAATCAACACTAGTATCATGAACATGGGCCGAATAGGCCAAACATCCTTTGTGGACTATTTTCTTCGTGCGGAGATAAGAAATGATATTCTTTGGAGCTGGACTAGGAGTACCCCTCCACTCGAGTCTAGGAATCCCAGGCATAGCTAAGGTAACTATCTTGGTGTGACAGTCCAAGATCATGTGGTACGGAGACAGGCAACTCATACCTAAAATAATAACAAAGTCTAACATATCTAGGATCATCAAGTCTACCCACGTGCCATACCCTATAAAAGTAACTAAGCAAGACCGATAGACTCTATTAACCAAAACAGAATCCCTGACCAGAGTAGACACATGAATAGGCAAGTCAAAATGGTTAATGGGTCAAATCCTACCCCAATCGAATGATAAGAAGATACATATGAGAAAGTAGACCCTGGATCACATAAGACCGTAGATGGCTGACGACGAACATAAATGTTACTTGAGATCACAACATCATAAGCCTCTACCTTAGGCCTACCGTGAAAAGCATAGCAATGCGAACCACTACAACCATTCTAACAAGACTGTGCTCCTCCCCTAGAGACCTAGGAACCACCCCTACCTGACTGATATCCACCCCTATAAGACTAAGAGTCGCTATGGCCTGACTGAGCACTGCCCCTTACTGAAGAACCACCATGGCTACTAGAGGATGCCGGAGTCCTCGGAGTCTGACACTTAAAACCCTGTTGAGTCCCACCGTGTCTAACTTGGGGGAAATCTCTCAAGATGTGATCCGACTCACCATAACCATAACAAACTCTGGGCACTGGAGGCTGATACACAGAGGCAGAAGAACCAAATGGACTACCTCGGTCGGCTAGCCAAGAGAGAAAACATCCATAAGATTATCCAGTTGTATAACCACTTCGTCTAGAAGGGCCCCCAAAAGAAGCCTGCAATGTTTCCTGAACAGGATGACTGGGGGATGAATGATAGGTCCTGGATAATTGACCCCTACCTCTATGACTAGAAGAACCACTCAATCCACCATGCTAATGAGGCCTCATCTCACTAGACCCTCCAAAAATTGAACTGTGGCAGCCGCAACACATATAGCGTGATCCATTACTGCATGGAAGGAAGACCCCAAAGCCACAAGCTAAAGATAGGAAAAATAGAGTGAGATCACAAGTCCATTAACAAATCTAAGAACCCTCTCTACCTCTATCAGAATCAAGTGCGTCGTATACCAAGCTAAAAACAAGAATCTGGCCTCATATTCTACCACCGACATACCCCTATGCCTCAAATGGGAGAACTCATCCCTGTGTTGATCCCTCAAGGTACACGGTACATACTTCTCTAAGAAGACCTGGTGGAACTAAACCCAAGTGAGTGAATGTAAACCAGCTGGTTTTCCTTCATTATAATACCTCCACCATGCCCTCACGTCATCGCAAAACTGGAAAGATACATAGTCCATACCATGTGATTCAATAATACCCATCTTGTACAGTCTTTCATGCATATCTATGATAAAATTATATGCATCCTCACTGCGGGTACAACCTGGGCGGCTCCATCTTCAGGAACCTGCCTATGAGTTCCTGATCTCTAAGTATCAAAGCCTGAGGTTCTACTGGCATATAAATGTGCTCAAGGGCTAGTAAACCATCGATGCGCGGGGCCATGGCAGTAGCAAGTTGCATCCCCTATGTTTGTCCCTGCTTGGGAGTATGCAGCCCTACTCTAGTCTGAGAACCACCTGGAGTGACACTGCTCACAGCCTGATGGGCTTCAAGATGCAGAAGTATACGGGCCAACGTGTCCTGGAATACTATGTCAGACATAGCTTTGGGGTAAGTCTAGGCTGGCCTCACACATCCTCCAACTACCTACTCTATCACGGGCTCACGCTTTGGAGAAGCTAAATGTGCCTATCTCTGTCCATCTGTAGGAGCCCTGCCTCTGGCCGGTGTAGCACCACAACCTCTAGCTCAGCCATGACCTTTTGCTTGTCCTTGTCCTATATAACCGGCTCCAACAGCGAGCTCGGGCGCGCCATCCCTCGTAATATCAGCTCATTTCCTCACTATCTGTGAGAGAATAGAATTGAATCAGATACCAATTCGAACATTCAAGATACCAATTTGAATAAGGTAGCATGAAAGAATGAAAAAATTTGAAGTTTTCTAAATATCCCATAGCCTCTCATAAAAAAGTACAAAGCTCTTCGTACCGTTCTGCAAGATTCTACTAGACATGCTCTTGTACTTATAGACCAAGTAATTTAGGGCTATAATACCAACTTATCACGATCCTAAATCACTAAGTCGTGCGGGTACCTACCATTTCCAACCTCAGTAGGCGGACCCGTACCTTAATCAATAATTCAACAACAAATAAATAAATATAACAAGATAATCGAAAGTCTAATCATAAATATCATAGGTGCAGAAGCTTAATACTAATACAACCCCAAGAAATGGTCTGAAGAAGTACAAGAGTCACTAATTAGTACAAGTCTTAATAATACAAGTCTCAAAATAAAATATTGTCTCCGAATAAAAGAAAATACAAGTAATAATGGAGGAGTCTCTAAGCAATGGATCCATCAAGTAGTGCTAACCCTAGAAGACTCGATAGCAGCCTCGGGTTTAATCTCAAGGAGTAGATGTGGAACCGGTCATGTACTCTGTACTAAAAAAGAATGCAACAAGGTAGTATCAGTACAAACACTATGTACTGGTAGGTATCATAAGCTAACAAAAGTTAGCTAACATATATATAAGAAAGAAACTGAATAATATACATGCTCGCAATAATGTACAACACTATCATAGATCAAGAATAAACAACCCAAGTACATAGTATCAAGTCAAAATCCAAGTAATATGTGAATGTAATAATGAGTAACTATGCAATGCCAAATATAATCTCCATAAACACATGCTCCGGGAGGAATATCTCTATGTCCTGACAGTCATGACCCATGAGGGACCTACGAAGTTCATGTACCAGTCACTCCACACACACAACATGGAGATGACTCTACCACCAACCGCACCGCTAGCCATTACGCACACAACTCAGAGATGGCTACGCTATCAGTATGAAGAATCACTAATGTTTCCTTCTTACTTATTACCTTCACACCAATCATAAATAATATCATTATATCATCAAAATGAAGATGAATGCAATGCAAACGACCATATCAAGTGTATCATATCAATTCCCAATCGTGCCACAGATGTACATATATCACAATATCAGTATCAAGTCAAGTCATTTCCTCTATACATGATAATAACAAGATAAGTGAGAGGCAACTATATTACAAGGACGATAGGGCAACTAAATGCAAATTTGATATCACACTAGGCAGCAAGCCAATAAATTACAAAGAGGCAACAAGACCACAAATCAGTCAATAGTACCAAACCTAATAAATCCATCCCAACTTCATACTCGAAGGCATACATGCTTTCTCCGACAGTAACTAACTATACATATGCTTTGCTAACCAAAGTCTAACCAGAAGGTAAGTCGTAACCTACTTGGATGTCGAGCAGAGTCACAAATAGTCACACCTGAGCTTTGTCTTTTTGAGGATTGTGATAGTACTCAAATTCTAGCCATTATTAAAATCTAGGTTAGAAATGAAAACTAGTGAATTCCATAACATTATACTGTTCTTAAAATCCCAAACAACTAGGGGGAAGGGAAAATTTGACCCACAAGGGTAAAATGGTCATTTTGAAAGTGAAATATGGAATTTAATGTTCTAGGAGTTAAATCATACTAATCAATTGCTAAGATAACTCAAAATTATGCCAATTTCTAGATTTATGTGAAAACCTCCAATTTGGGTATGATCCTTAATTTTCCAACACTCAAATTCATCAACAATAATGGAAGATTCAAGCCTAATACTTACTAATTAGTAAAATCTAAGCTTAGATTAGCAAAATCCATCAATTTATCTCACATTTAGGCCCAATAATCAAATATACAATATTTAGGTAGAGCTCATCTTCCCTACTAGATTCTAGGTCCCCCCCCCCATTAAATCAACTTACCCTCAATTTGGATGGTTGTTTCCCGTGGTTCATTAATGTACAATATTTTGTGGTATATTATAGTATTGTACAACACTGTATTGTATTAATGAATACAATGTTTGGATAGACGGTATCGTTTGTCGTGGTTTAATAACATATTTATTATTTAATTTGACTGTATGGTACTGTATAATAACATGTAAGTTTACTAAAAAAATTCTTAACTACTATAACTATTATAGATACCAAAAATTACTATGATAACCCAATTAAAAGACAGAATAAACATCCTTCATCTCTTCTTTTTTTCTTTGACCTTTTAACTTTGAATACCAATGTTTGTTCAAGTCGGAGAGGCAGACTAGCAAGTTGATAAATAAACTCAAAAAAATTGATAAAACATGATTGCACTACATGTAAATTAATCAATTGGAGAACGGCTATCACTATGAGTTAACTGTCAAATACGTTAGTTTGAATAATAATAATTTGACATAAATAATATAAAATTCATGTCGGAGAAAATCCATAAAACGAATTTCATAAAAATATAAATTACTAATAAAGTTCACTACTAGATAAAAATAAGTTCAAGAATACTAGTCTAACTCAATTTTCATCAATCATCGCAGACAATAATAGTGATTTGTGTGCTTCCCATGGGACTCCAATCAACATTCGACAAAATTTTGCATGTCGACAAATATATAAATAAGCTCGTGTGATCATAGTATGTTCCAAATCCATCTCATTTACCATTTATCATATCTCAGACTCTGGAATGGGTGGTAGTGTTGAAAGACGGTTGATGGCACTTGCTAGATGATTCCACCAACCCTATTCCGCTAATATGCTCATGGTGGTATGCATCAATTAACGCATCATCCATGACGAGTGATCAAACAGTAGAAGAATTGTTATCTGAATCATTTGTATCACTCGAGGGCACCTTTGACTTTTTCGGCATAGTTGACAACTACATAATTAAGATAAATATTTATAATATTTAGATAATAATATATGTCATTTATTCAAATTCAGAGGATACAAAAAACATTCATTACACATAAAGTAAATTGTATTACACATAAGGTATGCAATTCAAACAATGAATTTAAGAACACACGAATCTAGAAAATTGAACATTAGATAAATTAAATGACATAACAATTCAATATTATTTTAATTTTCATTCAAAAAAATTAAGCTTGGAAATTAGACCACATGTTGGCTGCAATGTGATCTCGAATCATCTCTCCTTTTTGTGTTTCATCATTTCTTTCCCTAGAATTTGACGATTCTTCAGACATAATATTACTATTCATAAGCTCAGCATCCACTGCTGCATGTAACTCATCGTTTGGATTTACGCCTCTTAGATAGTTGTGCAAAATACAACACGCAAAAATAATAAGTTTTTGGCTATCAACACCATATGATGGCTCAGTTGAACTAGCAATTATATGAAATCTCTTTTTAAGAACTCCAAATGTTCGTTCAATAGAATTACGCAAAGATGCATGTCACATATTAAACAATTCACAAAGAATTCGAGGTGGATTTCTTGAATACTCTTTCAAGTGATACCGCTCTCCCCTATAATGTGTGATAAGCCTGCTTCTCAACATGATTCCGGCATCAACAAGGTAGTATTTTCCTAAAGACAAAATCAATTTTTTTAATTATTTGTTCAAAACATATTTTTCTTTTAAATAAATACTTTTTTAATATTTACCTTCTGGAATTTTCAATGGTTCTCGTCTAGTTAGTGCTTGTTTCATGATTCTTGAATCAGATGTTGTTCCTTTCCATCCAGCTAACACATACGTGAATTTTAAATCAAACGTACATGCAGCCAATACATTTTGTGTTGGATAATCTTTTCTCCCACAATTTTTGGGTGCTTCATCTTGTGGAACTTTAGCACGTATATGTGTTCCATCAATTGCACCAATACAATCCTTTCATTATAAGTATGAATTAATATTTTAAGGATTTTGACATATGCAAACTATAAAGATAGTAGTTGTGTTCACCTTAAAGTATGGGTAGAATCTTTGGTTGCTTGCAATTTCAGAAGGAACTTGGGAGCCACCTGGTTGTTTAAGAAATTTATCATACAACCCCAAAATAGCTTGCAAGACAGTATGAAAATGATGACTAACCGACTTCCCAGAGCGCCGAAAGATTAAAGCTAACTCTCGATTTGTCATATATGTGCTAATAACCAAAGGGTTTTTGTAACTTGTTCTTCAATAGTAACTTGAAGCGTTGGTCTAAGACCACCTTATCTAACTAAAATCTCACATAACCCGGTGAAAGCCGACGGAGTCTTCTTATAATATTAAAACAGAGTTCGCTCGAGAGTAGATAGCTCAATAATTCATTTCTAACTTGTTCTCCCTCAAGCCGTATTTCATTTGGTATCGAGCGTCGAGAATGTTCAATATCACATGTATAAATCCAAAACCAAATAACTACCAAGCTCACAACATATATAGTTAAAGAGCTCACTTGTTGTAATATCTGTTTATTATCTTGATTATTCATATCAATCATCTATAAAAAGAAATTAAGGAGACACTAATAAATGCCCAAGAATATTAAACAATGCATAACTTGATCCATTTGAATATTCAATCTCCAAACAAAAATATATTTTTTTTCATTGAACAACTAGCCAAGACCGAATGAGTTTACACAATTGCTTAGCAGTTTGATTAAATCAAACAGAATAAAAGCGAGCAAAAAAGTTGAACAAATTGCTTCTATAGAATGATACGCATCCTACAATATAATCCTAAATGAAGATAATTACAAGTAACTTATTTGTCTAATTTGATGGAGGTTTTCACCAATTTAAAAAAAAAAGTTGAAGAAATTGCTTCTATAAATTTTTAGAAGATTGACATCATCTTTTGTAGTTTGTTCTTGTTTTGCTGTACACATTCCGAATGATTATCTATTGTTGCATAAAAAGAAAACCAAAATAATTATCTTTGCTAATTAATAACATGAACTAAACAGAAACATAGAACAAATCTGAAGGTGGAACATATAAACTTATCAACAGCTAAAATCAGTGTGTTCATATTTTTCACATAAATACTTCAATGAAGGCACACAAGATTTTCAAAAACAAAATACAGAGAGCAGTAGAGAACTTACCGTAATTTGTTGAATTTGGCTGCAAGAGGAGTTCACTATTGGAGGAGGAACTGACGTTAGGAGTTGGAGGCAAAATTAAACACAATAGTTTATATATATATTAATAAAACTAGGGTAAAGGATAAAATAAGAACTTTAGAAAATAAGTAAGGGAATAATGGGTAGAAAAAAATACATAACCACGGAAAAACGTTTTCATGGTTATATAACCACGAAATTACAACAGGATTACAATACCATACAACATAATTTTAAGAACAATCAAAACAAAAATGGTTTAATAGAAAACAATACAATAATGAACCACGGTAAACAACCATTCAAACAGGGGGGTTAAGCTAAAGGAAGGTAATACAAGGATTAAGAAGCTTACCCCAAGAAGAATCCACCTAAGAATGCTTGAAATCGCCCTAAGAGTGCTTTGGAAAAATATTTCCGAAATGGGCAAAATGAAGGGTTTAATTCACACTTAAAAAGATTCTGGTTTCCCCGTCACCCGTTGCAGCGGTCCAGATCCACTACAACGGAGTCTGTGCCAGCGGCAACTTGATCGCACCCGCGGCCCCAAGCAAACACAGGTCTTCGCCGTAGTGGCCCGCCATCCACTGTAGTGGTCACAATATCCACTGGTTCTCACTAAGACTCGCCCTAGTGAATACACCAGACACCAGCAGATTTCAGCTTTTCATAATTTCAACTTAAAATCCAATAATCCGAGACTTCCTTGACACAAATCAGATATGCATAAACATGTAAGAACATGCTACGAACTCACTCGTGGTCTCAAAATTTCCATTAGAGGTATATTTCATTGAGTCAACCCCCAATGACCTAAAACCAACGTTCCAACCAATAGATGAAAACACTCTCGAAGGCCTCGAGAATCAAACCAACTATCCCACCAAGTAATAAACGACCCTCCAGATTTCACGGAATTGATGGATTCCGAAATGGCTCCGTTTACTCAAATGTCAACTATTGGTCAAACGGTCTCACTTAAAGATTCTAATTTCTCAACTTCCACTTGGTTTGAATGATAGCTTTGAGAATTAGGTGAACGGGGTAAAATAGTCAAAACGCACGTAACGACTGAATAGGTCATTAGAATCTTATACCAATAGAGTTTTAGACCTGGACAAAATACCTTGTCCACATGTTATGGCAGCGCTCTGAGTCCAATATGGTGAATAAATTAAAAGGTGGATTTATAGTACTCATCTCCATAATTTAAGTGGAAAAATATATAATTTCATACTATTAGAGAAGTTACTTTGGAGATTTTAGAGAGAAATACCTCCTCAACAAGTTGACCCGAGCAATCGGGAAGAAGGCGGAAAAGAGGAGGCGTGGCATTGGGGAATCATTTCCAATGTGGAAAAATAAATACTCTTTGTGCAAAACACTTATCCACAAAAAACTACGTGCTCAGACCGAAATGCCTCAAACTTGTTAATCTTGCATTGTCTTGTAATAATAATTACTATTATTGGTGTTTGTGAACTTGAAATTCATGATATTTTAATGTTTTTTTTTCTTGTAATGGTAAATTTTATTGTTGATGTTTGTGAACTTGGTTTATATGATATGTTAATCTTGTTCAACAAGTGACATGATTGGTTGGGACAAGTATATCACATATTGTGATACTTTCAACAAGTGCCACTACTTTTTGCAACAACTAATAACTCATGCCATGAAAAAAATATGTGGAACAATCTCTAAGAAGTAACAAATCTATTGCAATAATTAAGTTACTTGTTGGATTTGTCCAACAACTGACACAACTTGTTTCGATAACTATGTTGGTTGTTTGAGTCTTTCCAACAAGTGATACGACTTGTTCGACATCGAAAAATTATATGTGTAGTCTTGCTAAATCGAGTGATCATTAGAGTGATTTGATATGAATTACTTGATTCAACTATATTTAGTGATCAACAAAGGGATCCAATGATATATATATATATATATATATATATATATAATGACATTCCTAATCGATTAGATAGTAATTCCATCACTCCAGATGATCAACTAAGTATAGTCTTGCTAAATCGAGTGATCATTAGAGTGATTTAATGTGATTTAGCCATATTTAGTGATCAACGAAGGAATTCAATGATATTTACTGATCAATATATATATCTAATGACATTGTTATTTGTTTAGATAGTAATTTCATCACGGCAAATGATCAACTAAGTGTAGTCTTGCTAAATCGAGTGATCAGTAGAGTGATTTAGTGTGAATTACTTGATTTAACCATATTTAATGATCAACAAAGGGATTCAATGATATTTAGTGATCATATATATATATATATATATATATATAATGACATCTTTAATCGATTAGATAGTAATTTCATCATGACGGATGATCAACTAAGTGTAGTCTTTCTAAATCGAGTGATCATTAGTGTGATTTGATGTGAACTACTTGATTCAACTGTATTTAGTGATCAACAAATGAAATAAATGATATTTAGTAATCAATAGTGTAAAACTATTACAACCACTGAGGAAATTTTTGCAACAGATGAGTAAGTTGTTGCAACAACCTTAGCAACTATTTGATTTGTTGCAACAGACTTTCTCATCTGTTGCAATAGGTTCCTCGGTTGTTGCAACAATTTAAGCACATGTTTGAGTTTTACCAATGAGGTCAGAAATCTGTTGCAACATATGAGAAAATTGTTGCAAGCAATTCTAAAAGCAATTGTTTGTTTTTTCTCCAATAGTTATTGAAGTTGTTGCAATAGGTGATGAATCTGTTGCAATAACTACCTCATCTATTTCAATATCTTTGGCAATTATTTGATTATTACCAACATGTTAGGTATTAGTCATGATGACTATGTCACTTATTTGAAACTACTCAACATAATGTGAACAACTTTAATACATACAGAACATATAATTACTGGTACTGAATATATATATATATATATATATAACAAAACCACATAATTTCTTCTTCATCTACCATAAGTCACCAAGAACATAAAATACAAACTTAAAAGAAATTATTTGTCAGCCCACCTTAAGGCTCCAAAAAACACAAATTTAAAATAATTGTTTGATGTAAAAATCCCCGTGAACTTAAAGGTCCAATCATCAAGGTGATAAGCTTCGAGTTCCAAAGAAGGTTGATCATCCTAAGATAATATGCCTCAAATGTCATGGAAAATGGAGTGGAGTTGGAGTTGTCACGTGAAGATCTAAGAAACATGTTCTTATTCGGCCTTCTTGTTGATCTTGGCCGAGACCAAGTATTTATTTTAGCTTATCTTTAGTTACTAGCTAGTTATTAGCTTAGGACATAGTATGCCATGTAATAACTACCTTAGGATACAATTAATAAGCCATGTAAAGGGTGACAAGGCCGAGAGTCTTCCAATAGGGTGACTAGGTCAAAATATCTTCCAAAGGGATGACTAGGTCGTGAGTAGGAGGACAAGGTGGCAAGGACAAGAATGATCTAGAAGGTAAGGCTTCCAAGAAGACAATTCATGAACCAACTAGTTCATGAATTTGGCTACATTAAAGACTTCAAGTCGGCCAAGATCAAGAGTTAACCGAAATACAAATAATGGAATAGATTCATCAAGCACATACCAAGAATGGAAGCTTCCAAACATATTCCAAGAAGATGAGATTTTTGGAAGAACCAAGTTCATACATTTCTCAACATGGGAACCACAAAAGGGTGTGAAAGAGATTGGGTTCATCCTTGTCTCCAAGTAAAACCAAAACCTTTCCCATTGTTCCAACAATGGCTGAGAAGTTCCTTGATCACCAAGTAAACCCTAACCCTTCCCCATTTGTCCCCACCTAGGTCGCGTATTTTGTGTCTTTTATTATTTTTCTAGAATAGTCCATGTATTACTATAAATAGGACCCTTAGGATGTTCTAAATAGACAGTTTTAGAGTTGAGTGAAATATAAACTTGAGTGTTTTCAACTTGTGTGTTGATTACATCAATCGGTCCTTGTGTGGGCCTTCGGTTCTTATATGAACCAAACCTTTGGTGTAAGTTTAGCTAAGACTTGTGTGACTTAGTTGAACCCAAACTAAGGTCCCTTTGGTGTAAGTCTTGGTTAGCAATTGTGTGACCTAATCAAAACCCAAGATTAAGGAACCCCCTACGTTGAAAGTGAACATTGGAACTTGTGTCATCCAACCTAACCTAAGCCTAGGGTTTATCTTAAGGTTTCCGACCACCCTTACTTCGCTTGTTCAAGGGCTTATATTTAGCATCCCCAGACTACACCTTGTTGAATTGGTCACCTTCATCTTGGTGTCAACCCGGGAAGTAAAACCCCCGTCTCCATATCCTTGACATATCATCCGCACCCCACTAAAACCACAACAACCAAACACTTAGCCAACATCGAACCAACCAACACTTGGTGTGTACTCGGACATGCTCCTCGTATTTCGTGTCCATCCCTCATCCAAATAATTCCAATCATTTCACCACGATGTCCCAAATCATTTTCCTAACATCCACTATAAATGTTCCTACCCGAAACTACCCATAACTACACGTCCAATCCCGACAACCACAAATAGTCCGCATAATCCACCATATCGAGAACCTCATTGTTTCAGATCATTACCGAGGTCATGCTACCACCAAACCACCAACTCCCTAACATATTCCTTACCCTCAACACACACGTAACAACTCCACAAAAGCTTAAGCCCAATTCCAAACTCAACTACCCAAAATAGCCACCAAATACTACCCTATCCGGCCAAACTGAGAACACGAGACCCTTGTTTTGGTATCCAATTTTGGGTTAACCCGAATATCATCAACACTTGACCCACTTACCAAACATCACTCCTCCTTACTTGCATCAGATTGGTATCAGATCGAGGTCATCCTGTCCCACGCTTTGATGTTATGACTCACATAAACAAAGAAGAACTTAGGAGGTCCTTAACCAAAATTTTTACGGAACAAGTGCAAGCCTTGAGAAGGGAGCTTGCGGGGCATACCATGAGGAATAATACCAATTCCGGACTATGCCAACCTACCCGAGGTGTAAAGTCACATGAGTTAGAAGTTCCATGCAAGAACCCGAAGGAATCACAAAGGGAACAACTTTTCTACACCCGATGCAAAGTGAAGGACAAGGTGTGTAAGTTGATTGTAGATGGAGGAAGTTGTTCCAACGTAGTGTCCATAGAGATGGTGGACAAGTTGAAGTTGTCTACCCATGACCACCCTCAACCATATGATCTCCAATGGGTCAACGAAGATGGAACCAAGAATCACAAAGCAAGTTCTCATCAATTTTTGGATTGGCAAATATGAGGATGAAATATGGTGTGATATCCTACCCATGGATATGTGCCATATTTTAATAGGTCAACATTTGCAATTTGATCAGAAGGAAAAACACGATGGGAAAAAGAATACTTATTCCTTTCAAAATGATAGCAAGAGATTCCGATTGGTACCACTATCACCAAGTAAGGTAAAAGAAATAAAAATCCGAAGTGCCGAGAAGCGCAAGACCGACGCTTTCTTACTTGATGCACAAAATATAGAGGAGGAATTTAAGAAGGAGAGTCATCTAGGTACATTGGTGCATGAAGAAAAGAAAGGTCTTGTCGGAGATGTGGTTGAAGATATAGACGTGAAGGAGATTCTGAAAGATCTTGCATCCGGAACACTACCAATGAAAGGTAGTGAACTTACTATTGATTTATTTTCAAGAAGTTCATTATCTAACCACCAAAACTATGGATGCCATCCGAAAGAGACTAGTGAAGTGCAAGGCCAAGAGAAAGAGTCATTAGGCAAAGGACATACACAAAAAATCATTAGGGTGACGTCCGTTTTGTTGGTGCCAAAGGAAAATGAAGCTTGGCACGTATGTGTTGATAACCAAATGGCCTTGAAGTGCAAATCTTCTATGCCGAGAGTGGATGACGGTTTGGATACATTGAGAGGGGTCGGGTTGTTATTTAAGCTAGAATTGAGAAGTGGCTACCATCAAATAAGGTCACGATGAGAAGTTGAATGGAAGATGACCTTCAAGACCAAGTTTGTTTGGTACAAATGGCTTATGGTGCCATTTGGTTTGTGTGTATCACCAAGATCTTTCATAAAGATCATATGTGAAGTCCAACAACCTTTTATGGAACACTTAGTCTCATCCGAGGGTAATCTTATTGACCCATCCAAGGTGGTAACTTCCCGAAGTTGGGCCAAGCCTACGGATATAATTATGGAAAATATTCTCTAAGGTTTGGCTTCTTTGTATCCTCATTGCATTCAGGATTATCACACTCTTGCTGCCTCTATCCTAAATGTTGAGGTACCGTAGGGAGTTGACCGTAATGTTAAAAGAGATGGTATTGGTACCGGCTCAATTAAAGACAAGGAATTCATTACCTTCTCTAGTGGAAGATTAGTGGGTACACGAGTTAATTCTTGTACCTACCACGAGGAATTTTATTTGGTGAGGCCCTTGGACAAAAGGCAACATTCTATTTGGCTTGGCTTGTATTCGGATCGTGTGGGTTGACTACACTTACGGAATGAAGGAACAATCGAATGCCAAGACTGGGCAGTCCTTGTAAGATATTAGTCTTCAAAATCGAGCATGATTTGTATGAAGGACTTGTGAGGCCATATGAGTTGTGCAACGTTCCAAACTCTTCCATGAACCTCATACATAACATGATACGACCGTCAACGGGATCCTTGGTCCAAGAACACAAAGTAGCATTCGCGGACATTCATGTTAATCCACCCAAGGTGGAAATTCTCCGGAATTGGTCCAAACATACATATGTAAGTATGGTCCGAGGCTCCCATGACTTGCCTTCTTTTTGTCCTCATGACATCCAAGTCTATGGCACTCTGGACACCCTCATTCCCCACGATGAAGTTCCATTTGAAGAAGTTGGTGGAATTAGTTCCATCTTAACTCAAGACACGGAATCCATGGTCCCCACTAGTAAAGAATTTGGTAACGCACGACTCACTTTCTCTACCTATGGTTCCTTACTCCAGTGGGAAAATTATTTGAAGAGTCGGCCCTTTAAGCTATTGGATAAGTTTCAAAAAAGATCATATAAGGAAGGACTTCCGGACAATGATAGGAGTCCAACATTTCATATTGGAAACTTATCAATGCACTTAATCGATGAGAATTCGAGGATGAATTATTTTGAAGAAGGGGAGTATGATGTAAAAATCCCTGTGAGCTTAAAGGTCCAATTTGATCCTCAAGGTGATAAGCTCAGAGTTCCAAAGAAGGTTGATTATCCAAAAATAATATGCCTCAAATGGCATGGAAAATAGAGTAGAGTTGGAGTTGTCATGTGAAGATCTATGAAACGTGTTCCTATTTGGCATTCTTGTTGGTCTTGCCGAGACCATGTATATCTTTTAGCTTATCTTTAGTTACTAGCTAGCTATTAGCTTAGGACATAGTAAGCCATGAAATAACTACATTAGGACACAATCAATAATTCATGTAAAGGGTGACAAGGCCGAGAGTCTTCCAATAGGGTGACTAGGTCAAAAAGTCTTTCAAATGGATGACTAGGCCGTGAGTTGGAGAGCAAGGTGGCAAGGAAAATAATGATATAGAAGATAAGGCTTCCAAGAAGATAATTCATGAACCAACTAGTTCATGAATTTGGCAACATTAAAGATTTCAAGTCAGCCAAGATCAAGAGTTAACCGAAATACAAATAATTGAAGAGATTCGTCAATCACATACCAAGAATGGAATCTTACAAACATATTCCAAGAGGATGAGATTTTTAGAAGAACCAAGTTCATACATTCTTCTACAAGGGAACCACAAAAGGGTGTGAAAGAGATTGGGTTCATCCTTGTCTCCAAGTAGAACCAAAACTTTTCCCAATGTTCCCACAATGGCCGAGAAGTTCCTTGATCACCAAGTAAACCCTAACCCTTCCCCATTTGTCCCCACCTAGGTTGTGTATTTTGTGTCTTTTATTATTCTGCTAGAATAGTCCATGTATTACTATAAATAGGACCCTTAGGATATTTTAAATAGACAGTTTTAGAGTTGAGTGAAATATAAACCTGAATGTTTTCAACTTGTGTGTTGATTACATCAATCGGTCCTTGTGTGGGCCTTCGGTTCTTGTGTGAACTAAACCCTTGGTGTAAGTTTAGCTAAGACTTGTGTGACTTAGATGAACCCAAACTAAGGTCCCTTTGGTGTAAGTCTTGGTTAGGAATTGTGTGACTTAATCAAAACCCAAGCTTAAGGAACCTCCTTGGTTGTAAGTGAACGTTGGAACTTTTGTCATCCAGCCTAACCTAAGCCTATGGTCTATCTTAAGGTTTCCGACCACCCTTACTTGACTTGTTCACGGGCTTGTACTTAGCAACCCCAGACTAGACCTTATTGAATTGGTCACCTTCGTCTTGGTGTCGACCCGGGAAGTAAACCCCCATGTCCATATCATTGACATAACATCCACACCCCACTAAAACCATAACAACCAAACACTTAGACAACATCGAACCAACCAAGACTTAGTGTGTACTCGGAATTGCTCCTCGCATTATGTGTTCATCCCTCATCCAAATCATTCCAATCATTTCACCACCATGTCCTAAAACATTTCCCTAATCTCCACTATAAAGGTCCCTACCCGAAACTATCCATAACTACACGTCCAATCTCGAAAACCACAAACAGTTCGCATAAACCACTAAATCGAGAACCTCACTGTTTTGCATCTTTTTCGAGGCTGTGCTACCACCAAGTCCCAAAGATTTTCCTTACCCTCAACACACCCATAACAACTCCACAAAATGCCTAAGCTCTATTCCAAACTCAACCACCTGAAATAGCCACCAAACACTACCCTATCTGGCCAAACCGAGAACTCGAGACCCCTTTTTGGCATTCAATTTCAGGTCAACCCTAATATCATCAACACCCGACCCATTTACCAAATATCACCCCTCCTTACTTGCATCATTGTTCATCAACCCACTTTAGAACTCAACACCTTATCAATCACACCCACAATCCATTTCCAATGCATCTTTGCCACAGAGTTGTCGCTCATTAGAGTGTTTGTAGTTGTTAGATAAACAAGTGCTAAATTAAAGAAAGTGAGTACAAAATGCATGCCTTACTAGTGTCATTGCGGGGGACATTCTTTTTCTGATAAAAAAAACCCCACGATTCGTTGAGCAACTTTTCAGGCAAGTGTTCGAACATGCCACCCTGCTTCAGTAACTTGCGCCAAAATTCTAAGACGGGATGGATGTGGAAAAAAAAGCATCATCGTGGTAAACTGGAAGATTTTCATCATAAACATTTATCACTTTCTCCTCAATCTTGAACTCGAGAGTGATAAAATGTGTGACTTCGATATTCATCACAGTTAGGACCTTTTTTTCCACTAACCCACTGACAGTCACCTGGGTAGGGTCTACTACCTCTACAGCAGTTGAGAACATCATCATTCCATACAAAATCAACAAGTCTTTGCTTCAACGGCACATCACCCAGCGTTGTACTCTCATATGTCAACTTTTTGTACCTCTTGCTAAAGTTATTGTAGAATATGAGGTCCAAGATTCTATCGCATCATAGTGCTCAGTGAAATTGATTTGTATCACACGCATTACAAGTAGGATTTCATGTACATACTGGAGTAAAAATATCAAAACAACCAGTCACTTGTTACAATAACTAGTTAACTTGCTGCAACAAATTCAACAAAAACATAACTTATTGCAATGATTTATTGAAATATATAGATATATTCAACTGTTGTTGAAACTTACAGTGTCAAACCACCACTCCTGCGTGGTTGTCATTGGCATCAAATTCATACATTAAGTATAAAGAACTCACGCTCTTTTTGGCATTGAGAAATTTTACAATCTTTTTCTTCTTGTGGACATTTGCGGGATTGTAATTATCTACCTTTTTTGTGCAATTGGCCCAACATTAGCAAGTGGATTATTAGATGGCTTATGTGGAGTATCATATTTCCTTGATATAATATTAGCAAGTGCCCTCAAAATATCTTTACTCTTCTTCCTAATCTCAATATGAGTATAGGGCTCAAAAAGTCTCTTGAATGGATTGACATATATCTTAAATATCAAATTGTTGATAGCCAAATTTGTGTCTTTCTGTGCTTGCATCAAAGCATCAACCTTCTTAATAAACTCATCCAACTTCTTCTTGCAAGTGATGCATTCACAAGCACAAGAAGGAAACTTAGAGGTACTGGCACCAACACATGAAAATCTACCCAAGGTGTTTGAGATATCTACAGTATACCCACCAAGTGGAGTATATCCATCAACTCCACCACCACCATAATTGTGATCACCATCATTATCATCTCTTCTTTTATCACCGACAAGACCTACCACAACATCAACACCAACACCAACATCATTACCATCACCAACATCAACACCAACACCATCAACCCTTATAACACCACTACCAAAAGCCTCAAGTTATTCCCTTATGATGTATGTCGCTCCAGTCAATTCTTCTTTTACTCATCAATCAATCTGTCAGGCACATATTCTAAGGGCCCAAAAGTAACAAGGCATGGCATCTCCAACTACCATTTTGTCAGAACAATCCATGGGTGCACAATCTATAATAAAAAATTATATATATTAAAATGGTGCTAAATCATGATAAACAACCACTATTTAAAAGAAGTTATCAGATTAACAAATAACGTGATCTGTTGCAATAGTTGTCATACTTTTTGGACATTGTCCAACTTATGAATAGGTTGTTGCAATAGATTCAGAGATTGTTGCAATAGATTCAGAGATTGTTGCAACAGATGATTATACTTTGTAACGACTCGTTTGGTCGCTTAGCACTTTGATGTATATAAGGAGGGGGAAAGTGAGGGTAAGTTGGTCGGAGTTTGGTTGGACATGAGTTGACACGAAAATGAGCTCAAATGGGGGTTGTTGGGTGGGACGTTTTTGTCGGGCAGCGTGGTATTGCGGGGCTTGGATGGGTAGTTAGGGGTGGAAGTGGGCTAAGGCATTTTGTGAGGTTGTTCTAGACATGTTGAGGGTTGTGTTGGTGGTAGGTATTTGGTAGTTGGATGGGGGTAAGGTAGCGGAACCTAGTCGGGACAGTGAGGTTATCGGTTAAGGAGTGATTTGCGGACTGTTTGGTTTTGTGGAGGGTGTACAGGTATTTGAGGATGGTTTCGGTTAACGTCCTTTAGGGTGGGTGTTTGGGAAGTGTTGTGGTGTATGGTGGTGAAAATAATCAAGTGGGTTGAACAAGGATTGGACACGAGGTTGTTAAGGACAAGCTCGGGTCAAAACCAAGTGAGATAGGCCAATTGGACAAGGATTAGACCGAGGTTGCTATGGACAAGCTCGGGTACAAACCAAGTGAGGGAGGCCGAAAGACCTTGTGACAAGTAACCGGATAGGCCCTTGGCTTGGGTTTGGTTGGGTCACAAAAGTCCCAACTAGACTTACACGGAGGGGAACCTTAGTTTGGATTTAGCTAGATCCCAAAAGTTCTAACTAGACTTGCACCAAGAGTTTGACCCATAAAAGGATCGAGGTTCGGACCACAAAAGGACTGATGGCCCACAAAATGACCAACTAAGATAAACAACACAAAAGTTGAATATCTTAGCAAAATGAGTAAAATTCAAATATTTTTCATAAATCTTCAACGTCTATTTACATCAACTACATGTCCTATTTATACTAGTACCTAGACCTTTCTAGAAGACAACTAGATAGACATAATACATGAACCATTCGGCTACAATGGAAAAGGGGAAAGGGGTTCGGCCGACCTTGGGGGAGGGGATGAATCCAACCTTTCATGTGTCCTAGACCACCCTTTTATATTACTCATGTAGATAAGTGCATGAACTAGTTAGTTCATGAATCTCGTCCAAATGGGAAAGGGGGAAAGGGGTTCGGCCGAATGGAGAAGGGAAAAAACCAACCATTTATGTTTTCTAGGCCACCTTTTTGTGTCATCTATGTAGATAAGTGCATGAACTAGCTAGTTCATGAACTATCTCCTTGGGGCACGGTTGGAAGCTTCCATTTCTAAATTGTTCTTTGGCCTAGTCACCTATCCTCTTACACGACCTAGTCATCACGGCCTAGTCATCTCCTTCTATTACAAGGTCTATTAATCATGTCCTAAGGAGAGATCTAGTAGTTAGTCTAGAAATAAAAAAAACATGCTAAAAGAAAGTGGTCTCGGCCAAGACCTACATAAAGGCCGAAATAAATGTGTCTTTCTTGGATCTTCAAGTTATGTCTTCAATTCCACTCCACATTCCATTCCATTTTTAAGCATATCACCATATGTCGGACGGCAATCTTTGGTATTCCTCACAAGTCACCTCGCGGCTCATGTTGGGAGCTTAAGCTCGTGGCCTTTCTTTCATCACATTTTTTGGCCTAATATCCCTAAAACACCCTTTTCGTGGACTTATTTTGGTGTCTATAGCTTGCGGTAATCAATTATTATAATACATTTATTTAATGTGTGAATAATGTATTCATAGAAATATTATTTACCCGCATATAAGGTATAAGTTGGTGAATTATGTAATTTACTAGGGGGGTCAATTTGTACGGCATACATTATGGTTCAGCAAAAAGGTTATTTTGGATAATATATAGTTGGGGGGATAATGGGCCAGGTCCATAATGCATTTAATACTCTAAGTTACATGACCCATGTATAGGAATAAACTTAAGCGGGTAGGGTTGTCATGTTAAAGTAGAACATTAAGATTTCAAATAAGGGTGGCTTGACGGAAGACTACGGCAGTTGACAGGGAAATCATTTGAGTGCTTCAGGTAAAAGTAAAGCTCTATAATTGCTTTATTGTCTGCTAAGTGATGTCAGACTGCAAAATGTTAGCAAAATATAACACATCAATGAAATTTTCAAGTTGTATAATTGATCGATCGTTGTGTATATTAACCGGAAGAAAATACCTTCACGCCTTCCGATATAGAACAACATGCTAACTTCTTGTAATTATAATGCAAAGACATTGGAACTCAGTTTCCTCTTTTGGACGATAGGATTGAACTAGCAACTGAGTTATCAAAAAAAAATTCGGGGTTCTTGCAAAATGGAACCATGCAGTACCAGACACGAGATAGATCTTCCAAAACACTCACTGAGTTACTTACGCAATCTCAAATCTCTCTCGACGCCGACAATTCTTTATGTGTCCAGGTCGATTAGAGGTTCGGCTTCCTTCTCCCCCACCTTTTAGCTTTCTGGACCCCTGAAAAAAAAACTGAAATCAAAATGAAAGAAGAGAAATTGGGCCATCTTTCCCGAGAGAGGCCGCCTTCTCTCAGAGCTTCTCCTCTTCTACTAGAGAGATTTCGATAGAAATTTCTTGAAGTCTTAGAAAAGGCTACTCGCGCTTGCTTGCGTGAAGGCTTAGAGCCCTTTTTGCTAGGTCCAAAAGCTTCCCAAAATCAAATGAAAAATTAGCGCAAACACTCAACGATATATCTGGTGGTCATTTATTAGGCGATGAGTGCATGAATGATATGGAGGATTACACAATAGAACATCAAACTGGAAATTTTCACTCTTCCCTATTGTCGACATATAGGCTCGTAATTCTTTTCTTCTTCCTCTTTCAAGTTCTCTCCGAAATCCACTTTGTTATCTGATGACAAGGCGTGAGATTGACGCCAACTCAAAGAAAGAAACACATGCTACTAAAGACTTTTGGGTATATTATCTGATATGGATTATTTTAATCCTATTTTATGGGATTGGATTTATTTTCTAATTGATTTTTTTTATCTTTGTTGTTGTTTGGTCTTTAAGGAGTTAGGAGACAAGAATTAGCGGGTCAATGATGGTGTAATCATGAGCTAATAATTGGGAAAAATGGTAGGATAGGTGTTATTGTTGATTGGTCCTACGTATGTGTTGGGTTGGGGGTTATTGTTGCTGCTGTTTGTTAAGGCATTTAGTTGCTATTTGTTAAGGTATTTAGTTGCTATGTTTTGCCAAGGTTCAAAGTGTTATCACGTTGCTAAAGAGCTGGTGCATTATGAGATCTTTGAGTAAATTCTTGTGTGTCTTGTGCTGAAACGTTGCTGCACTTTGAGGCAGTCAACTGGTGTTTTTTGTGGCCAAACGTTGCTGCTATAAATGATGCACTTCGGACAGAATTTGAGGCTAACAGATTGCTGCATTTTGGCAAAACAAATGCTTCATTTTCATGATATTATACTAATTCAAACACGTTATATTTCACGAAGGTCGATGAGAATAATTTTGAGGCCATGTCCCATTAATTGATAGCAAGATTGGAACTTAATTATTAAGTTGGAGCGGGGTTTTAAGTTGACTTTCTCGAACTCGAATTCTTTTATGGCTATATGGGTATCAATAGGTTCGTATTTTAACGTAGAGTCCGTATTTGATAGACTTTGATCATTCGGAGGCACGTCGGAGAGGAAAGACACCGGTTTGAGAGTTCGTGGCTCCTGCTCGGCATCGAGGTAGGTTACGGCTTACTTGAGTTAGACTTTATTAGAGAATCGTATATATGTCATAGAAATTGACGGGATAGCATGATAGGCCTTCGGGCACGGAGTTAGTGATAAATTCCACTGGTTTAGTAGGATTTTTTGTATATGTGGGTTTGTCGCCATATGTGTTATATTATGTGATTATTGTTTGGCTATCTCTCTGTCATCTACTAGCTCACTCGTCTCAGGCAAAGAAAGAGTAATATTGAGTAATTGAAATGAGAACGATGACATGACTTTTTACTTGTTTATTTGTATATTGATGAAACTTTTGAGATTGATATCATGCAAGCATGCATTACTATGATATAGTCATGATAGTGAGGTGAGTGATTGAGATACTCTGAGGTCTTTGTCGGAGATTAAGAGTGACAGAGATACTCCGAGGTTTATGTCGGAGATGATAATAATTGATGCTTCCGAGGTTTTGCCGGATAGCATGAGTGGTACATGGACTTCGCGGGTCCCTCATGGGTCATGGCTCTGAGACTTTGTCCTTAGCATGTGTGTATGAGAGTGGAGTGAGAGAGGTGACTATTGTATTGTATTGTACTTATCCATTCTTATATTCTCAAATGTTCTGTTGTGATTTAAACCCGTCTTGGTTGTTTTCCTGATTCCTTGATATTGGACCTATTATTGACACGTGATTTTACCCGTTTGCTCTATATGCTACTTGTTAGTTTCTACTTCTTATTGTATTATCTAATCTTAGTCGACCTATGATACTTACCAGTATTTGTGGTGTACTGATGCTACTCTTGCTGCACTTTTTGTTGAGTGCAGAGTACGATTCAGGCTCCAATTCTATGCCCAGTGATTGATACGTGAGGGCGACATCTATGATCATTCAGGGTGAGCTACTTGGTCATCTGTGGCCCCTGAAATGATCCTCCTTATTTACTTATGTATTTCTTTTCCAGCAGACAGTATGTAGCTTTCGGATATTTTCAGACTTACATTTTCAAGATTTATTAGAGCTCTTGTATGCTTTTGACCAGATCTTTGGGAATGTTGGGTTTTCGTTTATTATAGTACTTAAGACTTGATAATTCATTCTTATTTAATTTCTGCTTATTTAACTTGTGATTTTGAAATGTTGGAATGTGGTTCACCTACCAGGGGGATAGTGTAGGTGCCACTACGACATACGATATGGGTCATGACATACTTGTTGCAAAAAATAGTTACGTGGTGTTGTAACAGATTCAGAAGTTAACAATTTAATAAATAATTTGATTTATTGAACCAAGTGTCATACTTGTTGGACATTGTCCAATAGATGAATACGTTGTTGCAACAAATGATTGTACTTGATGTAAAAACTAGTTGCATGTTAATGTAACAGATTTAGAAGTTAATAGATTAACAAATAAATTGATCTGTTGCATTATGCGTAATACTTGTTAGACATTGTCCAACAAATGAATAGATTGTTGCAATAGATGATTGTACTTGCTGCAAAAACTAGTTATTTGTAGACCTGTCCACCGGGTTGGGGACCCGCCCGGCCCGACTCGACCCGAAAAAGCGGGGACCCGATCAGGGTCGGGCTAGGGTCAGAAAATTTTACCCGCCCGACCCGACCCTGGCCCAACCCCGACCCGACCCCAACCTGCATATTTTTTAATATAATTTATATTATTTTTCCTTCATTAATATTTATTTTGTACTTATATATTTTTTTGTCATTAATAAGTGATATAATGCATGTTTTTATATATATATGTATTGCTCTAATCTACATTGAGCTCGACATAAAATAAGATAAAAACGGTAGCTGATTATTAATTATATATTTATATTATTAGTCGTTCTGTTAATATCACTGAAGCATAATGTAGGGAGAGAAAGTAGTTGTAAATTGGTGAAACTTTAAATGGTCATAACTCTGCGCTCGGATGTCTGTTTTACCCGATTTTGTTATTTTGTGTATTGTTTCGAGACAGGGCCGGTGGCGCAACCAATTTTTAGAAAAACGTCCGTTTTCCCAATCAAATTGTGTTTTTCCCCAAATCGATTTATAATTTTCTTTTTCTTTAGTTAAGATCTCACGATATACAATACAATTCAACGTCGAAATTTTGTGGTAATGTAGGGGTGAATGCCAATTTTAGTTTTGGAAATTCAATTTTTTTTTAAAAATCTCGACCCGACTTTACCCTGGCCCGCCAAAAAAATTCGATGGGTCAGGGTCGACTCGTGACTCGTAGGGTCCCCGAAGGGTCAGGGCCAGAGTCGGAATTTTAAAAAAATTATAGGGTCAGGGTCAGGCCAGGGTCAGGGCCAGCAGGAAAAAAAAAGCCACCCGATCCGGCCCTGACCCGACCTTTGAACAGGTCTAGTTATTTGTAGTTAACGAATTAACAAATAAATTGATTTGTTGTAACTTGTATCATACTTATTGGTTATTGTCCAACAAATGAATATGTTGTTGCAATAGATTTCGAGGTTGTTGCAGTAGATGATTATAGTTGTTGCAACAACAAATTACCTGTTGTAAAATATTCAGAGCTATAAAAGTTAAATTTATTTTATAAAATATGTGCTGATGCTTATCACTTTCTTAGGGGGAGTTAAAAAGATCAATATTCAATTTTGTATTATTCTTGGTAGTCAGTCATTTGAGGATCCTTGGAAAAGAAACTTCTTCCGAGTAGTCCTTCACTTGATGTCGAAGGTGAGGAATGGCATCAAATGCTCAAGCCTAAAAACAATGATGCCAAAAAATCATAATAATGATTGAAATAAAAAAAAGATTAAACATTGAAGAAATTTTACCATGAAAACCCAAGGAAAGATATATAGTTTCACTGTATTCACATTTGGCTTCAACTCTCTCAATAGATATTCAACATTCAACCTAAAACCTTCTCGCCCCAATGGATAGTTGTTGAATGCCTCAGGATATTGCGAGAGTTTAACCAAACTAGGTTTTACATTATTGTTTGTGTCTTTTGCCCAAAGAACACTATGCACAAACCAAACTAAGCACAATAACTTCTTATGCTTTCTTGAGATATTTTTAGACTTCAAATCTTCAAGAAAATTCTTCTCCTTGTAGCTCTTTCCCACAACAGGAAGAGGTTGAGAAGGAGCATGACATCTCAGTCCGGTAACTATGGCAAACTCTTTCATGCCAAAGCAAACTGACATGCCACAAAAGTTCATCCAAACCACATACTTTTTGCTACAATGAATCTTACATTTGAGAAGACCATACACCATGGTCATTTAAAACTGTGCAGCGATTTCCTCAAGAAAATCTAGATAGTGCCCAAAATAGTTGGCCCTGAAGAAATTCTCCAATATCTCCTCTTGACGTATCGCCCTAAACTTATCAAAGTTTCTTCGTATGCTTGGGTTTTCAATAATATCATCACTTAAATCATTGTGTACATCCAACGACATCTTCACGCTGTACTTGTCAAGACTAAAACTTTTGACGACATCATCAGTGGAAGGTTTGTTAGGATCAGTGCAAGTACTATAAGATTCAATAGTACAAGACTTGACATTCTCATCATGTTGATTTTTTGTCTTAGTTAACATGCAGTCGTCGACCTTGCATCTCCATTTTCTTCTTCATCTTCTTCATTTTCTTCATCTTCTTCATTATCATCTTCATTTTCTTCATCTTCTTCATCTTCATCTTCATCTTCATTTTCTTCATTTTAATCTCCATCTCCACCTTTGCTAGATTTTTGTTCCTGTGTATTTACATCTTCTCCTTCTTGGCCATCTTCAGACTGTTCTTCATGGCCATCTCTAGACCCTTCTACTTGAGAGGTTTTCTTAGACTCAAAGCCCTCTGAAGATTGTTTATCATGCTGACTATAACTTGGAGATTCATTTGTTGATTCAGAAATAGCATTTGCTTATTCAGCAAGCTCCTCTAATGATGTTTGCACCTTAGATCTTTTACTATCACTACTTGATACTGCAGTTGATTTTTGTCCTTTTCTTTTGGCTGGAGCTATTTTATCTACACACAAGAGATTATAAGAAAAATGTTCAATTGATTTGTGCATCATTCAAAGTAAACAGGGGGGAAATTGTAATAGTTGATCAAACAAATACATGAACATGTAATGGATTTTTTCCAACAACTGAGGAAGGTGTTATATCAACTGATGAAGTTAGTGCAGTAGCTGAGGAAGTTGCTGCAGCAAATTCTTCGGCTGTTGGAATAAATAAAATGGTTGCAACAACTTCCTCAGCATCAACATTAGCAATTGTTTTTATTTTTTTTCAATAGCTTAGGAATCTGTTGCAACGACTGCTTCAGATGTTGCCACAACCTCAACAACTGTTTTGATTTTTTTCAACAACTGAGGAATCTGTTGCACCAACTTCCTCAGTTGTTGGATAAAATCAAAACAAATGCAAGATCTTTTTTCCTAAACCATACAAGAACAACAACAGCAAAAATATCTATTTCACTACCATTATACGATATTTACAACACCCAACCATAACAAGTTAAACAAAATAGAACAAATATGGGTTTTCAAAACATGGAGCCTCTGCAGCTGTTTGCTTTTTTCAAACAAGTGATGAAGTTACTACAAACTGTACAAAAAAATCAAAAGAAGTGCGAACCCCTTTTTCCTTAACCATAGAAGGAGAACAATAATAACAACAACAATAAAAACATAAATTTCACAACCAGATACGCTATTATAAAACAAATAACCATAACAAGTTAAATAAATACACCAAATAAGGGTTTCACAAGCCTGGAACAACAAAATAAACAACTTTGAAAAGAAACCCTTGCTCTTCTTCTTCTTTAATCAAAATCATCATTTTCAGTGATTGATTTCAGAACCCTAACTTTTTGAGCCATTACTGGAGAATTGTGAAAGAGAAAGGCCAAAATAATAACCTGAGAAGTTGCAGAAGCAGTGATGAAAGAGAAGGATGAGACAAATGCAGTCTTCAAGCAGCAGCAACAAAAATCGCACAACAATAGAGAAACAAAAGAGAAAGAAGAGAAGAGAATTCGGGTTCGATGATGAACTGATGAGAGGAGAGAGGGGAGAGACGGTTCAATTTGATTTTTGAAATAAACGGGGTCGTGGGGGGGGGGGGGGGTTAAACGTGGTTTTTTTTGTATTTTACAAAAGTTTAACAAGTTTCAAAACTATATTTTGGATTAAGTGGGTTTTGATCTTGGCTGGTCAAAATTGTCACCATATCTAATTTCAAGACATGAATGTTACCTATAGTTACGGGTGTTTAAATGAGACCGAAAAATTGATCCAAATTGGTAAAAAGGAGTCAAACTGATTTAATAAACCGAAAACCATCTTGGTTTGACTTTGTTTGGTTTTAAATTTAAAAAAACTAATAACATTTGGTTTGATTTGGTGTTAAACCAAAAAAATCAGAATCAAACCGAACCAAATCGAAAAGTATATACATATTAAGAAAATAATATATATATATATATATATATATGAATATATATATATATATATATATATATATATATATCATTCCATGTCTAATACAAATTCAAATAATTTAAAAGAAATGTCTGGCTCATTTAAGTTTAAGGTAAACTAAAATAATTGTTGAAGGTAAAATAGAATTTTCCCCTCATTTAGTTTTACGGTTCTCTCATTTTTTTTCTCCCAAATCCTTTATGGCTTTACTCTTGTTGTTGAAGGTAAAAAATCTCACTCATACGCCTCATTTATTGTCACGTCCCAAATTACCTCCTAGATGTGATTTGCACCCAGCACACACCACTGGTCACGAGAACCAAATTATATTAACTATTAATCTACAACATTTAATGAATTATATAAAAACCTAAATAAAATAATAATTAATTACTGATAATTACTATCTCATAATCTTCTTATACAACTCTTGCCCAAATCTCACACTAGATCATGGAGCATCTAAGAGAATTTCAAAATACTCGAATGTGTAAATCCCGTAAGGAAAGACATCAATAAAAAAGTAATAAAGACTCTTTTGGTAGCCTCCACGAACAATGCGACAGCTCACCTCAACAACTTAATAGACTCTAGTGAACTCGTCTGCTACTAGCTTTGTCGTCACAAATGGTAATTGCATGCACATGCAGGTAAGGACTGAGTTAAACGTAAATATAACCCAATAAGATCATCGACCCACCACTTTAAATACCTCTGGAACAAGTGTTAGAAAATACAACACACAATGAACACATAAATAATATGCATATGAATTATATCATAATATAATATCCAACAAGGTTCAA
Source organism: Anisodus acutangulus (assembly GCA_029783415.1). Taxonomy (NCBI): domain Eukaryota; kingdom Viridiplantae; phylum Streptophyta; class Magnoliopsida; order Solanales; family Solanaceae; genus Anisodus; species Anisodus acutangulus. Next base: position 16,581,933 of record CM056496.1, on the reverse strand, counting down.
ACCTTCATTTATCAAGAATGGTATATACATCAACAAAATCTACACTAATGACTTGTCATAAACCACAGTCAAAGAAGTTAATCAACACCACGAGTCCACGATAACATTCACAATGTGTCAAATATATCGAGAAGCATATACAATGCTGGAAAAACATACATAATTCCATAATAATGTCAAGAAGCATACACAATACTCGGGGAAACATACACAATGTCCCAATGAAGTCAATAAGCATACACAATGCTTAGAGAAGCATACACAATGCCTCAATCTTAGAGAAGCATACACAATGCCTCAATCTTATGGCTCAGAGTCGTATCACATCACAAAAAAATTATAAAGAGAGTTTTAGAGTATTTAAAAATAGCATATACGCGGCTGGCCTCAAGGGCCACAGATTCTGTCAAGCACACGCTCGTCCCAACACATGTATCAGGAAAACAAAATGTATTTTTAAAACGGGTTTGAAAAGCAAGCACTCAAAGCTTAAAGTCTCACTTACCTCAAAGTCAGGCTCAAACAGTGCTCTTGAAATCAAGTTCAATATCATTGGGTCTCCGAATTTCTCCAATCTATTTTAAAACGAATTCAAGACAGTAAACAATCTTAGGGTAGACCACTTCTATATTTTTAGAGGCTTAAACAGTCAAAATCAAACTTTAAAGGAAGAAAAAACCCTTTGGTAAATGGGTTCAAAACCCAACAAGTCATATATTTTCATAAATGTCTCGATGAGACAATTCCAACAATATAAAGAAGTCTAAAATCCGACATCGTTGCCCTTTCAAATCAATAATTTAGATTAAAGAACCCTAAGGCTAAACTTTCTCAAATTCCCAAAATTTTACCATGTTTCTACCATAAAACTTCTCTTATAATCATACAATAAACTAAAATAAAAGATTAGAGTTATTACCTTGATGATTTGGGATGAAAATCTCTATTTTTCTCTTCTCTTTTCCTCTCTTTTTCTCTCCTTCTTTTCTTTTCTTCCACTGCGTTTTTATTCTTTTTTTTCCCCTGTGTTATGCTTCTGCCAACACCAGCAACACTGGTTTTAAATCTTCTATCCAAATTGGGCTTTGGTCCTTCTTTTTCTTTTTTCCCTTAATTCTTTTTCTTTTATTTTACTTCTTAAATTACCAAATAACCCTTCACTAACAATTGGGTTATTACATTCTCCCCTACTTAAAATAATGTTTGTCCTCGAACATGGCGATGTAAACTCACTATGCATGTCCCGCTCATACTCTCAAGTACTCTTTTCTAAGCAGATAGTCATATACTTTGACTGCATAATATTTTCTTGTCCTTAGTCAACAAAGTCATATATTCAAATATGCAATCGAAACTTTCTCAAAAGCGCGCTCCTCATTTACCTACACTACCTTTGTCTAATTAATAATGATTTGGTTATAAATATACTCTGGAAAATATTTGTATAATATCACATGTACCCCTAGTAGCATAACAAGTCTCTCAACTACGATAATAACATGTTGCCCAACACCGATAATATGCTCAAACCCCAACTTGTCCTTTTAATATCCAACACAACACCCACAATGGTAAAAGAAACCTCATATGCGATAACCCACTATAAATTTAAGTCATGAGTTTCTCTTGTCTGAAAGAGACTTTACCTTCTCTGAGCTATATTAAAATGTTTTTTTCTAAATCGATCTTGTCAAAAGCCTATCACACTAAATCTCGAGTTCAAGCTACTCAGCTAGTGGACAACAATGATATCCACATAAATCCTCAGACAACATGGTTTGTGCGTCATACTTTCACTTAAACAACCTTCTTCGACCTCAATTATAACACTTGTCTATTAACAACAATAGAAATTGGACCTTCCTCGTAAGTCAAATTGTTATCTAGATTTTACATTCTCGGATTGAATTGTATGAATCTTATCATGAACGCATCGTCTAATCGTGGACATATAAAAAAAGAATGTACAATTGAATAACCTGACGCCAAAACAAGTCTATATACCTTTAATTCGATTCGATTCTATCCAAATCTCATATGAACCAACATATCTTGAACTTAGTTTGCTTTTCTTACCGAATCTCATAACTCCCTTCATGGTCAAAATATTTTTTTGGCCCTTCACTGATCTCTATACCACTAGCTCCCTTATTTTCATAAGACTTTTGGGCTACTCTATGATGTCCTAAGTTATTTTCACATTCAACACAAAAATTTTCAAGGCTCGTTAAACCAATGCTAGACCCAATAACCATGACTTCCCATATTTAAGACAATCACATTCAAATAAGATCTAAACTGAAAAGATCTGCATACTGACTTGGTAAATTACTATCACACACGAACTTGATCAGAAGCAACTGATCATCAACCACTCACTATGTCATATCCATTTGGCTATTGTTGAGATTGGATACCTATACCCTCTTATGTCCTTATTTCGAAGAACACACCAAAGAAACATGACCACGGTCCTATTATGGAACATATCCACCTTTTTTAGATACGATAGTGTTGGAACACATCCAAATACTCCTACATAATACTCTCACGTATGACAGCATTGTGATACATCCTTATGCCTCTACATATTGCTCAGACGTACGACGGTTCTGGAACATATCATGTAACACGCTCACATACAATAACATTGAAACACATACATACACCCCTACATAAATACTCCAATGTACTGTTACTCTTGGCACACATCACAATACGTGTATCTCGTGCGATTTCACTATCTCTCAAACATTTCTCCACATAGGCTAGTATGACGTATAAGCAGTTCAACTTAAATCAGGTTCTCAATATCGTTAAGCCTATCAAAATCACCCGAGCTTTGATCGCAACCCCCGAATGAACGTGTATACCAGCTACAACGTCTACAGTAATATTTTTTTTCTTTCTCTCGCCTTAAGAGAAAAGATAACTTTCTCTTGGAGACCATGTTTATGGTAATTTCCCGAGTCGCTAACACCTGTATTTCACATATGAATAGTTCAAACACTAAATAACAACATTTATGATCCCCTTATGTCCTTCTGTCGAGGTTAGTTCTCTTGCTGTGGATCTAAAAAGTATTGAATATCGTAAATGTTGTACATTTTCAAGTACAAATATCCTTAAGTCATTCACCACAAGTGTACATCTCCTTAAGTTAGTCACTACAAGTGAACACACATTTAACCCTTTGTCATAATACAATCTCTTTGTTCATTATCTAGTAGATCACTTAAATTCAATCACTAACACCAATAAGGTCAGAACGCTTGTACTTGTGAATTTTGCTTGCTCAAACAAAGATGACTCTAATATCACATATGTTAGCACCTTAGTAGGCATAATACCATCAAATTGTCATCCTTTTATCAGACTCACGATGTCACAATATATAAATCAAACTTCACACTTGTGATTTGTGTGTTTAATTGATAATATCTCGATGTCCATAGGACCTTTCTATAGATTATAGAAATATTCTCGTATGCCATTAATGAACATAATTACAAGAATGTTATGGAATAATTTGAATACTCAATTCATATAGTCCACGTCGATTACTAATTTCTTCGACTTTCCAAGAGACGTCATTAAATTTTCATGGTAACCACAAGTCTTAGAACATATTCTCAAATTATTCAACACTTTCTCATTTTACTCATGGTAACTCGATCACAAGTCTATCTCAAAATAACATGTAACACCCTATAAATGAGGGCACAAATCATCTAAGTTTACAAAAAAGATATTTGTCCTTCATGGCACTTTACGTCATTTGTCTGTTATCGATAAACATTTACATAGATCTATTGTTTTTCTCAACAACATAAATTCAGCACCTCAAGACGCTATACTTGATATGGTGATCTCTTAATCACGAAACCTTGTAAATATTTTTCTCGTTTGACTCCACAGAGTCATTTTTTAATACCAAATAAAAATAAATTATATTTCAAATAATGTATATATACTCAAATTTTATCTATCATGTGGTACATTCTGTAAGTTCTCAAAACACGGAGACTCCTTAACCACTGGGACTAACTCAATAGTCTACCTCTCAACCCTGGTGTGTCAAATTATAATTAAATACAACACATACCCTTCAGTCATCATGTATGTTCAACCTTTACTGATGAGATAGCTTAGCCCATAGATATACAAAGTGCATCCTTTATATGCAATACCAGGCTCAACCGAAATGGAAAATTCAACAGTCTTTTCATGGCAATCAAGCATAAGACAAGATGAAGTCGTCTAATCTAAACCAAAGATAACCTCAAGATGAATTTATGTCAAGTTATAACAGTATGTAAGTGCGTCACAACTCTTAACTGTGTCCATACATGTTTGATAGACTATTCAATAATAGTATATTATCCCACTAAGATCGAAACAACAAATGGTACATTGAAGTACTCAACTTCTCTGTTTATCCTCATCCACATTATCATCTCATTAACGTGTTGTTCATCTTCCTCCAGCTTGTGTTTTATCGAAGATAACGTATGTTAACAAAATTGCGCGAACTAGTTATTTCCAACATGACAGTCATGTCATTTTTCATTTACTCAAAAACAATTATGATTCACTTATTTTCATGGTGCGTGATAGTTTTAATATTTTACATCTTGACCTTCAACAAATAAATCATGCCACTGTACGCGGAGTTTCATACTCAATTGCTTACCATGTTGAATCATAAATTCTTATACTTAAGTCTATTCCTGCTCACAACCTTCAATTCACCCATAAACCTGCTCCATGAATATGTTGTGCATCTCGTAGCGCCACTATTATGCTCAAACTTGATACACTTAAATTATGTATATTTTTTTTCAGATTCACACTTATGGCATTATCATCATGACATTAATAACAATAGAAATTTCTTTAAGAGGCATTAATCTTAAGACCATATAAGCACTTTGCCCAAATATCTTTCACCATAAAGCCCAATAACTTCGGCGTGAGTATGATATTAAACCTCTTACTTTCTCATTACACTCTTTCCCTTTACTGATTAGACGCATAATATAGAGTTATACAACAATCTTGAATTTGAATAGTCATTCATACACAACAAGCATATCATTTTTCTACTTTTCCATTCACGTGGATTCTTGAATTTTAATTATTTTTACCAACTCTCAAACTTCTTAAAACTTTGACAGAACCTTTGTAAATAGAGATGTCCAAATCTTACAACCTGTTCAATCTCTGCTATAACCAATGCACCCAATATCACATGTACTCAATTCCACTCTCAATTGCATATATATTATTAAAAACATTCAAGTCAACTATGTCATTTAGCACAGTAGGATATGTGTGTCCTAGCCGTCTACGAAGAGGACATTCCAAAAGTTAAACTCATTTCATCTTAATGTACGAATAAAGAATGAAAGAAGAGGAAAAATCCTAGACGTTCAGTAGCCTCAAGGTCTTAAGTATGGACGTCTACATACCTATGAACAAGACTTTACTAAACATTGCTTCATTATCCGGGACTTAAAGCCTAAGCTCTGATACCAACTTTGTCACGTTTCAAATTACCCCTATACGTGATTGGCACCCAGCACACACCACTGGCCAAGCGAACCAAATTTTCATATCTTAACCATTAATCTGCAACATCTAATAAAATAAATAAAAACCTAAATAATATAATAATTAATTACTGATAATTAGTATTTCATAATCTTCATATACAACTCTTGCCCAAATTCCACAATAGACCATGGAGCATCTAAGAGAATTTCAAAATACTCGAATGTATAAATTCCGTAAGGAAAGAGATCAATAAATAAATAATAAAGACTCTTTTGGTAGCCTCCACGAAAAATGTGGTGGCTCACCTCAACAATGGATGGACTCTAGCGAACTCATTAGCTACTACCTTTGTCATCACCAATAATATATGCATGGACGTGCAGGTAAAGAGTGAGTTATACGTAGATATAACTCAGTAAGATCCTCGACCAGCCACTTTAAATACCCCTAGAACAAGTGTTAGAAAATACAACACACAATGAGCACAAAAATAATATGCACATGAATTATATCATAATATAATATCCAACCAGGACCAAACCTTCATTTATCAAGAATGGTATATACTTCAACAAAATCTACACTAATGACTTTTCATAAATCACAGTTAAAGGAATTAATCAACACCACGAGTCCATGACAACATACACAATGTGCCAAATATATCGAGAAGCATACACAATACTGAGGAAACATACACAATGTTCCAATAAAATCAAGAAGCATACACAATGCTCGAGAAAACATACACAATGTCCCAATGAAGTCAATAAGCATACACAATGCTTAGAGAAGCATACACACTGCCTCAATCTTATGGCTCACAGTCGTGTCACATCAAATAATAATTTATAAAGAGAGTTCTAGAGTATTTGAAAACAGCATATATACGGCTAGCCTCAAGGACCACCGATTCTGCCAAGCACACACTTGTCCCAACACATGGACCAGACAAACAAAATATATGTTTAAAACGGATTTGAAAAGCAAGCACTCAAAGCTTAAAGTCTCACTTACCTCAAAGTCAAGCTCAAACAATGCTCTTGAAATTAAGTTCAATATTATCAGGTCTCCGAATACCTCCAATCTATTTTAAAAATTCAGGACAGTCAAAAACCTTAGGAAAGATCACTTCTATATTTTTAGAGGCTTAAACGGTCAAAGTCAAACTTTAAAGGACGAAAATGCCCTTTGATAAACGGGTTCAAAACCCAACAAGTTATATATTTCGGAAAGCTCTCGATGAGACAATTCCAATGATGTAAAGAAGTCTAAAATTCGACATCGTTTGCCCTTTCAAATCAATAATTTAGATTGAAGAACCCTAAGGCTAAATTTTCTCAAATCCTCAAAATTTTATCATGTTTCTACCATAAAAAGTCTCTTATAGTCGTGCAATAAACTCAAATAAAAGATTAAAGTTGTTACCTTGATGATTTGAAATGAAAATCCCTATTTTTCTCTTCTCTTTTCCTCTCTTTTTCTCTCCTTTTCTTCTCTTCTGCGTTATGCTTCTGCCAACACCAGCAACGCTGGTTTTAAGTCTTCTATCCAAATTGAGCCTTGGCCCTTCTTTTCCTTTTTCCCCTTAATTTTTTTTCTTTTATTTTATTTCTTAAATTACCAAATAACCCTTCATTAACAATTGAGTTATTACATTTTCTCTCACACAATTAGAGATGGCAGTGGATCCTGGACCCGGTCCGGATCCGGTGGATCCAGATCCGCTTTATAGGATATAGATCTTCAAAATTTGGACACGATGGATCCGGGTCGGACCCGGATCCTTTTCTAACGGATCTGATCTGGATCTGGATCTTGTATTTGAGATCCGTATCCGGTCCAGATCCGACCCGTTGATCTGTTTTTTATTAAATATATTCATAACCTAGAATGTAATTTTATAAGTATTTTTCTTAAAATTGCTAAGCACATCCTTGCAAGTTTAATTCTCAAAATAAGTTTAATTTATCCCCGCGTTAACTCAAAAATCAAAAAATAAAGAGGTAACTTTGATAATAAAATCAATGTTATATTAGTGAATGACTAACATCTCCATAGACACGTAGTTAAAATTATATTCACTTCATTTATGAAGATTTCAAGCACATGCAAGTTCTGCATTGTGAAAATACTAGTCAGCATTTTCCACAACTATTGTCATTGTCCAACATTTTCAATTAATAACTCACAATCAAAACGAGACAACGAACAAAATATCTCATACACAGTAAACTGTTAGCTAAGTAAAAATCGTTTGTCAGTTCAAAAAAAAAATTCTTAGCAAGGTTACATTCTTAGCAAGGCAAAATTTTTTACATGTGAATCCCGATCCGATCCGTGGACCCCGTGGATCCTATGGATCCGGATTTGGATCTGATTTTTATGAACCCGATGGATCTGGATCCAGGTATGAAAAACGGATCTGGATTTGAATCTAGTATGATCCGGTCCAAATCCGATCTGTTGCCATCCCTACACACAATCAACAATCAACAATCAAATTGAAGTTTTAGTGAAGTTTCAGTCGAATCCAAGAGGTTTTAATCACCGTAGCAAATTAAAGGAAAGAAAATGATAATTGAAATAAATAAAATATTTGGTTGATGACTTTGCCTTTATGTTTATCGTTTTCAGTTTTAACTTCTGTATTTTCTTCTCAGTGTTTCATAAAGAAGATGAGTCTAAATAACAAAAACTTCAAAAGGGTTGCGTAATATTAAAAGGCTCTATATAAGAAGCAACTGAAATCATGAAAAGTAAATGTTATGTTTCTGTAATTTCTAAACCCATAGTCATAAGCCTATCCCTAAATAAAGTTAATGAATTAATTAAGAAGATTCTTAGATTTAAATAAATTATTATTAAAGCCGTATTTAATTACCCTTTGATTCAAAGATTCTTTTCATTATAAAATACATTCTTAAATCCGCAAAAATCGCAATAACCAAATCAAACCGATAAAACCAACAAAATCAGAATCGATAGAATTTGTTACTATAATAGTTTGATTTGGTTTGAATATTAAAAAAATTGACTTAATTATTTTAATTTGATTTTAACCCATAATTGAATCAAACCGGACCATTAACACCCCTACATGTACTTCATTTTTCTCTACTTTCTCAGAAAACAGCGCCCACTTTAACAGTATTTAAGCTATGCTAGGGTCTTATTTAATTTTTGTGGATTTCAATAAGCTTTCAACTATTACAGTTGACTACATAAATCACATTGCTTGTAATTCTTGACTTTTTTTATTGAAATGAGGAAAACTGTTCCCAACACGTGAAGAGTGAAAGGTAAGGTTCCATGGTCTCCAGCACTACATGTCTACATATTGGTTAAACCAAAGTATCATCTGGAAGGAATAAGTAAACCTCTATATCAATAACTAACATGTCTTGGTGATAAGACATGCTGGTTATTAATATAGATGATTACTTATTCCAACCAACGGTCGCTTTTGCTTAATAAGAATAATAAAATCTCCGTTGATTAAAATGAAATGTAATCACATGGTATGTCTCCTTGTATTTACAAAATTACCCTAAATACGCAAAAGTTGAACAAAGTAAGATGTTAGGTTCATGTGCGCTGCTACTTTATCATTTATGGAGCAAAGGTATCTTGATATAAACTGATTCAGAATATTATTATTGTATGATAGTGGCAGATTGTTAAGCAACTCTTTTGTCTGTATCTTAGTTTTGGTTATGACCTCATCTCGCACGTACTCACAAAAACCAGTTTTGGAATATAGGTTTTCAAATAAACTAGCACTGACCAAACCAAGTCCTTTCATCAAACAGCAATCCCCTCTCATTTTATCCATCTGGTAAGGTGAAATACAAAGGCAACCACACTATGGCAAGAGGGAAAATCGCGATCAGAAGAATTGACAACTCGGCGAGCAGGCAGGTGACGTTCTCAAAACGAAAAAGTGGGTTAGTTAAGAAAGCTAAGGAACTAGCCATCCTTTGTGATGCTGAAGTTGGAATCGCAATCTTTTCCAGCACTGGCCGACTCTACGAATACTCAAGTACCAGGTTGTTCTTCTTTCCTTTTAAAAGAAAATTGATTCAATTTTACCATACAAAAATATTGCTTGACTTATTTGAATCTTAGTCTTCTCTAGGTCTTTTGTTTAATGTTCTAAGACACTATGTTAGTTCTAACCGAAGTTAATAACAGTTTGAAGAAATTAACAATTATCCTTGGAGCGAGGTGAAGATAATACGCGTCAATCTTAATTAATTGATGTATGAATTAGGATAACCATATTTGTTCTATTAGTGGTTATATTTCACAAAATTTTGTAGAGAGCTACTGTTAGTTGCAAGCAACGCTTTTCATCGTTCCCGTTCAGAAACAGTTTTGCCTGCAAACTTTATTCAACCAATTAGCTTCCTTTAATGTTTATTTATAATAGATTTGCGCAAGATTTCAACAAGTTCGTATGTGGTCATGATGTCCAAATCCTTGAACTCTTAAATAGAGACACTAATATTATTGCTATAAATCTTGAATCAAAGGATTATATAGTACAATCCCTCAACTTAATGCTCGACCCAGAATTGTCAATTTGTAACGTAATTAATTAAGGTTATATAGAATGCACTGTGATCTCACATAAAGGTATTTTTTATGAATTGTTCATCTTAAATAAGCCATATCAGGTTATGTCTTCAAGCAATGAAATGGCAAGTCCATCTTTCCTTTCTTTTGTAGGTTGTGAGGAAGGAAGAAGATAAAATAGATGTCGGTTGTCTTTTAGTTGCAACACTATTACAAGTAGAATAGCAGGAAACCATGTAGGATCTTGATTGTTTTATTTCTCTTGATGATCACCTTCTATCTTTCAGATTTATATTTTATACTAATAAAATCCAATATACAAGATAGATCTTAGTCTATCAATGCAACAATAGTGTAAAAAAAGGTTACTCTCATTCTTCCTGTAGAATTAGAGGAGATAAAGCTCCTTGATTTCCCCAAGTATTCAATCTGCGTTTCTTGTATATAATCAAAAGTAAAAAAAGAAAACAAAATATACAATTTTAACCCCCACAAATTGACATATCTACGAGGATGGAGGGGAGAGAGACATTAAGCTCAATCATATATATATATATATATATATATATATATATATATATATATATATATATATATATATATTTCATTACAGAAAATTCACTATTTCAAAATAACATTAAAAGTGCTAAAGGATAATACTAGACATAAAATTACCAAGTAATTTTACACACATACTATGAACTCACACATATTGAAATCATTAAATTCATGCACCAGATTTCCTAATAGTTATATGGATATATAACACCAAACATATTAACCTAGACATTTAAACACTTATTTTTAACATTCCTTCTTAAACTTAAATGTCTTTATATTCTTTAATTAATCTCGATACTTTTAACTTCGTTTTCACATCCTCTGTGTGTACACCTTCACAACTATATGAAATTCATTCTACATCACCTTCTAATTTTTTACTATTACAAATGCAAACTCACGAAAAACTTCTCGTCTTCTTTCTTATCTTGTAAAGTCCATCAAGACTCACACTTTCTCGATGGGTTGCTCTTTCTTCACAAACTCAGAGGGATTCACTCTTTCTTTTTTTTTTTTTTTGCAAATAGTCGTCCTCTCAACAGATCTTCAAATTCAGAGACACGCCTTCAATGGAGATCGCCAAAAAATATACCGCCTAATTCCAGGGTCGAATCAATGCTCTGATACCACTTGTTGGCCCTTTGGGAACAAAGAGGATTGAAGGAGATAAATAGTAAAATCAATCATATCATTATAAAAAAATCACTTTTTTCCAAAACAACATTACAAATAAGTTCTATATAAGTCCTAAAGAATAATTCTAGACATAAAACTACCAAATAATTTCACACATGCTCTGAACTTACTCACATTGAAATCTTCATATTCATATACCTAGATTTCCTAATAGTCATATTGATAACACCAAACAAATGAATTTAGACATTTAAATTTTTAAATTTACTAGTTTCAATAATCCATTCAATTACATATCCATATCACACTACTAAAAAATCACTATTTTCCCACTGAATTTCTCCTGAAAATGTTCAATGGCTATTTTCACTAAATGTCGGTGGGAAAAACCTAAATAAGGGTGGTCTCACACGAAAAAATTATGAAATTTCTCAGCATTTCAATGGTCTGTTTTTTACTATGTGTTTTCTCAGTGAGCTAATTCGATGGAAATGAGATGGAAAAATCATGTTTTATAACATAAATTTTCCACTGAATGTCGTTGGAAAAATTATGTATATAGTAGTGTCAAACGGATGTTTACATCAAATTACTCATACCGGATGTTTACATCAAATTACTCATACCGGATGTTTACATCAAATTAATGAATGTATGATATGTGTTTGAATATATCAAACTATCACTTAACCATGATTAATTAATGTATATATTCAATTGCTATAAACACCCGATGTGGGCAAGTATTTATCCCACACCACCGCCGCCCATGACCCCTCACCACCATGCCCTCACCCTACAACACCCACCCCTCCACCACCCCGACCCACCGCCTGCTTATTTTTTTAAAGTTCCTATTTTATCCTTTAACTTAATTTTATTAATATATAAAAACTAGTTTGTAAGTAAGGGTTAAGGGTATTTTAGTAAACTTACATGTTATTATACAGTACTATACAGTCAAACCAAACAATAAAAATATTATTAAACCACAACAATCGATACAATCTATCCAAACATATTGTATTCATCAATACAGTACAATATAATACAATACAATACGACACTATACAATACTGTACATTATGAAACCATCGGTAACGACCATCAAAACAGAGTGTTAGTGTTAATCTTCTTATGAATTTTCTTACCTCTGGGAGATAAGTTAGCCTTCATGATCAAGGCATTTCTCTGTTTAATAGTAACATTTTTTGTCTCATGCCTATGCAATGATGTTCTCAAAGCAAATGTATTGATGAGGATCTCCTCATCTGCGTAGTTTCACTCCTCATACTCATCTTCTTCTCTACCCCCCCCCCTCCCCACCCTTCTTTAGTATCTCATTCATCACTATAATCAAACTCAGCGTCACTGATATACTCCTCTTGAATAGGTTGTTAAACAATCGTATCTGATAGAATATACACATATCTCTTATATTTGGTTAGTAAATAATCTAATTGTAATTAGTCAAATTAGTTACCTAGTTTGTAGCCTTGACATAAGCATGTACTAATGTATATAATGGGAGAGAATGAATGACAAAAGGCAAGCAAGATATTCTTACATGGTATCAGCCAAACCCTAACCCTAAAACACCTAAGCCGTCATTGTCGGCCTTCTCTTCCGACACCTCCCTCCTCTTTCTCCTTATCCACATCAATCTCCTCTCTCTCTTCTCCATCCCCCTTTTCAATGGCTGCTCAACCAAAATTACATCCCGCTTTTGCCGTTAACAACATCAGAATTTCATTCTCATAACTCTTGAGATGGAAAAAGTTCAGTACTCATCATGGGAGGAATTTTTTAAGATTCATTGTTGTGTGTACCAAGTCATTGATCACATCATCCCTCCTAAACCCAATCCAACCGACAAAACCATAGAGAAACATGATGTTTTTGATGAAGAACTTTGGTCACGACTGGATGGGATTGTTCTACAATGGATCTACGACACAATCTTGAATAATCTCTTGCATACAATCATCGAATCTGATGCTACTGCACAACAAACATGGGAGAGATTAGAAAGCATTTTTCATGACAATAATACCCAAGGTGCCTTGTACTTAGGAAATCAATTTACGAACATCCAACAGGACGATTTTCCTAATGCATCGGCTTATTCTCAAGAACTTAAAATGATTGTCGATCAACTCTCCAACGTAGGTGCACAGGTCACAAATCAAAGGTTGGTCATGCAACTAATTGCGGATTTAAAAACAATTATGATGGTGTTTCTACAATCCTTCAACAAAGCACTCTGTTACATCCGTTCTGTGAGGCCCGTTTGAGAATTATCCTTGAAGAAACCTAAAAATCTATGCGGGCAGCGGCTACCGCTAGCACCGCCAACACTGCCCTCCTTACCATCGACAACTCACGTGACAGTGTAAGGACTTCGGGTTCTGATCAGCAACCCTAGAACCATAATGGTCCAAAATGTAATCAATATGTCACAAATAATAATAATAATAAGGGAAAGAACTACGGTAAACACCGTGGTGGAAACAACCATAATGGCAACGGGGAACAACACCAGTAGTTCGGCGGCCAGCGGCAGCCGCAATGGCAACAGCCACCTCAGTGGTTGGCATACCCACCATGGGAAGCTTTGGGATAGCAAACTTGGGTTGATCCCCTATGCCCCTATCCGACATCCACTTGGGCTCGGCCTTCAGGCCGACAACCCAGAATTCTCGGGGCGCGCCCACAACAAGCTTATAGTGCACATGCTCCTCCCCCTTCAAGATACACACCAACGGATATTGATGAGGCAATGCACATGATGTATCTTAATGTTAATGATGAAAATTGGTACATGGACACCGGCGCAACATCTCACACGACGGCATCTAGAGGTACTCTCTCATCTTATTTCAATATGCACAATTTAAATCATCATATTATTATTGGTAGTGGACAGGGCATTCTCATTCGAGGTTATGGATATTCAAACCTCTCCCTTCCACATCCCCATTAAATTTAAACAATGTCCTACATGCCCCGAAACTTATCAAAAATTTAATTTATGTGCGGCGTTTCACAATTGATAATAATGTTTCCCTTGAATTTGATCATTTTGGATTTTCTATAAAGGACCTTCAAACCATGATACAAATAAAATGATGTGACAACACCGGGAATCTTTATCCAATCACCACCACCATCAGACATCACGCCCCCTCTCCTTCAACCTTTGCAGTTATTTCGTATGTTTTATTGCATAACAGATAATAGTTATATGGATATATAACACCAAACATATGAACCTAGACATTTAAACATTTATTTTTAATATTTCCTCTTAAACTTAAATGTCTTTATATTCTTCAATTAATCTCGATACTTTTAACTTCGTTTTCACATCCTCTGTGTGTACACCTTCACAACTATTTGAAATTCATTCTACATCACCTTCTAATTTTTTGCTATTACAAATACAAACTCACGAAAAACTTCGCTTGTCTTCTTTCTTATCTTGTAAAGTCCATCAATACTCACACTTTCTCGATGGGTTGCTCTTTCTTCACAAACTCAGAGGGATTCACTCTTTTATTTACAAATAGTCGTCCTCTCAACAGATCCTCAAATCCAAAGACACACCTTCAATGGAGATTGCCAAAAAATTTATCGCCTAATTCCAGGGTCGAACCAATGCTCTGATACCACTTGTTGGCCCTTTGGGAACAAAGAGGATTGAAGAAGGAGATAGGTAGTAAAATTAATCATATCATTATAAAAAAATTACTTTTCAAAACAACATTACAAATAAGTTCTATATAAGTCCTAAAGAATAATTCTAGACATAAAACTACCAAATAATTTCACACATGTTATGAACTTACTCACATTGAAATCTTCATATTCGTATACCTAGATTTCCTAATAGTCATATTGATAACACCAAACATATGAATTTAGACATTTAAATTTTAAAATTTACTATTTTCAATAATCCATTCAATTACATATCCATATCACAATACTAAAAATCACTATTTTTCCACTGACTTTCCCCTTGAAAAATGTTCAGTGGCTATTTTCACTGAATGTCGGTGTGAAAAACCTAAATAAGGGTGGTCTCACACGAAAAAATTATGAAGTTTCTCAGCGTTTCAATGGTCTGTTTTTTACTATATGTTTTCTCAATGAGATAATTCGATGGGAATGAGATGGAAAAATCATATTTTATAACACAAATTTTTCACCGAATGTCGTTGGAAAAAATTATGTATATAGTAGTGTCAACCTTGTTACACCAAAAATTTCAACGGACCCAATTGCCTTCCACTTGTAGAAATGGACTATTGTCCATTTTCATGGCCACATATCTTTCTAATTAAGAAATCAGAAATTCCTCTTATTACATGAATTCGGTTTTCATATCATCCCAAAAACTCAGTTTTTTCTTACAACTAATTTGTCATCTTCTGTACAATTACAATCAAAAGTATACAAATAATTCGCCTCTAATCATACATCATTGAGAGAATAATGTGAAAGAGTTCTTCATATGGTTTTGTGTCAAGGATTCTATCTCAAGCAAATCTAATCGGTATAGTCCCAAACCATTTTATGAGTAATTCAGATGAGTTGAAGATCTAACTTCACAATGTATCTATACTCTATTTGGGTAGGGCATCCGTAACCTGATTGGCTTCCCTTCAGTAGTGTTGGACATAAAATTTATCTATTATAGTTTCTGCTAGAATCTGAATAATGGTATCATTCATTTGTCAAAGTGTTTTGATATTTCCTTTTGTCATATCTACAAGAATAAGTGTATCACTTTTAAGGAAAATATGTACCCATCAAACCCTACTATAAAGATTAGAAAGAAACTTTAATATCTCAAAATCCCCTGTGGACTTAACACCCTTAATATTCTAAATGATTATATTAATCATTAAGAATGTTAGGGTGTGCCCCTTCTATTTGGTTTTCTTTTACCTTAACCCTAGTGATATACGACCTTGTTTTTTCCATTTTCTTACCCCCCCCATCCCCCGTTTGGATGGTTGTTTTCCGTGGTTCATTATTGTATTATCTTTTATGTAATTGTGTTTGATTTCATTGTTCTTAAACCATGTATTTCATTTCCCCATTATACCCCCTACCCCACCAACCCCCTCTATCACACCCAAACCCACCCACCCTACCTCCACCCTCCCGCCACCCACCCCGCCACCACCGTACCACCTCCACCCTCCGAAACCCACCCCACTCACTCCCATCACCCTACCCCAAACCCCACAACAACATACCCCCTCCATCACACCAAACCCACCCACCCTATCACTCACCACATCATGATATATACTTACTCATACCGGATGTTTACACCAAATCAATGGATGTATGATCTGTGTTTGAATATATCAAACTATCATTTAACCATGATTAATTAATGTATATATTCAATTAGTTTAAACACCTGGTGTGGGTAAGTATTTATCCCACACCGCCGCCACCCATCACCCCTCACCACCCTGCCCTCACCCTACAACACCCACCCTTCTACTACCCCGACCCACCGCCTGCTTATTTTTTTAAAGTTCCTATTTTATCCTTTAACTTAATTTTAGTAATATATAAAAACTAGTTTGTAAGTAAGGGTTAAGGATATTTTAATAAACTTACATGTTATTATACAATATCATACAGTCAAATCAAATAATAAAATATTATTAAACCACAACAAACGATACAATCTATTCAAACATATTGTATTCATTAATACAGTACAATATAATATAATACAATACAATATGTTGGAAATTTGCCTTTGATGGGTATTGCGTCAACCCATCTTTAACGACTTAAACACTAAGGTTTCGCATGTTGGAGACTTTGGTTCTTCACACGTGCATAATCTACTAAGTGAGTAGATGACCGTAGGGCCAAGGATCGTCAAATTTTGTTAAGAAATGAAAGAGATATTGATCCACAAAGTAAGGTGTTTGAGGCATGAAAAATATGGCATGGAACAAATCTCCCTCATCGGTGGGGAAAGGAAGAATTGTTCATTTTATAAGCCTCAAAAATGGATAAGGGTTTGGGACCCCAAGAGGTAACCCATGTGTTTAAAGGAGGGAGGACCTAGGTGTGCTTGGGTTCGAGGCTAAGTCCACACGCCGCCCGCCCGTCCCGTCCGATCCGAGATCGGGCTCGGGTCTTGTGTCTCGGGCTTCTTCTGATATTATCTTTTTGGATCCAAATTGTTTAATATTTATAGTTTGGTCCCTGAAGTTTCAGAAAAGATAAAATTGGGAAGAGGCTCATAGCGGAAGGCAGAAAGTTTCTGCCTCTTGGGCTGATTTTGGAGCATTGAATCTCCATTACTAGGCACTTGAATTCGGCCATTATTTGGCTAATTGTAACCCCTCAATAAGTGTGCCTATTGAAAGCCATTAGTTGGCTAGTTGAGAGGTCATCCTCCTTACACTATAAATTGAGGCCTTTGGCTCAATTGTTCCACACTTGATAAAAATTACAGAAATATTCATCTTCTTCTCTACCATCATTTCATTACTCAAAGTTCTTCAAGAGTAACACTTGAGTTTTCTTTGCTCATTTGTTAAGTTGTTGTTTTATCTTGGGAGACTATTGCCCATAACGTAAGAGGATATTAATGGGGCAATCTTTTCTTAAAGACA
Source organism: Anisodus acutangulus (assembly GCA_029783415.1). Taxonomy (NCBI): domain Eukaryota; kingdom Viridiplantae; phylum Streptophyta; class Magnoliopsida; order Solanales; family Solanaceae; genus Anisodus; species Anisodus acutangulus. Next base: position 16,563,943 of record CM056496.1, on the reverse strand, counting down.
GAGTGCGATCACTCGACTCGGCAAAGTTTTAAGTGATTGTAATCGTTCTTATTTCCAGTTTGTTGTAATCGTTAGTAGTTTATCCTTTTTGGATATTGTAATATTTACTTACTTCCTGTTTCCTGCAATTGTTGTAACCCACAATTTTAAGACAAGATCGGTGTAAGTGCTAAGAAAAGATGAATGGGAGAGAACAACTCGCTTCTGATTCTGCTGCTGCTGCTGCTCAAGGAAATCTCTATGCCTTCCACACTGCTGCTCAAGGCAACCCCTCTGCATTCCCCACTGCTTCTCAAGGCACATCTAATGCCTTCACTGCTACCCAAGGCACATCCAATGCCTTTACTGCTGCTCAAAGGAACATGATAGTTCCTCCACCCTCTGGTTTCTACCATGAACGCCCAAAAACATTTATGGGCTCCAACATCAAGAGATAGCAGTAGAAGATGCTATTTTACTTGACTGTTATGGGAATGGCTCATTTCCTAACAGAAGATCCTCCACAAGCTGGAGATGAGATGGACCCTCAGTCTAATGAAACGGCTGAAGGGGGCCAAGGTATCCATGTCGTTAATGGCATGAAAATGGTTCTTGATGCATGGAGTCATAGCGACTTCATGTGTAAGAACTATATTTTGAACTGTCTGACAGACCCACTCTACACGGTGTATTGCACCGTAGGCACCGCCAAAGAGTTATGGGAAAAACTGCAGAAGAGTACAACGCACAAGATGCAGGTACGAAGAAATTCATCGTTGGGAAATTCCTGAAATTTCAAATGGTGGATAGCAAAACTGTGATGTCCCAAGTCTAGGAATTCCAAATGATTCTACATCACCTGGATTTGGAAGGTATGAAACCAAATGAGCAGTTTTTGGTTGCATCACTAATTGAAAAGTTACTTCCTCGTGGAATGAGTTTATGAGTTACTTAAAACTCAAGACAAAGGAAATGACCTTTGAAGAACTTATTATCAAACTCCAGATTCAGGAAAATAATGAGAAGGTCGTGCCTAAGGGAAATCAATCCGCTGAGGCAAAGGCAAATTTTGCTGAGGCCAAAGGGAACACAGGTAAGAAGGCAAGTTCCAGAAAGATGGCAAGACCCAGACATCGGAGAAGTTCAAGGGAAACTGCCACCACCGTGGGAAACCTGGTCACATGATCAAGGACTGCCACAAGCTCAAGACTGAGCAAAAAGAGAAGGCAAAAGGCAAGGCACAGGCTAATGTCGTCGAAGACACACTTCTTGAGGACATGATTGAGGAGTTCTCGGCGGTGGTTCTTGAAGCAAACCTTGTTGAGAACCCCATGCAATAGTGGATGAACATGGGTGCTACCAGACACATATGTTCCAATAGAGATGCCTTCTCCACATATACACCAGTTACAGACAAGATTATGTTCATGGGTAACAACGCTTCCTCTAACGTGCAGGGGGTAGGAAATGTGGTCTTGAATATGACTTCTGGAAAGGAGCTCACTCCGAAGGAGGTGATGCATGTCCCTGAGATTAGGAGGAATTTAATTTCAGGACCTTTATTGGTTAATTCTGGTTTTAGGCTAGTATTTGAGTCCAATAAATTTGTAATCACCAAGAATGGAACTTTTGTGGGAAGAGGGTTCGTCTGTGAAGGCCTCTTCAAAGTTAACGCTATGTCTGTAATGCGTCCAAGCAATAAAATTGAAGCTTCTTCTTACTTGCTTGAGTCTTCTAATTTATGGCATCATAGATTAGGACATTTAACTATAAGTCCATCCAAAGGTTGGTGAAATTGGAGTTGTTACCGTCTATCGACGTAAACCCTCAACATAAGTGTGAGGTGTGCATAGAGGAAAAACTCACAAAGATTCATTTTCGATCCGTCGAAAGGAATACCGCTCCTCTAGAACTTATTCACACAGATATATGTGATTTGAACTTTACACAAACTAGGGGGAACAAGTACTTTGTGACATTCATTGATGATAGCACAAGGTATTGTTACCTTTACTTGTTGAAAAGTAGGATGCAGTCTTTGAAGCGTTCCGACGCTACAAAGCAGAAGTTGAGAACCAACTAAGCATGCAGATTAAATCAATTCGTAGCAATATAGGGGGAGAATACGTAGCATCATTTGAGGAATATTGCGCTGAATTGGGCATTGTTCATCAAACGATGGCTCCATACTCACCTCAGTCGAATGGTGTTGATGAATGCAAGAACCGCACATTGAAGGAAATTGCTCATCAATTCCGGTCTTCCCCAAAACATGTGGGGAGAAGCTGTCCTTACCGCTAATACGATTCTTAATAGAGTTCCATATAAGGGTAAGGACAAAACTCCATATGAATCATGGAAGGGAAAGAAACCCACCTATAAATATTTAAAGGTGTGGGGTTGTTTGGCAAAGGTCAAAGTGCCTACGTAAGCCAAAGCAGGTCAAGATTAGGCCTAAGACTGTAGATTGCATTTTTATCGGATATGCAAATAATAGTAGTTCTTATCGCTTCTTAGTGCATAAGACAAATATTCCAGATATCCACAAGGGTACAATCATGGAATCAAGGAATGCTCAATTCTTTGAGGATACTATTTCTAGAAAAGAAAAAGATATAACCTCTCGCAAATGAAGATATGAACAGAGCTCTCAAGAATCAGGAGTCGTTGACTGCCCGGATCTAGGTGGTTCAGATTTAGTAGACTTCGAAGTGGCTGAATATCCAGAATCTAGTGTTCCAGATTCTCAGAACTTGGAGACTCCAAAGATGGAACCTAGGCAAAGTAAAAGGGTTAGGAAAGATAAAACCTTCGGTCCTGACTTTGTAGCTTATATGGTTGATGATGAACCAAGGACAATTGCTGAAGCTTTATCAACTCTAGAGGCACCGCTCTGGAAAGAAGCTATTGAGAGTGAAATAGACTCCATCCTGCATAACCATACTTGGGAGTTGGTTGATCTTTCTCTGGGAAATAAACTGTTGGGTTGTAAATGGATACTCAAATGAAAGTATAAAGCAGATTGGTCTATAGACAAGTACAAAGCCAGGTTGGTAGTCAAGGGCTATCGACAGAAAGAAGGCCTTGACTATTTTGACACGTACTCCCCGGTGTCTAGAATGACGTCCATACGAGTATTCATTGCAATCGCAGCATTGCGTGACCTTGAGATACATCAAATGGATGTCAAGACAGCCTTCCTAAATGGTGATTTGGAAAAAGAAATTTATATGGAACAACCCGATGGGTATGTGGTTCCAAGGCAAGAGAAGAAAGTATGTCGACTTGTCAAATGTATGTACGGGCTGAAACAGGCCCCGAAGCAATGACACGAAAAATCTGATAGTACTCTGCTATCAAAGGGTTTCTCCATTAATGAGTGTGACAAATGTGTTTACATGAAAGGTAATTCTGACTCGTTCGTTATGATATGTCTTTATGTAGACGACATGATGATCATAGGGAGTAGTCCTAGCTTGATCCTAGAGACTAAGAACATGTTGAAATAATGCTTCGACATGAAGGATATGGGTATCGCAGATGTCATCATAGAGATAAAGATCTCTAATATGTCTGACTGACTAGTCTTATCTCAGTCTCACTACATCGAGGATGTGTTGAGAAAGTTTGAGATATTTGACAATTCGCCTACGAAGTCACCACTGGATAGAAATCAAAAGCTTGATAAAAATTGTGGTGCACCCGTATGCCAAGAGAAATATGCACAGGTGATTGGGAGTTTGATGTATATAACAAACTGCACCCGACATGATATCGCTTATGCAATCAACAAGTTGGCTAGGTTTACTCGTAATCCAAGTAATGATCATTGGAAAGCAGTGAATCAGGTGCTACGATACCTGAAATACACGCTAACTTACGGGTTGCATTATTCGAGATATCCAGTTGTACTAGAGGTGTACTGTGATGCAAACTGAATACCTGATATAAAAAATACCAAGTCTACCAGTGGGTATATATTTACAATTGGTGGTGGGGCTGTGTCTTGGAAATCCTCTAAGCAAACTTGCATCGCTCGATCCACGATGGAATTGGAGTTTATCACTTTAGACAAAGCAGGAGAAGAAGTTGAGTGGCTTTACGACTTCTTAGAGGATGTCCCTTATTGGGACAAACCTGTACCTTCAATGATGATTCACTGCGACAACCAGTCGGCTTTAAGAAGGGCACAAAGTTCTATGTACAATGGAAAATCTCATCATATTCGATGGAGACATAAGACCGTTAGGCAGCTGATCACCACGGGTATAATATCCATTGATTACATAAAATCAAAGGATAACATAGCATACCCACTAACAAAGGGCATACTCAAATATCAGATATTCTGATTGTCTAGGGGAATGGGCTTGAAACTCAAGCTTTAAGGACCAATACGGTGGTAACCCAACCTTACTTACTGGAGATCCCAGGAATTTGGTTCAATGGAAAAAATAAGTTGTAAAGGTTCAGTTGAGCACTTCGGTGGAAGCAAGAGCACTTCGGGGTATGATATATGTAAGGAACATAACCCAAAGTCGTTCTGCGATAGACGTTAAGTGCTATCTGTTGTGAGGGTAAATGTTAAGTTTTCAAAACCTTTAATGATCCTCAATGGTTGAGGTTAGGTTTGGGAAAACTTTTAATGGTTCCTAACACTTGTAAAGTGGGGTGTAGAAAGATACCTTGTAGGAGACCACCTATTTAAGTGCGAGGACATGCCACTTCAAATTAACGCACTTAAGAATCCAAGAAGTGTTCACGGCCACAACAGACAAAACATTATGAAGAACATAGTAAAGGGGTTGTTGTGCTGGTACCATTGACTTGGCTTACACAAAACACTTACGGTTCAAGACAGTACATTCACCGCACAGTAAGTAAGTTCGATGGTATTCAACTATGGAAGGTTCAAAGCTAAAGTTACCTATCCAGATGCAACATATGTCCGCTGAAAGATTGCTGGAAATAGACACCTTGTGAGTGCGCCAAAATCTCTTTCAAGAGGGGATTGTTAGAAATTACCTTTGATGGGTATTGCGTTCACCCATCTTTAATGACTTAAACACTAGGGTTTCGCATGTTGGAGACTTTGGTTCTTCACACGTGCATAATCTAATAAGTGAGTAGATGACCGTTGGGCCAAGGATCGTCAAATTTCATTAAGAAATAAAAGAGATATTGGTCCACAAAGTAAGGTATTTGAGGCATGAAAAATATGGTGTAGAACAAATCTCCCTCATCGGTGGGGAAAGGAAGAATTGTTCATTTTATAAGCCTAAAAATGGATAAGGGTTTGGGACCCCAAGGGGTAACCCATGTGTTTAAAGGAGGGAGGACCTTGGTGTGCTTGGGTTCGAGACTAAGCCCACACGCGCGCCGCCTCCGCCCGCCTATCCCGTCTGGGCTCGGGTCTTGGGTCTTAGGCCATGGGTCTTAGGCCTTGGGCTTCTTCTGATATTATCTTTTTGGACCAAAATTGCTTAATATTTATAATTTGGTCCCTGGAGTTTCAGGAAAGATAAAATTGGGAAAAGGCTCACAGCGGAAGGCAGAAAGTTTCTGCCTCTTGGGCTGGTTTTGGAGCATTGAATCTCCATTACTAGGCACTTGAATTCGGCCATTATTTGGCTGATTGTAACCCCTCAATAAGTATGGCTATTGAAAGCCATTAGTTGGCTAGTTGAGAGGTCATCCTCCTTACACTATAAATTGAGACATTTGGCTCAATTGTTCCACACCTAAGAAAAATTACAGAAATCTTCATCTTCCTCTCTAGCATCATTTCATTACTAAAAGTTCTTCAAGAGTAACACTTGAGTTTCTTTTACTCATTTGTTAAGTTGTTGTTTTATCTTGGGAGACTATTGCCCATAACGTAAGAGGATATATACGGGGCAATCTTGTCTTAAAGAAAGAGTGTCATCACTCGACTCAGCGAAGTTTTAAGTGGTTGTAATCGTTCTTATTTCCAGTTTGTTGTAATTGTTAGTAGTTTATCCTTTCTAGCTATTATAATATTTACTTACTTCCTGTTTCCTGCAATTGCTGTAACCCACATATGACACTATACAATATTGTACATTATGAATCCATCGATAACGACCATCCAAACAGAGTGTTAGTTTTAATCTTCTTATGAATTTCTTACCTCTGGGAGATAAGTTAGCCTTTATGATCAAGGCATTTCTCTGTTTAATAGTAACATTTTTGTCTCATGCCCATGCAATGATGTTCTGGAAGCAAATGTATTGATCATGATCTCCTCATCTGCGTAGTTTCACTCCTTATACTCATCTTTTTCTATAACCCCCCCCCCATCCCTCCCCACCATTCTTTATTATTTCCTTCATCACTATAATCAAACTCAGCGTCACTGCTATCCTCCTTTTGAATAGGTTGTTGAACAATCGTATATGATAGAATATACATATATTATTACATATCTCTTATATTTGGTTAGTAAATATTCTAATTGTAATTAGTCAAATTAGTTACCTAGTTTGTAGCCTTGACATAAGCATGTACTAATGTATATAATGGGAGAGAATGAATGACAAAAGGCAAGCAAGATATTCTTACATGGTGTCAGCCAAACCCTAACCCTAAAACACCTAAGCCGCCACTGTCGGCTTTCTCTTTCGACACCTCCCTCCTCTTTCTCCTTCTCGGCGTCAATCTCCTCTTCCTCTTATTCATCCCTCTTTTCAATGGCTGCTCAACCAAAATTCCATCCCGTTTTTTCTATTAACAACATCAAGAATTTCATTCCCATAACTCTTGAGATGGAAAAAGGTTAGTACTCATCATGGATGGAATTGTTTAAGATTTATCGTGTGTACCAAGTCATCGATCACATCATCCCTTCTAAACCCAAGCCAGCCAACAAAACCATAGAGAAACATGAAGTTTTTTTATGAAGAACTTTTGTCACGACTGGATGCGATTGTTCTACAATGGATCTACAACACAATTTCGAACGATCTCTTGCATACAATCATCGAATCCGATGCATGCACAACAAACATGGGAGAGATTAGAAAGCATTTTTCATGACAACAAGACCCAACGTGCCTTGTACTTAGAAAATCAATTTAAATACATTCAACAGGCCAATTTTCCTAATGCATCGGTTTATTGTCAAGAACTTAAAATGATTACCGATCAACTCTTCAATGTAGGTGCACTGGTCACAAATTAATGGTTGGTCATGCAACTAATTGTGGGTTTAAATGAAAGTTATGATGGTGTTTCTACAATCCTCCAACAAAGCACTCTGTTACCTCCATTCTATGAGGATCATTCGAGAATTATTGATGTAAAGAGGTTGTGAGCTTAAGTGTCCAACTTGAGCCACGAGGTGATTTGCTAGGAGTGCCGAAGATTGCCAATCGTCCTATGGTGATATGCTTAATGTGTAATGGAGTATGGAGAGGTGTTGAAGAAAAGACTTGAAGATCCAATAAGTGCCATTAATTTTTGACTTTTATGTAGGTCTTGGCCGAGACCATCTTTTAGCTTGCTTTTAATTTCTAGCTTAATTACTAGTTTCCCTTTTAGCTTAATTACTAGGCCTTGTAATAAAATAGGATGACTAATCCGAGAACCATCTAAAAAGAAAAGCTTTCAATGTCTTCCAAGGAGGTAATTCATAAACTAGCTAGTTCATGCACTTATCTATATGGATGACACAAAAGGTTGGCCTAGAGAACATGAAGGGTTGGTCGAGCATCTCCCTCATTCAGATGAGATACATGGATAACAAAAAAGGGTGGCCTAGAGAACATGAAGGGTTGGTCGAGCATCTCCCATATTCGGCCAAGATACATATTTGTGTATTTCTTGTTTAGAACTAGTATAAATAGGAGATGTAATTGATGTAAGGGGACATTGAAATTTTATGAAATATATTTGAGTTTTCTCAAACTTGCTAAGTTTTCAACTTTTGTGTTGTTATCTTAGTCGGACCTTTTGTGGTCCAACCCTTGGTCCTTTTGTGGTCCAAACCCCGGTCCATTTGTGGGCCACCCTGGTCCTTTTGTGGTTCAAACCCTCGGTGTAAGTCTAGTTAAAACTTTTGTGATCTAACTATACCCAAGTCAAGGTTCTATCCGGTTACTTGTTACAAACACATTGAAGGTCTTCTCGGCCAACATTACCTTACCCGCACATGAATTTGTTTATCAATTTCATGGCCCATCGTTGTCCAAACTGCATAATTTCTTTCACCCCAATACACTCCAACACTTTCCCAACTCACACACAAAAGGTCGTCAACCGACTCCTCCCACAAACACCCGAAAGCCCCAACCATTTCTCTACCATCCAGATCGCACCTATATTCTGCCAACTTTACCATCCCGACCAGTTTCTGCCACCTTACCACAAACACCAAATACCAACCACCAACATAACCTATAACGTGTCTAGTTCATCCCCTCCAAACGCCATACCCAACACCCTCCAAAATCACCCGCACACCCCCACCAAACACACACTGCCCGAAAACTTGCAAACCTCCATTTGACCCCCATTTTTGTATCCACCCGGTCCCAATCCAACTCTGACCCACCTAACCATACAATCCCTTCTTTATATACATCAATTATCCATGAAGAAACCCAAAAATCCAAGCGGGCAGCGGTTACTGCTCGTACCGCCCTCTTTACCAACGGCAGCTCATATGATGGTGCAAGGACTTCGGGTTCCGGTCAATAACCCTAGCATTACAATGGTCTGAAATGTAGTCAAAATGTCATAAATTATAATAAGGGCAAGAACTATGGAAAATGTCATGGTGGTCGTGGTGGAAACAACCACAGTGGCGGCGGAGAACAACATCAGTAGTCCGGCGGCTTACGGCAGCCGTAATGGCAACAGCCACCTCAGTGGCCGGCATATCCACTATGGGAAGCTTTAGGATAGCAAGTTTGGGCTGCTCCCATATTTCCCTATCCGACGTCCTTTTGGGCTCGGCCTTCAGCCCGATAGCCCAGAATACTTGGGGCGCGCCCACAGCAAGCTTATAGTGCACATGCTCATCCCCCTTCAAGCTATGCACCCACGGATATTGAGGAGGCAATGCACACGATGTCTCTCAATGTTTCTAATGAAAATTGGTACACGTACACCGGCGCAACATCTCACATGACGGCATCTCGAGGTACTCTCTCATCTTATTTTAATTTGCACAATTTAAATCATCATATTATTGTTGGTAATGGACAAGACATTCCCATTCAAGGTTATGGACATTCAAACCTCTCCCTTCCACATCCCCCATTAACTTTAAACAATGTCCTACATGCCTCGAAACTTATCAAAAATTTAATTTATGTGCGTTGTTTCACAACTGACAATAACGTTTCCCTTGAATTTGATCCTTTTGAATTTTCTATGAAAGACCTTCAGACAGGGATACAAATAATGAGATGTGACAGCACCAGAGATCTTTATCCAATCACCACCACCATCAGACATCACGCCCCCTCTTCTTCAACCTTTGCTGCTATTTCGTATGTTCTATGGCATAACAGATTGGTACATCCGGAAGACTCTGTCTTATGCTCCCTTAGCAAAAATAATTTTACTGATTATAAACATTTTTCTTGCCCTACTGTTTGTGAATCTTGTGTTTTTGGGAAACATGTTAAATTACCATTTTATTCATCATCTTCTATCACTTTGATGTCTTTTGATATCATACATAGTGATTTATGGACTTCTCTTATTTTAAGCATGGTAGGACATCGATATTACATTCTATTTTCGGATGACTATTCCAATTTCCTGTGAACCTTTCCTATTGGCAACAAATCTCAAGTTTATTCTATTTTCACATCTTTTATTGCTTTCATCAAAACACAATTTGAAAAGACTATAAAATTTTAAATGTGACAATAGGAGGGATTTCGATAATGAACCATTCAAAACTTTTTGCAACAAAAATGGTCTTGTTTTTCATTTTTCATGCCCCACACCTCTCCACAAAATGGCAAAGCCGAACGAAAAATAAGAACCATAAATAACTTGATTCGTACCCTTCTTGCTCATACTTCTATGCATCCCTCATTTTGGCATCATGCTCTATCCATGGCAATATATCGTTTGAACATTCTCCCAATCAAGTCTCTCTAACACAAGTCCCTGACTCAAATTCTCTACTTTCGGGATCCTTCCTATAAGCACTTACGCACTTTTGGGTTCTTATGCTACCCCCATTCATCCTTCCACCAAAATCAACAAACTTTAACCTCGTTCTAACCCATGTGTGTTCCTGGGTTACCCATCTAATCATCGAGGCTACAACTGTTACGATTTGTCAAGTCGAAAAATAATTATTTCTAGGTATGTCATATTCGATGAGTCCCACTTCCTATTTGCAAAGTTGCATTCCCCATCTCTGGATTCTAACACCTTCTTAAATGATGGCTTAAATCCCCTTCTGGTTCATCATCTACAAAATCAGTACCTACCATTACCACCGCCTCAAACGGAACACGTCACACCAAGGCCTGGCACTGTCATCCCACATCCTCCAAGCCCACAGCAAGATCATCCGACACCAGTCCAGTCCACACCGATCCAACCCCTATAGCACCTTTACAGACCATGGAAACTCGTTATATGCATGGTATCTTCCAACCAAAATGACAATTCAATTTGTCGACCTCAGTTGCCCTCACATCTTCCTCGCAACTCGAAAAATGCCTTGTCCGATCCAAATTGGAAAGTTGTCATGTTAGACGAATATAATGCTCTTATTGATAATAAGACGTGGGATCTCGTACCCCGTACCCCTGATGTTAATGTTATTCATTCTATATGGATTTTTTGGGATAAAAAGAAATGTGACGGTTCTTTTGAGAGGCATAAGGTCCGTCTTGTAGGTGATGGCATGTCTCAATAGGTTGGTGTAGATTGTGATAAAACTTTCAGTTCAATGGTGAAACCGGCTACGATTTGGACGGTTCTTAGCATTGCTTTGTTAAAGTCATAGCCCATTCATCAGCTTGATGTTAAAAATGCATTCTTGCATGGTGCACTTTATGAAACCGTTTATATGAATCAGCCTATAGGATTCAGAGATCCAATTCGTCCAAATTATGTGCCATTTGAAGAAATCATTTTATGGACTGAAACAGGACCCTCATGCATGGTACCAATGATTTGCTGATTTTGTGTCCTCCATTGGTTTTTCATATAGAAAATCTGATCACTCACTTTCCATCTATAGCAAGGGAAATGATACTGCCTACATTCTCTTATATGTTGATGATATCATACTCACTACCTCTTCTTATGCACTTCGTTAATCTATTATTTCACTCATTGCCTCTGAATTTGCTATGAAGGATTTGGCCCCCCTAAGATATTTTTTTGGCATTGCAGTTACAAGACATGTATGTAGCTTGTTTCTTTGTCAGCGAAAGTATACCGAGGAGATTCTTAAATGCACCGACATGACGTCTTGTAACCCATCTACAACACCGGTTGACACTAAAGCCAAGCTTAGTATTTCTTCGGGTTCTCAATATAAAGACCCCACTCATTATTGCAACCTAGCATGAGCATGGCAATATCTCACTTTCACAAGACCAGACATATCCTATGATGTGCAACAAATATGTTTACATATGCATGATCCGAAGGACGGCCACATGCAGGCTCTCAAATGAATTTTGAGATATGTGCAAGGTACTCTTGATTTTGGCTCGCACTTGTACAAATCCTCAGTATCTTATCTCATCTCATGCACTGATGTTGATTGGGGTGGATGTCCCGATACTCGTCGATCCACCTCGGGTTACTGTGTTTTCCTCGACGATAACTTGATTTCTTGGTATTCTAAATGGCAACCTACCTTATCTCTATCTAGTGCCAAAGCTGAGTACGGATGAGTCGCAAATGTTGTCTCTGAATCTTGTTGGATACGTAACCTGCTCTTGGAACTTCACTACCCAATCTACAAAGCTACAGTGGTTTATTGTGACAATGTGAGTGCGATATATCTCTCCAGAAATCCCGTCCAACATCAGCGCACTAAACATATTGAAATGGATATTCATTTTGTATGTGAGAAAGTCGCTTGTCGACAGGTCCGTGTCCTTCATGTCCCCTCTCATTATCAAATCGTTGATATCTTTACTAAAGGACCTCTGCACATACTCTTTGATGATTTCTGAGCCAGTCTCAGCGTACGAGAACCTCCCGCTTCAACTGCGGGGGTGTAATATAATATATACATATTATTACATATCTCTTATATTTGGTTAGTAAATATTTTAATTATAATTAGTTACCTAGTTTGTAGCCTTGAAATAAGCATGTACTAATGTATATAATGGGATAGAATGAATGACAAAAGGCAAGAAAGATATTCTTACAGTATCTTCATCTCTTATAGATTTTCTGTTTGAGGAGGCCTTATTAGGGGTAGGCTGGGTTTGGGTGGGAGTACTCCACCCTTGGATCTTTTTTGTCCAATGATACATGGACCACTTTAGGGATTCATAAGATTCATGGTCAGCAAAAGATTGGACAGAGTTACCATTAATGAGAAATGGCCAAATATGTTTCAGGAGACCAGAGTGGATCACAAGGAAAAAACTAGCTCTATTATAGTCTTTTTCTGAGGAGATGTACTAACAACAATGACCACCCTATTAAGTATTTCAAATTCCTAAATTTCTGGTCCCAACAACTAGATTTTCTGTCATTGGTGAAAGATTCATGGACTCAGGAACTTGAGGGAAATGCAGGCTTGATTCTACAGCCAAAACTCAAGACCTTAGCACACAAGCTAAGTGCTTGGTACAGGGACTCAATTGACAATGTCTTCAAAATAGTCAAGCTCATGAAAGAAAAGTTTAGGATGATGGAAGAAGCCTTTGAACAAGATGATACAGATAACTAGAGAGAACTCATGCATAAGGCATATGATGATTATATGTTTTGGTTGAAAAAAAGGATTCTATTCTCAAGTAGAAATCTAGGATTAAATGAGTTGAGGAATGTAATGTCAACTCCAAGTACTTTCACAATGTGATAAAACACAAGAGAATAAGAAACCACATCCATAGAATCAGAAACAAACACGGAAATTGGGTAGAGGGAATCATAACATCTCAGAGGCTACAATTGAATATTTCGAGGACATTTTCTCCAGTCATGAGGAGGAAGATTTGGTAAATATTATGAGATGGGTGGATCCTATCATTAATGAGGAAGACAACAATGCTCTAGAGGAACTCCCAACAGAAGAAGAGATCAAACAAGTTATTTTTTCTAGTTATCCAAATAATGCAGTTGGCCCTGATGGCTTCAATGGACACTTTTACCAGAGCACCTAGAATATCATCAAGAAAGAAGTATCAAACTTTGTGATAGCATACTTTAATGGTATAAATCTGACCAAATACTATACTCATGTTTTCTTCGCTCTTCCCAAGGTCCAAGCGCCTACTAATTTCTCTCAAATAAGACCAATTAGTCTTTGTAATGTCTCAAATAAACTCATCTCAAAAATCTAGACTATGAGAAAGGCCTCACTTCTTCCTAAGTTGATCTTAGAGAATGAGCCTGGATTTTTCAAAAGAAGGCTAATCAATGAAAATGTCCTTTTGGCACAGAAATCATTCAAGGAATGAAAGATGAAATGTAGGAGGAAATTTGGTTATCAAACTCGGTATGTCAAAAGCCTATGACAAGCTATATTGGGACTTCTTGTGGAGTGTCTTAAGGAAACTGGGCTTCTCAGGATGGATCATAGGAAATATTTATAGACTAGTCTCCAACAACTGTGCTCTATCATTATCAATGGAACCAGGTTTGGATTCCTCAACTCATCTAAAGCAGGGTGACCCTTTCTCTCCTACACTATCTATTTTAGTTGCAGAGGTACTCTCCAGAGGATTAAATCAGCTCAACAACAATATCTACTTCAACAGTTTCACTATGAGTAGGAATGGACCTCAAGTCAATCACCTATGTTATGTTGATGATTTAATACAATTCAACTCTGGTGAAAGGAAATTAGTAACGCTTCTCATGAAATTCTTGAATGAGTGTCAAAAAGCTTCAAAACATGAGATCAACAAGGAACACCAACTTTTACACTTATGGCATTCAAAGTAGAAGAATAATCAGAAGGCTTCAGAAATGGACTAGTTACAACTATGCCAAGCTTCATTTCACATATTTGGGATGTCCCATATACACCGGAAGGAAAACTTGCAGCCTATTTTCTGGATCTAGCTACCAAGATCATAAACAAAGCAGAAGGATAGAAAAGCAACATGTATGCTCTCTCTACTAGAGGTAAGGTAGTGATCCTTAAGAACATATTGCAATCACAAACTTTTTATCTTATGGCTGCTCTAGTACCTCCTTTAACTATTATTAAACAAATATAGATGTATTTCTCTAACTTTTTCTCGGGGAAGAAGGAGAACAAAATTAAGTATCATTGGAGCTCCTGGGAAAATATGATCTATCTATATGAGGAGGGTAGCCTTAGTTTCAAGAAACTCAGTGACATTTGCAAAGGTTTTACCACCAAGAGGAGGTGGAGATTGAGGACAGAGAAGAATCTCTGGTCAAGATTTTTCAATCCTAAATATTGTCCAAGAACAAATGCAATCTCAAAAGTGAAGAACTCAAAAGATTTAATACTTGGAGAACATTGCTGAGAATTGGAGGTGAAGCAGAGAAGAATATTTTTCAGAAAGATGGAGAGGGAAATGGACTCTTCTGGTGGGACTCATGGAAATCTTTTGGTCCATTGACTCACCTGGTGAACCACATAGTGAAACCTGGAAATACCATGGTGAAAGATTTTATCCAGGATGGAGCTTGGGATCATGCGTGTGTATCTGAAGTACTGCCTCAACAAGTTGTCAGTGAAATCACTCAAAAGAGTATTAAGATCAACAACAAAGACAAGACCTATTGGACACTCACCAATGACGGGAATTTCTCCACTGCATCAACACTTAAAGTGTTGAGACAGAGGAAAAACTTCATGCCACAATCCAAAGAAATTTGGAGTAAATGTTTGCCTTTTAAAATTTCTTTTTTTATGTGGAGACTAAATAAAAGAAAGCTTTCTTTTGATGACACTCTTACCAGGTTCGGGATTCAACCAGACACAAAGTGTATTTGTTGTAGAGTAGACAAGCAAAATACTCTTAATCATGTATTTGCTAGGAGTGATCTTGCCATCAGAACATGAAATTAACTGCAAATCCACTTGGCATCAGACATACTCAATCAGAATGTTGCTAAAATTTTGTAATTATGGTGAAATAAAAACCTACAAATGTTGTACATAAGGCTCGTCTATAAATCACCCCGAGCATTATGTGTTGGGCGATTTGGAAGGCCAAGTGTGCAAAATGATACGATAACAAAAACACCACTAATGCAAGAATCAAACAGAAACTGATATTCCAAGTCAATATCACTATGGACAAAATATTCATCAGAATGAATCGAGAGTGGAATTGGGAGTTTGTTTGTGACATAGCTATGAACTATAGAGAAAGAATTACCAACAAGATAGTTCAATGGGAATGCTTTGATCAATATTCATTTATTTTGAATACCGAAGGTTTTTGTTCTTCCACTTTGGCCAAAGCAGGAGCAGGAGGGGTTGTTAGAAAAGAAATGGAGAGTTTGTTATGACCTTTTCTAAACCACTCCAATTCTTAACTAACAATTCTAGTGAAATACAAGAAGCTATATATGGCCTAAAGTGGTATCATAATCAAAACCTGTCTGATTTTCTAATGTAATTGGACGCTTTATTTGTTGGATATATGATCACAGGCAAGTGCAAAGTACCATGGAATTACCAAAAGTTGATTGAAGAAATCAAGAGAATAGTAACTCAGAGAAATGTCAAGGTAGTACATTGCTTCAAAGAAGCCAACATTGTTGCAGATGTAATGTCCCAATTCTCTAACAACCTTGATAAATAAAGGTTCATATTTCAAGAGAGAGACTTGCCAGCTAAAGCTCTAGGACCTCTACGAATGGACAAAATGAGCCTCCCTTCTTTTAGGACTAGGCCAGCAAAACATACAGGGTGGTATTTTTATCCACATTAGATGAATAAGTTCCCTATGAGCAAGCTTGTTTGAACTTGATTTAGATGGGAACAATTTTTTGGTGCTCTATCATGCTATGTTGTAGTTAAGAATTATTCAGAAGCTTCTATTGATAATTGATAGACTATAGTATTCATGCTCCTGTTTTAGTATAGTTTCTGGATACTAGGATAGTGTTAGAAATATAATGTTGAATATTCTAGAATAACTAGATGCATGTTTGGCGTTAGCCATGTATTTTAAGATACCTAGGTGCATGGATTTTTTGTTATCTATGTTCATTGTCTTTTTTGTTATCTAGGTACAATGTTATGTTTTTAAGGAGATTAAGTTCATGACATGTGGGAGATCATTTATTAAGAGTGAGTCTAGAAGTGTCTCTTGACACCTATAAAATAATCTTTTGTGATGATACTCCCTCTATTTCAAAAAGAATGACTCACTTTCTTTTTTAGTCAGTTTCAAAAAGAATGATATATTTTCTTATTTGACAATAATTTAACTTTAAACTTTACCTTTTACACAAAATGTGATGATCTATAACCACACAAATATATTTGGCTTATTTTAGATCATAAGATTCAAAAGTCTTCTTTTATTTTTTAAAGTGCGAGCCAAATGAAAGTACATCACATAAATTGAGACGGAGGGAGTATAATGTAAGAGTAAAGTTTTTCTAATGATATAGTTTAGATTAATGTTTATCTCCCTCTTCCTTCCTCTTTGTTTCATGTGATATTATCAAGGGGCCGCCTTATACTTCGAACAAGTGGTATCAGAGCATTGGTTTGATCCTGAAAGGTTTAAAGGTGAAGATTTTGGCAATCTCCATGAAGGTGTGTCTCTGAGTTTGAGGACCCGTTGAGAGGTCGGTTATTTGCAAAGAGAAGTGGATCCCTCCTGGTTTATGAAGAATGAGTAATCCGTCGAGAAGATGTGAATCTTGAAGGACTTCGCAAGATTGGAAAAGAAGACGAGAGAATATTGTGTGAGATTTTGTTTGCAAAAGCCAAAACTTGGAAGAAAATGGAGAGTGAATTGCCGAAAAAGTAGAAGTTATTACCAATAATTTGTGAAGGTGGACAATTATGCCCAGATCACCAGTCTAGTTTTTTGAAGGACTAGCTTTGAAGGTAAAGTTGGAAGGTGATATAAAGAGGATGCATAAATCATCAAAAGTGATAAAGAATATAAAAATACTACAACAACAACAACATACCCAGTGAAATTCCACAACGCGAGGTCTGGAAAGGATAGAGTATACGCAGACCTTACCTCTACTTTGGTAGGTAGAGTGACTATTTCTGGGAGACCCTCGGCTCAATACAAATCATAATCACACGTAAAGAAAGCAAGAGCATGAGAAACGGTCAGACTCAGACAAGAAATTAAAGCACTATGAACATGCTGATAACAAAATCGAATACTTTATGGAGCACATTCTAACAAAGGGAAGCAGTAGATAACGCAACTAAATAAGATAAACTAAGTACACTAAAGAACACATAGCAGAAAAAATCAACTACAGGGGACTATAAAGCAATAATGCACTTATAAGTGTGATAGGTTAATCAGGCCTACAGTAATAATACTACAACTATCATTTTGTAAGCGTAAGTAGCACAACGCTTGACTACCTACTACCCTTCTACCTTAATTTGTGTCCTCCACAACCCCCTATCTAAGGTCATGTCCTCAATAAGTTGCACCTGCGCCATATGCCATCTAATCACCTCTTCCCAATACTTCTTCGGCTTACCTCTACCCCTCTTAAACCCGTCCATAGCCAACCTCTCATACCTCCGCACTAGGGCATCTATGTCTCTTCTCTGCACATGCCTGAACCATCTCAATCTCACTTCCCGCATCTTATCCTCCACCGAGGCCACTCTCACTTTGTCCCGAATATCATTCATTTCTAATCATATCTCTCTTTGTATGCCTACACATCCATCTCAGCATCCTCATCTCCGCAACTTTCATCTTTTGTATGTGCGAAGTCTTGACTGGCCAACACTCCATCCTATACAACATAGTCAGTCTAACCACCACCCTATAGAACTTCCCTTTAAGTTTTAGTAGAACCTTTTTGTCGCACAAAACTCCAGATGCGAGCCTCTATTGAATCCACCCTACCCCAATACGATGTGTGACATCGTCATCAATCTATATATTCCCTTAGATAATAGATACTAGGTACTTGAAACTTCCTTTCTTTGGAATGACCTGAGTATCAAGCCTCACCTCCACGCCTGTCTCAAGGTCGTTCCCGTTGCTTAACTTGCACTTCAAATATTCTGCCTTGGTCCTACTCAACCTGAACCCTTCAGATTCCAGAGTATGTCTTCAAACCTCCAGCTTGGCGTTCACTCCGTTGTGAGTCTCATCAATCAGGATCCTCTCATCTGCGAATAACATACACCATGGTACCTCCCCTTGGATTTATCGCGTCAGTTCGTCCATCACCAAGGCAAATAGGAATGGGATAAGAGCTGATAACTAATGCAACCCGGTCATTACTAGGAAGTGCTCCGAGTCTCCTCCTATTGTCCGTACCCTAGTCTTGGCTCCATCATACATATTCTTGATCGCCCTAGTGTACGCCACAGGTACACCTCTAACCTCCAAACATCTTCATAAAACCTCCCTAGGGACTTTGTCGTATGCCTTCTCGAGGTCGATGAAAACCATATGTAAGTCTCTCTTCCTCTCCTTATACTGCTCCACCAACCTCCTAATAAAATGAATGGCTTCAGTAGGTCGAACGCCCTGGCATAAATCCAAACTGGTTCTCGAAAATAGACCCGCCTCTCCTCACCCTCATCTCCATGACCCTTTCCTAAACTTTCATAGTATGGCTCAGCAGCTTGATACCCCTATAGTTCTTGCAACTCTGATATCACCTTTGTTTTTATACAAGGGAATCATTGTACTCCACCTCCATTCTTCGGGCATTCTTGTTGTCTTAAACATGACGTTAAATAACTCAGTCAACCACTCCAAAGTTACCCTGCCTGCGCTCTTCAAAAATTCAACTAGGATCTCATCAAGTCAGTCACTCGTCCCCTGCGCATCCTGCGAACAACACCCTTAACCTCCTCAACCTTAATGCTTCTACAATATCCAAAATCCCGGTACCTACCAGAATACTCCAGATCTCCCAGCACAATGTATCTATCTCTTTTTTCATTCAAGAGATTATGGAAGTAAGACTGCCACCTCCGCCTAATATGTACTACATCTACTAGTACATTGTAGTCCTCATCCTTGATGCACCTCACGTGATCCAAGTCACGGGCCCTCATCTCCCTTGCTTTGGCTAGTCTGTACAACTTCTTATCCCCGCATTTCTCCTCTAATTCCACATACATGCATGCAAAAGCCATCATTTTCGCCACCGTAACCGCTAGTTTTATCTCATTCCTCGTCATCTTATATAGTTCCCTATTCGTCCACTTCTCCACTTCATCCTTGCTTTCTACCAATTTCATATACGCCGTTTTATTTGCTTCTACTTTCTTGAACTTTACCATTCCACCACCAGTCCCCTCGATGCCCAGTACGATTTCCCCGCGAGGCCCCTAACACTTCTCTATCTACCTCTCGAATGCAACTGGTCATCTTGTCCCACATACCAGTCACATCCCACTACTCCCCCAAGCCCCCTTGGACATCAACCTCTCCCCCATCTCCTTTGCACTAGCCATGGTCAAACTCCCCCATTTGATTCTTAACCTATCATTCACAACCCTCTTCTTTTTCTCCATCTTGATCTCCAAATCAATCACCAAAAGTTTATGTCAGGTTGTATGATCCTTCTTCGGAATAACCTTGCAGTCTTTACAAAGACATTTGTCAACCTTCCCAAGAAGCAAAAAGTCTATCTGATTCTTAGCCACCGAACTACGGAAAGTCACCAAGTGTTCCTTCTATTTCAGGAACCTCGAATTGGCTATCGTCATCCCACAAGCTCTAGCGAACTTCAAAATTAAAAGAGAATGTTAGAAATATAATTTTGAATATTCTAGAATTTAAGATAGAGAAAATATATCATTACCTCCTTTAATCGTAACATTTTTTTCAAAAAGACACTTGAACTTAGCGAGTGTGCTAGTGCCCCTTATTCTTGTTCGGTGTGTAATTTTCACTGGTTATGAGTCTAGGCGGCATGTAGAGTGAAATACACTCTAGTAGCGAGTGAAACATATCATTTTTAAAATTTATTTATTTCCTTTTAATTTGTCAATTCTTTATTTTTTTTATTTTCTCCCCCATTGTCTGTCAATTTTTTTCTCAAGCTTCTTGCTTCTCTTTATACACTTTTTCTTCCTTCTCCATCGTTAATCTTTAAGATCTTTCTCTGTGAACCTCATGTTGGATATGTAAAGTAGTACAGGAAGTAAATAAATATTGTAAGTGTTCGAAAGGATAAACAAACAAGCCAATATTCATAATTGTCGTAAGTTTGTTGGGTCTTGAATCTTGATAACCTGAAATCAAGAAACACTAAATCTGGATTGTTACAACTGTGGGCTGAGTCGAGAGATGGCTCTCTGTCTTTAAGACAAGATTGCCCCGTAAATATGTTTTTATGTTAACGAGCAATAGTCTCCCAAGATAAAACAGCAACTAATCAACACTACAAAGTAAATAGGTTGATTCTGACGAAGAAAACAAAACACAAAATGACTTGCTGAAGAATAGAAAAGGAAGGAAGAGTTTCTGGTTTTTTACCACTGTTTCTGCTCACGTTTTTTGACAGAATCTGTGTTGTTCTCTCTTCTGTTTGTCTATGTGTCGTATATAGTGTAGTCTTTAAAATTGAGCCAAAATGCTCTAATATATAGCATAAGGGGAGGGACTCCTCGACTGCCAAGTAATGGCAGTTTATGGCCAAGTAATGGATGTTTATGGCCATTAGTGAGGGAGTTAATTAGCCAAGTAATGGATGATTTAATGTGCAACATAAAAGAGTTGTTAGGGAGGAGTTAAGGTGCAGATTAATTGAGTTTTAACGCTCTAAAATCAACTCCAACGGTAGGCAGAAACTTTTTGCCTTCCGTCCTTCCCAATTTCAGCAAGAAGCCCAAGTCCTACGACCCGAGCACGAACGGGACGGGCGGGCGGCGCCGGCGCGCGTGTGGACTTAGCCTTGAACCCAAGCACATCTAGGTCCTCCCTTCTTCAAACACATGGGTTACCCCTTGGGGTCCCAACCCCTTAGCCAATTTTGAGACTTATAAAGAGAACAATTCTTCCTTTTCCCACCGATGTGGTAGATTTGTCCCACACCATATTTCCATGCCTCAAACACCTTACTTCGTGGACCAATATCTCTTTCATTTCTCAATGAAATTTGACGATTCTTGGCCCTACGGTCATCTACTCACTTAGTAGATTATGCACGTGTGAAGAGACAAAGTCTCTAACATACGGAACCCTAGTGTTTAAGTCATTAAATACGGGTGGATGCACCTCCCCACCAAAGGCAAATTTCCAACAATCCCCTCTTGAAAGAGATTTTGGCGCACACAGAAGGTGCCTACTTTCAGCAATCTTTCAGCGAAAGAATATTACATCAGGAGAGGTAGCTTCTGCTTTGAACCTTCCCTAGTTGAATACCACCGGACTTACTTACTGCGCGGTGAACGTGATGTCTTGAACCGTCAGTGTTCAGTGTAAGCCAAGACAATAATACCAACACAATAACTCTCCTTATTCATTTTCTTCTTATTGTTTTGTTCGTTCTGGCCATGGACACACTTGGATTCTTAAGTGCGTTCATTTGAGGCGGCCTGTCCTCGCACTTAAATAGGTGATCTCCTACAAGGTATCCTGTTATACCCCACTTCATAAGTGTTAGGAATCATTAAAAGTTTCCCCAACCTTAACCTCAACCGTTTGAGGATCGTTAAAGGTTTGGAAGCTTAACATTTACCCACCATGCAGGTAGCACTTTAATGTCTATCGCGGGAACAGCTTTGGATTCATGTTTCCTTAAAGAAATCATCATTCGAAGTGCTCTTACTTCCACCGAAGCGCTCAACTGAATATTTTGCACTTTAGTTTTCCCATTGAACCAAATTCTTGGGATCTCCAGTCAATATGGTTGGGTTACCACCGCAAAGGTTCGTATTATTTGGGTTTTAAGTCCATTCCCCTAGACAGGCAGAACACTTGATCTCCGGGTAGTCTCTTAGTTAAAAGGGTCCGATATATCCTTTGATTAGTAATCAAGGAAGTGACATCTGTGATGATCAACTACCATACGATCTTATATCTCTGACATATCTTGACAAATATGTCCAGACGCCGTCATCTGTGTCCTTCATGTAGCTGACCGACTAGCCACAGTGTATAATTGTTGAAGGCTCGGGTTTCTCCCAATAAGGGACGTCATCTAAGGAGTCGTGAAGTTACTCAACTTCTTTCATGCTTTGTATAAAGCGATAAACTCCGATTCCATCATGAATCGGCCGATGCAGGTTTGCTTAAAGGAGTTTCTAAGACCCACCATACACATTTACTTGTGGCTTTGGTGTTCTTCACATCTGATGTCCAGTTTGCATCACTGTGTTCTCCCAGACCGTTGGACATCCAGAATACCATAATCCGTAGATAAGGGAATATTTCAGATATCGTCATATCCAACTCAATGCCTTCTATTGATCATTTATTAAAATTATCAATGAACCTTAGTTCAACTGATCTGCTTTGTAGGCCGATACCAGGTCGGTTGTAGTGTGTACAATACATTGAACTATATTTGACCTGCACATATCGCTCCTTGTCTATGGGTGCACCATAATTCCAATCAGTTCTATGATTCATATCCATTGGTGGCTTCAACGAGACAGTCAATTATCTCACAACTGAGTTTGGAGTTAGACCAGTCTGTTAGATGTCTTAGAAATCCAATTCCTAAGATGTCATCTGTGATACCCATATCTTTTGTTTCAATATAACTTCCACTCTTAGACTGTTGGTTTTCCAACTGTTGGCTTTCTAACTTCAGAGTCAATGTTTCTGTGGTCAGATTCATTATTTCTGTTTTATCTTAAACTTCCAGGACCAAAATGTAAATATTTCAGGGACCAAAATGAAAGTTCAGGAAGAAGTCCAACAGTCCAGCAAACCAACTATGATTCTCCCCTTCCAACTCTCTGGTTAGGAAGGTTGTTTCAACATCCATGCCACGCAAGACTGCAATGGCCCTGGATATTAAGTTATTCACAGGGAAGCACATGTACAAGTAGTCGAGGCCTTATACTCGTCAGTAGATCCATCTACTTTGTACTCACTTTTGAGTATTCTTTTCCACAACCCAAAGGTTCTTTTCCCGGAGGAAGATCAACCATTACACAAGTATAGTTATATATGATATAATCTATTTCTCTCTTTAGCTTCTTTCCAAAGCAGCGCTTTTGGAGATGACAATTCATTGTTAATTGTCCATAGTTCATTCTCAACCATACAAGCTAGAAGGCCTGGAACAAGTCTTTGTCCCATCTTTGCTCCGTCTTGGTTCAACATCTAGAATCCTTGAGTTTTGTAGATCTGGAATATTAAGTTCCGGATAGACAGCAACTTCCGAGTCCTGTAGATACAGAACGTCTAGTTCCGGACAGTCAGGCCATCGCGGGTTCTTGTTAACCTCGAGCAATTACTCATTTTTCCTTTTCAAGGAAAGTTATCTTCAAAGAATTCCGCATTTTTTTACACCAAGAGGCGATAAGCACTACTGTTATTTGCAGATCCAGTAGAAATGCAATTTACAGTCTTAGGTCCAACTTGACCTGTTTTGGTATTCCAACTTCCACCAAGCCACCCCACATCACAATATTTGTATGTGAGATCTTTTCCATGTCTCACACGGAGGGTTATCATTATCCTTATGCGTATTTCTGTTAAAAATCGCATTAGCGATAAGGATCGCCTTGCCCCATATAATTTGGGCGTACGACTTTGCGCTTGGCTAACATCGTTAGACTGAGGTGAGTAATGAGCAGTCGTTTGATGAACGATGCTTCACATTCTCCCCCTCTATCACTACGAATTCCTCAATCCGTAGGCTTAGTTGATTTTCAACTTTTGCTTTGTAGCGCTTATCTGCTTCAACAACTTCATCTTTGTTTTTCAACAAACAAAAGATACAATACGTTGTACCATTATCAATGAATGTCACAAAGTACTTGTCTCCCCCTCTATTTTGTACAAACTACAAATCACCCATGTAGGTGTGACTAAGTTCTAGAGGAGCAGTGCTTCTTTCGCTATTCCTTTTATGGAATGGAAAGATGATTTTGCCTCTTCGTCTACCTCACATTCATTTTGAGGGTTTATGTCGACAGAAGGCAACAATCTCAACTTCGTTAGCTTTTGAATGACTTTCTATTTAACGTGTCTTAATCTATGATGGCATAGATGCACGGATTTTAAATATATCATTCATTTGGCTGTAGACATAATGTACCATTCTTAATTATTGTAGACCTGTTGGACTAGTCTCAAACCAGCTTGACCAACAGCGTCCCTTAAACCAAGTTTGGGACATATATTACCTCATTTTAGAGTGATCACATTCCCTGAAGTCCTATTGAGTACAACCTCTCCAAACCCTTCTAATTTAGAGGTGGTGTTGTTTTACATGAACAACCTCGTGCCCGTGGTTATGGCGTAATCGGATCATATGTGATCTGGATACCCTGGCCCACTCCAGTTGCTTTGGCAGACTGAGTGTCCAATTTATTTTCTGTCTTTCTTTTGGCCTTTAGATCATTTAAGACCTGGAAACTCTGGCCCACCTTACTAGGTGTCCATTACTTTTCTGCCTTTCTTCTGGCCTTCAGATCATTTAAGACTCTGGTAATTCTGGCCCACCACACTAGGTGTCCATTACTTTTCCTATGAAATGAATTTTGGCCCCACTCCAGTCGCCCGTAGGCTTTGTATGACTGAGTGTCCAATATCATCCTATCAAAGGAATTTTGGCCCCACTCCAGTCGCCTATAGGCTTTGTATGACTGGGTATCTAATATCATTCTATGAAGGATCTTCTACCAAATAGTGTGACAGGCTCAACGTTTTTTGCTTTTATTCTTCTTCCCTTATGATTGGTGCCTAGGGAAATCTATGACGCTCACTTAAGAGTGATAACCATTTTCGCACAGTCAATTGATCTTTTTCCCTCGTGTGTGCAAACATACTTTACACACTTTTAAAAAGTACACTTAAAAGAACATATTTTTTTAAGTCGTTTACAAAATCCAATCTTTAAACGGGAAGGAAGATGAGATTAAACTTCTGATTTTAAAGCGTAAGGAATATAAATTATTTCGTGAAAACATTTTCATAGTCCTCCTTACTTTAAGCCCTTTTTAATCAGACATCATTTAATCTTATTCTTGACAAGGAAGAAAAACTACTTATTCCAATTTCGGATTCTGGCCTACTTCAGTCACTTCATCGGACTGAGTGTTCATTTCCTCCTTACCATAATTTGGATCCTTTGTCTGGGATAGATATAGGCCTTCTGCGACAAGATAGAACCACATCTTCAGCCTTCTCTTCTTGTCCTAATTGACATCCCAGCCTCTCGTGGGCGCTTGTTCCCACCACTCTCAGGAGCTGTGACACCATGAACACGTTGACCTTCAACATCATAATCACAAGTCTCTTCTACCAGAAAACCACAGCCATATCCAGATTTGGTCACACAACTTTTGACCGACATCTTTCGAACACTAATACAAATCTTGTCTTAAAATTGTTGGATATGTAAAGCAGTACGAAAAGTAAATAAATATTACAAGTGTTCGAAAGGATAAACAAATAAGTCAATATTCATAACTGTCGCAATCTTGTTGAATCTTAAATCTTGATAACCTGAAATCAAGAAACACTAAATCTGGATTGTTACAGCTGTGGGCTGAGTCGAGAGATGGCTCTCTGTCTTTAAGACAAGATTGCCCCGTATATATGCTTTTATGTTAATGGGCAATAGTCTCCCAAGATAAAACAGCAACTAATCAACACTACAAAACAAATAGGTTGATTCTGATGAAGAAAACAAAACACGAAACGACTTGCTGAAGAATAGAAAATGAAGGAAGAGTTTCTATTTTTTTACCACTATTTCTGCTCACGTTTTTTGACAGAGTCTATATTGTTCTCTCTTCTGTTTGTCTCTGTGTTGTATATAGTGTAGTCTCTAAAATTGAGCCAAAAGGCTCCAATATATAGCATAAGGGGAGGGACTCATCAACTGCCAAGTAATGGCAGTTTATAGCCAAGTAATGGTTGTTTATGGCCATTAGTGAGGGAGTTAATCAGCCAAGTAATGGTTGATTTAATGTGCAACATAAAAGAGCTGTTAGGGAGGAGTTAAGGTGCAGATTAATGTAGTTTTAACGCTCCAAAAATCAACTCCAACGGCAGGCAGAAACTTTCTGCCTTCTGTCCTTCCCAATTTCAGCAAAAAGCCCAAGTCCCACGACCCGAGACCCGAGCCCGGACGGGACGGGCGGGCGTGTGGACTTAGCCTTGAACCCAAGCACATCTAGGTCCTCCCTCCTTCAAACACATGGGTTACCCCTTGGGGTCCCAAACCCTTAGCCAATTTTGAGACTTATAAAGAGAACAATTCTTCATTTTTCCACCGATGTGGTAGATTTGTCCCACACCATATTTCCATGCCTCAAACACCTTACTTCGTGGACCAATATCTCTTTCATTTCTCAATGAAATTTGACGATCCTTGGCTCTACGGTCATCTACTCACTTAGTAGATTACGCACGTGAGAAGAGACAAAGCCTCCAACATACGAAACCCTAGTATTTAAGTCATTAAATACGGGTGGATGCACCTCCCCACCAAATGCAAATTTCCAACACCTCCTCTTATTTGTCATTATCTCTAAAAAAAAATCTTTTGTTTTTTTTACGGAGTTCCATAGCAAGTTAATTGATGAACTTTGATCCATCATTTTCGATTAGAAATTACTATAAAATTCCATCATAATAGAGTTCTGATGCATCATTCTTGTAATGGTGGTAAGGTATTGGAGATGGTGGTTCGTTGGTGATTTTTAATTTTGAAATTTCAATTTGTAGTGGTTTGGATTTTCCGACATTAATTTTGATTTGGCAAAGATTTTGATGGTAGATAGAGTGAAGGGGACGTTATAGCGGTGGTGGTGCTGGTAGCTACGCCGGAGATGGCCGGCATCGAGGAGCAAAGGATCTTGGTTAGATGAAGATTGAAGAAGGAAAGAAAGAAAAAAAAATAAACTAAGAAGAAACATATATAAAAATTAAAATTAAAAAATTAAATATATTTAACACATGGCAAGCAATAATTGATGCGTGATTTACACTTCTTTTCTTATAACTGAGCTTGGCTGGAAAATGAGTTATTTATACCACTTTTGAATTGTTCAAAGTTTCAATGTCTATTTGGAAAAATATTTATGGTTGAAGGGATAATGATGTATTTACTCTTTAAGATAACTAGGTGCATGGATTTTATGTTATCTATGTTCATTGTCTTTTGTGTTGTCTAGGTACAATGGTACTCCCTCTGTCGAAAAAGTGTCCTAGTTTGACTTGACACGAAGTTTAAGAAATAAAGAAAGATTTTTGAAATGTGTGGTCCAAAATAAACCTTAAATATTTATATGGTTGTAAATCATCTCATAAAGTTAAATTATTTCTAAATATAGAAAGGTGTCAATCTTTTTGGGACAAACTAGGACAATTTTTTTGGGACAGAGGGAGTATGTTTTTAAGGAGATTAAGTTGATGACATGTGTGAGATCATTTCTTAAGTGTGAGTCTAGAAATGTCTCTTGACACCTAAAAAATCATCCCCTGTGATGATATTATATAGGAGTAAAAAAAAGGGCAGCACGGTGCACTAAGCTCTCGCTATGCGCGGGGTTCGAAAAAGACCAGACTACAAGAGTCTATTATATGCAGTCTTACTTTGCATTTCTACAAGAGGTTATTTACACGGCTTGAACACATTACGTTTTGATTACATGACAATAATTTTACCAGTTACTCCAAGTCTCATCTTCAAGAGTAGAGTTTTAATATATTATGTAGTGAACTTAATATTTATCTCCCTCTTACGTCCTCTTTGTGTCATGTGATATTATAATCGTCACCTTATATTTCCAACATATAGAAGAGGTAAGATTTATGCTCTCCTCCTTATATTGTAATCCTGTAGTTTTAAATTAACAAGGAAACGGTCTATGCCAAATCCCCCAACATCACATGGGTGAAAGCCTGGATGTTGGTTTATGGAAGAAGAAAAAAAAAGGTGTGAACTTGTAAGGCAATCCCTAGTGTATCCTTAAGCTGGCTTATGGATGAAGATGGTGTGTTCTTGGGAGTAGGTGTTGAAGTTCCTACTTAGATTTTCGACGGAGTTACTCTCCTCAATTGCTGGTAAGGGTTCAAAGTAGGTATTGTGGCTCGAAAGTACAAACAAAAAATATTTCTTGCACCACATTTCCTCCTGAAAGTTCTCCTTTCTTCCTATGATGTTTTGAGATCTTACAATCTATACTAATGCTCCCATTGATCAACCTCTAAATTTATGCATTAGCTTGTTCAACCTTCTGTTGTTTCCAAATATTAAATGCATGCCTTGCTGCCAGTTTCGTATTCTTCCTTCTTTCCAGATTAGCTCTTATTCCTTTTTGGATTTTCTTTCAATTGGGAGCTTTATTTAAATTTTTGGGCACCTCCTTCTTATTAATCATAGGTTTTAGGTTCACTTGCCATATCCTTTTACCTATCTTGTTAACTGGACCAGTTGTGGGATATTTCATGGTGTCTGCATTGGTTTTGAGCTTCTTTCTGTTGTCTGCATAATCTGACTTATCATTTGATGCTTGTTTCCTGGTATCTGCAATCTTCTGTGCAAGATAGTTTTCCTGAGCATACCTTTGGTGTTTTCATTTGAAACAATGCTTGGAAACACAATTACATTCAATCTCCAGCCAACCCCCCCCCCCCACCACCACCACCACACACACACACCAAATTCAGCCCAAATCGAATCACACAATCAAGATCCACCTCCACCATATGAACTTCACAAAATTGATTCTTGATTTCACTTCTGCAGCTTTACCAATCCTTAAAAGCGTACCAATTGGAGAGGTAATTCTCTGTATTGTATACTGTATAAAATTATGCCACTCAAGTGCTGGTTCATTAATTCAGATGGGTGCCAAGGAAGTCTCCTCTTCCGCATTAAAATCTATATATAGTCCATGTGACTAATCGCATCAAATATCCCCTTATTAGTAGCTTCCTTCAGAAATATATGTTCTAACAGTCCTCTTCTATTGTGAAATCTATGAATATATACTTGTTAACTATAAAGCCCAATTTTTACATTCCCTGTAGCAGAAAGCTAGCTGCAAATAATCCTGAGGAATATCTTCAATTGAAGGTCTTCCATGTGAGAACTTCCCCACTATAGGCTTAGCAAGCTCTTCATCCTCTTGGATGTGTGTGTGTGTGTGTCTGGGGGGGACAACTGGTTTTCCTCTGTAAATATCTAATACTTTAACCTAGTCTGCGAAACTACGTACCATTGTTGTTAGGCCTTCTGGTTTTGGGGTGATGGAATCACCTAGTAGCCACTCAGACATCGTCCGAGTAATTGAATAAAAAGAAACTAGCTATCGTTTTAGCATAAGATTGTGTCGAGCCTCCATCATTCTTGGCTCTGTAGGGAGGATCACAAGGATGCTCTCTGGAAGGCCGGCAGTAGCCTCCTAGGGAGGTGCATTCATGGAAACTATAGGAAGTTCGGGACAGTTGAGTAGCGCGTGAGGCACGTTCTATTTCATAACGGTAAATTTTTTTAACCTTAGTCTATAATCTTGAAGTTACAATCAGCGTGTTCACATGTTATAATTTGCTTAATCTCCTCACCAAATAGCATATTTTCCCCCTTTCATCTGTCTTGGCACCGTGGACTCGAGACAATCAAATAAAGGATCTTATACATAGTAAGGGTTATACATGTCCTTTGACTGATATTTTAGCTTTTTCTTTTCAGCAAGAAATCAATATTTGAAAGATATAATGAAGAAAAGGAACACCATCAATTATTGACACCCTCATCGGAAGCCAAGGTAATCTTCCACTCATGTTTACATACTATAACTTGTGTATTGTCCATAGATGTGGCATTGCCCCGAACCCTATCTTAAAATAAGACTATTGACAGAAATACATTAAAGTTGCATAATTTTAACTGAATCAGAATGTCATTTTCAGTAATCATGGTTACCATGTTGGTTATAGCCTAATTGTGTTAGTAAGTTAACACTAGCTGTTGCGGTGCAGCATCTTGTTTTCCTCTTTATGGTAAGTGTAAACATCATTTCAAGGTAAAATAATTGTTAAATAACTAGGAACAATGATATGTATCTTGAGAAAGATAACTACAATCAAACCCGGGTAGACACAAGTGAATTCCTTCTAATTAATCTAACGAAAATGTTTCTAAGACCAAAAAATGCTTCTCTCAAAAAATATTGCTGGTTTCTTTAGAATAATAATGATGATAATAACCACAATTAAACAGCTATTGTTTTTCTCAATTTGCAGTTCTGGCGGACGGAGGCAGAAAGATTGAGAAATCAATTGGATGATCTTCAAGAGAACTACCGGTAATTTCACAAATAAAATTTGTAAGAGCATCCAACATGCCCCTTCATCTAACAGATATAATTTTTAGTGAAGGTATTCTAATGTATATGCACCGAGGTGTATTTTTATGTGGCATTCTTTTAAGTATTGAAGGAAATATATTGAAAAATATTCAGTGGCATTCTTATAACTAAAAGTAGTGATTATAGCATGGCATTCTATCTGGTTTCCATATCAATACTATTCAAGATTGATTGTGGTTGGTCACACATGTCAAAAACATTGCAAAGTAGAGCACTGAGGTGTATTTTTGTGTGAAACATCCTCTTACTGATGAAATGGATGTATTCTACTTTAACAGCCAATTGTCTGAATCAATTAACCAAAGACAATAAGCCAAACCTAAAGGGAAATATAGAAAGTTAGACCAATCTGACAGGTATTATTCGGATTGTCTTTGAATATCAGCATAGACTTACCCAAAGAAGAAATTACTCACTGAAGGAATACAGATACAGAATGTAAACAAGTACCAAACGTTATAGTCCGGTACATGTGAAAAATATTGCAGGAGATTGAAGGGGGATGAACTTTCTGGCATGAGAATAAGCGATCTCCACAATCTGGAAAACGAACTGGAGACGAGATTGAAGAATATCCGCATTAAAAAGGTGAGAAAATCACTACACATATCATTTAACTAACTAAAGACATCAATGTCCAATACTTAACATGGTGTCACACTTCTGCAGGAAAAAATGTTAACTGATGAGATAGAAGAATTAAATCGAAAGGTTTTCAATCATATATAGTACATATATTACTCTAATTGGACAGCTGATATGCACCTGTTTTAATTACTAACTCCTACAATACGTTGCAGAGCTCTCTCATCGGTCATGAAAATATAGAATTGTCTAAGAAGGTCACTCTCATCCACCAAGAAAATAGAGAACTTCATAAGAAGGTATATTAAAGAAGTGATGAAGATGCCTCTTCTACTTCATATATATCAGGCTTGTGTGAAAGGACAAATCAATTTATTTTTCTCAGGTTCATGGAGCAACTGACAACAGAAAAGAAGAGGGAAGTTGCAGTGGACAAACTTCAGGAAAGGAATCATGCGTTTCATTACATCTCCGACAAAGCGAGCAACAACTGAATGTCAGCAGAACAATACCAGAATGTGAAATTAGTTTGGGGTAACATTCTCTGAGATTCTACTAATTCGACAAAACCATCAATATAGCAAACTCAAGAATAATTTCAATATGTTGATTGAAATTCATCAGGTTACAACTGCAATAGCTCAAACCAATGATGACCATTCAAGGATGCCAGTTAAAGTCTAGCAGAAAGCATGGCCAAAGTTAAGGCCTCCAAAGTACTATACTAGCGAGAGAATTTATAGATGTTTTAGCATAAAAGTATAACTCAACGGTGCTATAAAGCTTGGTTGGATAAGCAACTTGCACGTCTAAATTATGTTGTGTTCCTCTTGTGCCATGTGGCGAAGCCACGTGGCAAAGAGAGTAGTTTCACCTCCTTGTTGTCGCGTGGGAGCGAAAAAAAAGGTGTTATGAGCTTGCACGTGACTTTTTGTTTCAACAAGCAATTGTCGCATGGTCATATGCAACTATTTGTTTCAGCAGTATACTTTTTCATGTTTTTATTCTCTATTTCTCTCATTATGTGTACTTATACTTGTTTAGAATGTTAGATCTTTTTCTTATTTGTTTAGTACCGTCAATGGTTAACTGTAAAGCCTACAAAACTTACAAGTAACATCATATACAAAAGTTTACTCAAACTTGTTTCTGTATTTCGAATTCTAAAGGAAGGCATTTGTAGTCTATCCATTCTGACATCTAAACCAAAAGTTTAGACTAAGACCCATAAATAAATAGAGTTTGCGATCAAACATGTTGCAGATCTCGCTGGAAAATTGTATTTCAGGAAATTCTTGATTTAAACAGAAGAAAACTATTTAATTTAAAATAAAATGTCGCGTATTTAAAATTTAGACTGTAGCTATGCTGGAGAAAATAGAGTTCCGGTCAACCTTTTCTTAAGGATATAGCCAAAATATGGTTAAAAAATGCACAAGTTTAAAAAGAATTTTTTACTTTCATCCACATGTCTGATGCGTGAAAATCATCTCCCACTAGATTTTGGTCCAGGGTGGTAATAGATACCAAAAAATGAAGTTCACGAGTGTTCCCACGTCGGATATGGAATGAAAATATAGACTCATTATATGAATTTGAACAATCATCACCTTACAAGCTAGCTTTTGGAGTTGAGTTAAGCACAAGATCCAATTTTTACATGACTTTTGGGTTAAATTATGTCCAAAATTCAATCTTTACATGGTATCAGAGCCAGACTCATTCTAATTCTTTGTTGGCCGATATTGTTAACGAGGTTTGGGCATGCGGGAGAGTGTTAAGAGTCTCAAATTAGAAATGGAATGGGAACATGGACTCCTTGTATGGATTTGAACAATCCTCACCTTACAAGCTAGTTTTTGGAGTAGGCCCAAAATCCATTCTTTACAAGGAGTAATACAGAACATCATAGTTAAGCCGTGAAAATTTCACATCGTTCCAAGTTTATGGGTGATTTTATGCAACATCTTCTTAAATTTATGTTATCATAATATCTCAGGGATAAGAGTGAGCGAACACTAATGTTAATGACGCTATTTTTTATTTTCTACACAAATGGGAAACAAGGACTTGAAGAAGATATCCTCCTGAACAGAGCCTGTAGCACAGAGGAATACATTCCCAAATACGGCTTGGTGTGAACGCCATTTTAACAAAGAGAAAAGGTCTAATCATGTCTCTGAACTATGTGAAATGGTTCATTCATACCTGCTGTTGCTAGTTTAGTTCAAACCAGTCCTTGCCAATAAACAAACTATAGCTTATATTTGCCCTCAATTTTTTTACCTATATTTTCTCTTATTAACTAACGAGAAATGTCTAGAGATTAATTATCCGTTAATCCGAGCACTAGAAATCTCCAATATGTATCCTGGGGCATTATTAGCGGAGAATATTCACAGTATATTTTATAATTTAATAGTTGTATATTTAAGGTAACTTAGAATTCTTACTGTATTAGAATCAACCTATGTACAACTATATATATATATATATTGTGATTAATGAAAGAAATCTCTAAGGAAGATTATTCTGAACTTACATGGTATCTGCAGCCAAACCCTAATCCCTATTCTCTTTTCTACCAAAAGCCACCGACCACCACTATATTTCTTTCTTCCGGTCGACGGCAACCATACTCTATTTTCTTCAATTTTGTGGCAACCATGTCTCGTCCCACTTCCCCTAATAATTCAGGTTCTTCCACTGGTGTTTTTGACAACCCCCTCCACGTTCATCGTCTTCTTTTCATTCGGCATTCGCCGTTACGATCAAGAATTTTATCCCTATAATTCTTGACCAAGAAGACTGTCAATATTTCATATGGGTAGAACTGTTCTATATCCATGCATGTGCGTACAATGTGCTAGACCATATTCACTCGCCATAATTCTGTTAGAAATTCACTTGCCATAATTTTGTGTCTGTCGAATTTGACCTTTTTGGTTTTTCTGTGAAGGATCTCAATACGGGGAAAATTCTTACGCGCTGCAATAGTGTGGGAGACCTCTACCCTTTCACTCAATCTTCCGCTGTCAGACCACATTCACATATCTCCCTTGATGCTATCTCTCCGTCAACTTAGCATAACAGACACCTAGGAGACCTTGTTTTTAATTTTCGTAGGATTAATAAGCGTATTCAATGTATTAATGGGAAACTTGCCCAACACTGTTTTTCTTGCCCGCTTGGCAAGCATACTCGTCTTCCATTTATGTCATCCAACAGTGTTACTTTTTCCCCATTTGATATTGTTCATGCTGATTTGTGGACATCTCCTATTGTTAGTTCCTTGGGTCACAAATTTTATCTAGTGTTATTAGATGATTTTTCACATTTTATCTGGATTTACCCACTGAAGTTCAAATTTAAAGTTTTTGCCAAGTTCCTTGAATTTCAAAAATTCATTAAAACACAATTTGAAAAATCTATAATATCTTTTCAACGTGATAATGGACGTGAATTTAACAATTTGGCATTTCACAATTTCTGCTCTAAACAAGGCATGGTTTTCCTTTTTTCATGTCCCTACATTTCCTCTCAAAACGGAAAGGCTGAACGAATTATACGTACCATCAATAACATGGTTCGTACCATTCTGTTTCATGTATGTCTTCAACCATCATTCTGGGTCTATGCTTTTAAAATGGTTGAGTACCTCCTTAATATTTTACCAACCAGCACTTTCCAAAATAAGACCCCAACCGAAATCTTATACCGTAGGATCCCGTCCTATGACCAACTCTGAATTTTCGATTGCCTATGCTACCCCAACCTGGCCTCCACTGCACCTCACAAACTAGCCCCACGCACCACGCCTTGTGTCTTCGTTGGTTTCTCACCTAATCATCGGGGTTACCTGTACTATAACATAGCCACTCGTAAAATCATTATCTCACGTCACGTCACATTTGACGAGACAAACTTTCCATTTTTGAATCTTCAAAAATTTCAAACCACAGATTACACATTTCTCAATGAGTCAAATATGTCCCATGTTATCCAGTCATTGTTCCACTGTCAGTTTACTGTTCCGACGGAGCCTGCACCAGCATCTCCGTCACCCATAATATCCGGCATCATCTTCGACCCGGCACCACCTAGCTCTCGGTCAAACTCTCACCTGATCGACTCACCTGTTTCACCCACCCATTACCGTCACCATCACTTAGTCGAATCTATAATCGATACCCAACACCCTATCTCTCGGCCTGAACTACCAAGCTCACCATCATCGTCACACCATCAAGAACACCCAGAGTGAGTCGCCCTAACCCTGCTCATACCCAATCTCCGGTAACTCCACCAACCGCCGACCCGAGACTATCCAACACCCCTCCAGAACCCGTAAGACAGCAGACACAAAACCCAGACTAACCATTGTTGCCTACCCATCGTATGGAAATTCATGCACAATATGAGATTTTCAAACCCAATGTCCATTTTAACCTCTCCACACAAACCATATCACATATTCCCAAAAACCCAAAACTAGTCAAACTGGACCCAAATTGGAATGTGGGCATGTGCGAGGAATTTCATTCTTTAATAAAGCAACATACTTGGGATTTGGTACCTAGACCGGATGGGGTGAATGTAATCTGATGCATGTGGCTATTTCGTCACAAGTTCAGAGACAGTGGTGACTTGGAGCGGTATAAAGCGAGATTTGTTGCCAATGGAACTAATCAGCAGGAGAGGATTGATTGTGGTGAGACATTAAGTTCGATTGTTAAATCGGCTACTATTCGTACTGTTCTTAGTATTGCTTTGGGCAAGCATTGGCATATTCATCAGCTTGATGTCAAGAATGCATCTCTTCATGGGGATTTGAAAGAAACTGTGTACATGCATCAGCCACATTATTTTGTCCATCATGCAGCCCCTCAGTATGTATGTTGCCTCAAGAAATCACTTTATGGCTTGAAACATGCACCCTGAGCTTGGTATGACCGTTTTGCTAAGTATATTTAACAGATTGGGTTTAAATGTAGCAGGTATGATAACTCTCTTTTCATTTTTCATCGCGGTAGCAGCACTGCTTATTTGCTATTGTATGTGGATGACATTGTTCTCACTGCATCATCTGATGGATTGAAAAATGAAATCATTTCTCTACTCAAAACTGAATTTGCTATGACTGATTTGGGCAAGCTTAGCTATTTCTTGGGTATATCAGTAACCAGATCTGCAGAAACTATGTTCCTGAGTTGGCGTAAATATGCAGAAGAGATAGTGTACAGGGCTAAGATGGGAAATTGCAAGATTATGCCAACTCCAATCGATTCCAAATCCACGCTTAGTGTTGCTGATGGTGATCCAGTTTCTGATCCTACTCTGTATCGGAGTCTTGCAGGTGCCCTTCAATATCTTACATTCACTAGGCCTGATATTGCATATGTTGTTCAATAGGTGTGTCTGTTTATGTATGCTCCAAGAGAGCCCCACTTTGATGCCCTTAAGCGTATTATCAGATATGTTAAGGGCACCATTGACTATGGATTGCATCTCTACCTATCTGCGCCAAACAGGTTGCTATCTTATACGGGTGCAGATTGGGTAGGGTGCCCAGACACGCGTCGCTCCACTTCCGGATATTGTGTATTTCTAAGGGATAATCTTATTTCCTGGTCCGCCAAGAGGCAAGCCACATTATCCCGTTCTTGTGCTGAAGCAGAGTATCGCGGAGTTGCTAATGAAGTTGTTGAGATCTGTTGGCTCCGGAATCTTCTTTTGGAGCTCCAGTGTCCACTGCGCAAGGCGTCTATAGTCTACTGTGATAACATATCTGCTATATATCTATCTCACAATACGGTCCAACATCAGCGGACCCAACATATTGAGATGGATATCCACTTTGTGCGTGAGAATGTAGCTCTTGGTCAAGTCAAAGTGTTACATGTGCCTTCCTCCTATCAGTATGCAGATATTTTCACAAAAGGGCTACCGAGACAGTTATTCATCGACTTCAGATCCAGCCTTATCGTCCGGCCTTCTCCCGCTCCGACTGAGGGGGAGTATTAGCGAATATTCACAGTATATTTTGTAATTATGATAGTTGTATATTTAAGGTAACTTAGGATTCTTACTGTATTAGGAATCAACCTCTTTACAACTATATATATATATTGTGATTAATGAAAGGAATCCCTAAGGGATATTATTCCAAACTTACATGCTTAATATTAACGGAGGGTATGGATTAACCATTTCGCATAGTTCAGGGATATATTTATACCTTTAATTTCCTAAAAGAAGAAGAGAAAATTCATTAACTTTTGTTTTTCCATCGTCAATAATCATTCCAGACTCTCGCTAGAAAAGCTCATTTTGAGCACATATCATCCCAAACCAAGAGAATTTTGTTTCCCTGCCATTTTTTGATTCCTCTATCATTCCACTGTAATTCTTCATAATCATCTCGAGAATATTTTCAATATTCTTTTACCATCTTTTCTTATCACACTGACCTCCTTCCTACTCACTTAAAGCTTTAATTTCCACAATCTCGACGAGTAAGCCTTGTGTACCAACTCAACTCTTCATTTTGTATTTTAGAACCCCATTCCCTTATTTTAGACTTCCCATAAGTTCATATGACATTTTGGACTTGTGGGTACGTTCGGATTACGATCCGGGGGGCTTGGGATATAGTATCAGATAAGTTTTCTAAAATCTTTAGTTCAGATTTTGCTGGTGCATGCAATGCATCGCGATCGCGAGGCCTCAGGTTGCGATCGTGTAAGGTGACTTTTAGTTTCTTCACTATCACATGACATTGGTCGCAGTGACTCAAATCTAGGATATAAGTTGGACAAAATTAAGATTTTGAGTTTAATCACCATTTTTTAGTTTTGGAGCTCGCATTGAGGCAATTCTCATGGGGATTTTCACTTACAAAGTTGTTGAGTAAGTGTTCTAAACACCTAATTAGATTTATATCGTGAATTTCTTTGGATTATTACATAAAAATCATGGCGTTTAAGAGGTGGAAATTAGGGAATTTTCATCTAGGCTTAGAATAATGTAATCTAGAGATTTGAACATCGAAATGGACTCGAATTGGGAATCTAATAATAGATATGAAATATTAGGATTATGCGTAACTCGGGGATGTAATGTATTATGGAATTTGACCATATAGGCTTAGAATTGACTTTTTGGTTGACTTTAACTTCCACTTAGCATAAGTGAATTGTGTCTGATAGCTTTGTTTAACCTCGTTGGGTATTCTTTTGAATAGATCAACCTTTTTGGTGGATTTGGAGGGAGGAAAGGCGGTTTGCGAAGTTTAAGGCGTGCCCAGATTGAGGTAAGTTAAGGCTTTGACCTCAATGAGAGAATTACTTCTAAATTGACTTGTTTGACATATACTACATATATGGGGGTACAGTATATGTGAGATGATGAGAATATATGCAGATATCGAGGTTATAAATTATATATGTGTATAGGTAGAGGTTGTTACGTGCTTAATGTGTTCTTCTTTGTGCCATAAATATTTTATGCATTCTATCATGCTAACATAATGTTATATGCATTGTATATGTGCTAGTTTAACATTATAGAAGTTCATGTATGCCGGATTACATGGTGTAACTATTTAGTCATGCACGATACATATGTTTGCCTACTTGCATATGTAATTTAAATTATTTATATGTAGTTGAGCTGATGAATCTGGTGTGATCCACAGCTTAGGTGCAAACGGTTATGTTTACACATTGATATCAGCGCTTACAGATTCATGGACTCTAAATATGGCATGTGGATAATTATTTGTCATTCATTAGTTATTATGTAACCCGAGAACCTCAGACAGTGTGCATGTAGGATTGTTTGGCACGGGGAGTGTTGGTATTGAGTAAAGTTTGAGTTTTTAGCATGCATACTTGATTTCTGACTCGTGATTCATGAATTTTATATAAATTTTGTGACTACACATATCTTGTTATGATGTATTTGTGCATATCTTATTATATCATATTGATATTCCATTAAATCCTTACTACAAGTTGTATCGGTACCCGTGACGATTGAAATATCAAAAATAGTTGTGATGGTACCTACCTAAAAATTTGTCGGCGAACCTAATTCAGATTACAAACACTTAAGCAAATTATTAAGCGGAATAAAAGTAAGAATAAGTCATAAGTCGATAAAAGTGTCTCAATACTCAAATATAAGGAAACTAAATCATACACGTCCCAAAACCTGGAGTCATAAGTGCAAGAGCTACTAAAAGTGCAGAATACAAGTTTGAAAGTCTAAAATAAAGGTAAAGACAGAAAATAAAAATAGAAAGTGACTCTGGTGCCGAACAGCCAACAGCTCACTCTGACAACTCCAAAAGCACTCCTCAACGATCGGCGACAACTCGACCACTACTAGTACTCGGGTCAGAACCTGCACGTAAAAAGGTCCAGCAAGTGTAGAGTGAGTACGAAAAATCTAACGTGTACTCAGCATCATCATCGACCGATCCTAATCTAAAATAGTGACAAGGATTGATCTTTCGAATGATTACTTCCACACTTATCCACTATTAGATTAAGATACATAGTTCCAATTCAACAAGGAATGATATAATAATAGTTCATTTTAACGTGTTTTCAAGTAGTCAATTGAAAAAGACAAGTACACTTCAATCAAGTCTTCAAGTGAATCCAATAATAAGAGATCAATGAAATGAAATCATATGATATGACACCGGTATACACATGCTCTGTAATATAAAATATATTTCTCATGAGGGACTCGTGAGGTTACCTATCGGATTGAGGGTAGGTATCATCACGACTTTTGGATTTTTGGATCTTGACACTAAGTGTGTCTATCTCGGGTTTACTAGCTTGAGAGTAGGTTTCTTATGCATAATAGACGGTATTTCTTGTCATTTTTTATACTTTGTCATTTCATACATTTATTCTAGCTAATGGAAGACGAAACAACAACATACCCAGTGAAGTCCCACAACATAGGGTTTGGGGAGGGTAGAGTCTACGCAGACCTTACCTCTACCTTGGTAAGTAGAGAGGTTATTTCTGAAATATCCTCGGCTCAAGACAAAGCATAAGCACATGAAAATCAAGAGAAACGGTCAGACCCATACAAGAAATTTAAAGCAGTATGAAAATGAGAGTAACAAAAGTGAATAAGCCATGATAAAGCATTCTGAAAAAAAATAGTAAATAACGCAGGTAAATAAGATAAACAAAGTACACGAAAGAACATATAGCAACAGAAATCAAAGGACATGGGACTATAAAACAATATTGTGCCTACTAGTATGATAGGCTAAGCAGGGCTACAATAATAACACTACAACTACCTATATGTAAGCGTAAGCAGGACTACTCTCAACCACCTACTACCCTTCTACCATAATCTGTGTCCTTCATAACCTCCTATCTAAGGTCATGTCCTCAGTAAGTTGCACATGCGCTATATCCCGTCTAATCACCTCTCCCCAATACTTCTTTGGCCTACCTCTACTCCTCCTGAACATGTCCATAGTCAACCTCCCACACCTCCGTACTGGGGCATATATGCCTCTCATCTACATATGCCCGAGCCATCTCAACTTCGCTGACCACATCTTATCCTCCACCGAGGCCACTCCCACTTTGTCCTAGATATCATCATTTCTAATCATATTCCTCCTTGTATGCCCACACATCCATCTCAGCATTCTCATCTCCGCAATTTTCATCTTTTGGATGTGCGAAGTCTTGACCGGCCAACACTTCACCCCATACAACATAGTAGGTCTAACCATCATCCTATAGAAGTTGCCTTTATGTTTTTATGGTACCTTTTTATCGCACAAGACTCCAGATGCGAGACTTTGTTTCATCCACCCTGCACCAATACTATGTGTGACATCATCATCAATCTCTCCATTCCCTTGGATAAAAGACCCGAGATACTTGAAGCTTTCTTTCTTTGGAATGATCTGAGTACCAAGCCTCACCTCCATGCCTGTCTCATAGTCACTCCCATTAGTGAACTTGCACTCCAAGTATTATGTCTTGGTCCTACTCAGCCTGAACCCTTTAGACTTTAGAGTCTGTCTCCAAACCTCCAACTTAGCGTTCACTTCGTTGCGAGTCTCACAATCAGGACTATGTCATCTGCGAATAACATACATCATGACACCTCCCCTTGAATTTGTCGTGTCAGTCCATCCATCACCAAGGCAAATAAGAATGGGCTAAGAGTTGATCCCTGGTGCAGCCCCATCACCATTGGAAAGTGCTCCTAGTCTTCTCCTACTGTTTATACCCTTGTATTAGCTCCATCATACATATCCTTGATCGATCTAGTGTATGCCACATATACACCTCTAACCTCTAAACATCTCCATAGAACCTCTCTAGGGACTTTATCGTACGCCTTCTCGAGGTCGATGAAAACCATATGTAAGTCTCTCTTCCTCTCCCTATACTGCTCCACCAACCTCCTAATAAGATGAATGGCTTCAGTAGTCGAACTCCTCGGCATAAATTCAAACTGGTTCTCGAAAATAGACATGTCTCTCCTCACCCTCATCTCAACGACCCTTTCCCAAACTTTCATAGTGTGGCTCAGCAGCTTGATACCCCTATAGTTGTTGCAACTCTAGATATCACTTTTATTTTTGTACAAGGGAATCATTGTACTCCACCTCCATTCTTCGGGCATTCTTGTCGTCTTAAAAATGACATTAAATAACCGAGTCAGCCACTCCAAACCTGTCCTGCTTGCGCTCTTCAAAAATTCAACTAAGATCTCATCAGGTCAGTCACTCGTCCCCTGCGCATCCTGTGAACAGCACCGTTAACATCCTTAACCTTAATGCTTCTACAATACCTAAAATCTCGGTACCTACCAGAATGCTCCAGATCTTCCAGCATAATGTCTCCATCTCCTTTTTCTTTTAAGAGTTTATGGAAGTAAGACTGCCACCTCCGCCTAATATGCGCTTCCTCCACTAGTACATTGTCATCCTCGTCCTTGATGCACCTCACGTGATCCAAGTCACGGGCCCTCATATCCCTTGCCTTGGCTAGTCTGTACAACTTCTTATCCTCGTCATTTTCCTCTAATTCCACATACGGGTGTTCAAAAGCCATTGTTTTCGCTGTCATAACCGCTAGCTTTGCCTCCTTCCTCGCCATCTTATATAATTCCCTATTCGTCCACTTCTCTACCTCATCCTTGCTTTCTATCAATTTCGCATACGCCACTTTCTTTACTTCCACCTTCTCTTGAACTTTACCATTCAACCACAAGTCTCATCGATGCCCACCACAACTACCTTGCTAGACCCCTAGCACTTCTCTTGCTACCTCCCGAATGCAACTGGTCGTCCTATCCCACATACCGATCGTATCCCCACTACTCCCCAAAGCCCTCTGGCCATCGACCTCTCCCCCATCTCCTTTTTCACTAGTCATGGTCAAACTCCCCTATTTGATTCTTAGTCTGTCACCCACAACCCTCATCTTCTTCTCCATCCTGATCTCTAAATCCATCACCAAAAGCTTATGTAGGGTTGTAAGATACTCACTCGGAATAACCTTGCAGTCTTTACAAAGACATTTGTCAATCTTCCTAAGGAGGAAAAAGTATATATGAGCCTTATCCACTAAACTACGAAAAGTCACCAAGTGCTCCTCCTTCTTCAGGAACCTCGAATTGGCTATCACCATCCCAAAAGTTTTAGCGAACTCCGAAAGTGAGACGTCTCTCCCATTCCTGACCCCGAGGCCAAATACTCCATGCATGTCGTCATAACCCCCCGGAAGTGACTCGATATGTCCATTGAAATCCCCTCCTACAAATAATTTTTCAGTGGGTGGTATACCTCCTACCACCTCGTCCATATCCTTCCAAAAGTGCCTCTTCTCCTCCTCATCCAAGCCAGCTTGCGGCGCGTAAGCACTAATAATGTTCATAGTGAACCCTCCAACTACCAACTTAATTTCCATTAGCCTATCATTGACCTTCCTAACCTCTACCAGCTGATCCCTAAGCTCACTGTCTACCAAAATGCCTACCTCATTCCTATACCTTGACCTACCCGAGAACCATAACTTATACCCGTCCACATTTTTAGCCTTAGGTCCTACCCATTTGATCTCCTGGACACATGCTATATTAATCTTCCTCTTCTTAAGAATCTTAACTAGCTCTATGTACTTCCCCGTTAAAGTCCCAATGTTCCAAGACCCTATTCTCAGTCTAGCATCTCCCTTACCCCACTTACCCCCGTTAACCCTCGCCCCCGTCCCTGACCGCGAACATGACCCTAGTCTACCATCATTCACCAAAGCCACTAGAGCAAAAAAATAAAAATACTAGTCAAATATAAGCTAATCAAAGGTTTATACTACAACAAGCAGGACTCAATACTAAAGCACAAGTTAGCAGAAATCCAGAGGCAAGTCGGACTACTACGACAAGAATGATATATCTAAAGAAAAGAAGAATATGACAAGAATGTGAAGTCAAGATT
Organism: Anisodus acutangulus; assembly: GCA_029783415.1. Lineage (NCBI taxonomy): Eukaryota > Viridiplantae > Streptophyta > Magnoliopsida > Solanales > Solanaceae > Anisodus > Anisodus acutangulus. The sequence continues at coordinate 16,520,009 of CM056496.1, read as the reverse complement.
CAATAAAGCAGAGGATGCAAAATTTAACTACAAGGATAACATACAAATAATGAATACGGGCTACCGGAGGTACCAACTCCAAGTGGATAGCACCTGTTCATCGCCAAAATTATATGTTCGCCATCGAAAAAATTGAGTATTTGTGCAGCCTGACTGGAAACCTACTGGAGAAGAGGTTTCCGGTTGGGGAGAAAGGAAGTGAAAAGAAAATAGAGGAGAAGAAAGGAGAGAACCAGAGAGATCTAGCCAAAAAATGTACTGTTCACCGGAGAGATATGGTCGGAATGAAGTAGTCGGCAATAAGGAAAGATGAGATGAAAAGGCATACCTGGTTGGAGCAGTTGCGGCTAGTGCCTGGTTGCCGACCGGAGGACGGAATGGCACCCAACGCTGGGTCACCATCTGGGAAAGGGGTAGGGGGTGGGATAGGGGAGTTATTATTCTTACCATTAGGGCAGAAAATATAAGAAAGGAAGATAGAGTTGAGAGGAGAGAGAGAGCTAGTTTTTCTTTTAATAGGGGGGAGAGAGAGCTAGAAAATAGGAAGAGAGATGAGAGAAGACGAAGAGGTTATTAATTATATTTTATTTTAAAGGGGCCCTAACCCTATGACTCTGTCATCACCTTGGTGACATGGTGGTGGTTTAGCCATCTCCATTGTTGTCACCATCCCTCCCCAGCGGGGGAGAGCCTTCTCCAAACCTTAATGAACACACTTCTAGTCTTAACCCTCAAGGTTCTTATGCCATAAGTCTAAATCCTAAACCAATTGAGTCATCTTTTTCAAAGAAAAACCTTAAAACTATTAAAGTTATCCATGGGATTCCCACACTTCAGTTTAAAATGGATGAATGACAAGAACTTTCTAAGGATGAAGGGCTTCATTAAGCCATAGTGGTGAAGCTCTCTTCAGGTGCGCCGAATTTGCCAAATATGAGAACTTTGCTGCCAAAATTGTTTGGCACCAAGGGGGCGTTGTTTGATCGTATTAATTGCCCCTACACAAATATTGATTAGGGTTGATCAATATGACAATTTTGTAAATTCTCTAACAAGGTCAGTCACCTACTTTATGCAAAAGGAGCATCAAATCGGGGGTTTTCCATGGTCGATAGGTTTTAACCCTAAGGAGGAAACTACAAAGGCGGTGGTTTGGATTTCTCTCCCAGACTTGTCTTCGGAGCTGTTTGCAAAGAGGTTGTTGTTGTCCGTAGCTCTGGAAGTTGAAAAACCCATTGCCATCGATAAAGCCGCCCAAACAAAGTTAAGACCTAATACACCTAGGTTTAAGGTGATTCTTGATTTAATGGATACATTGTAGGACAAGCTGAGGCTTCAATTTGTGGACAAAATGACTGGTAAAATAGTGGAGGAATTCCAGGAGTTTGTCTATGATAATTTACCATCATATTGCAACCATTGCAAGCATCAAGGACACGATGAGAGTAAGTGTCGCTTGTTACGGGGGAAGAAAGTGAACAAGGTTCATTATGGGATAGAAGCAGTTGATGGAGTCTCGGTTGAAAAACATCAAAGTGATGCAAGAGATTATTTGAATGCTAGGAAGCAGCTTACATAAGTCAATGATGAGGTGCAACATGAAACAGTGGTCAAAGGCTCAAAAGTTTGTGACAATTTGGGACAACCTAATGGTGTCATGAATAAGCAACAAGTTAAGAATTTCATAATACTAATGGGACTAATGAGGTTTTCGATGATGGACATGATGAAGATGGACAACAAGCTAAATAAAAAGGAAGTTGTAGTGGATGTGGATTTGAGAACAATTGTGGATGGTGTTGGGATTTTCATAAAAGCTAAGGAGTTAAGCCAACGTTTTATAGAGTTGGTGATGAGGATTTGACCATGGTAATACTCAAGCAAGTGTGGGCACCGTAGTTGACACTTTGGTCCGTGCGAATGAGTCAAACATTGCAACGAAGCAAGCATATGAGGTGCCAATAGAATTTATGGAGTCATTTGGTGAGCTACAAGATGACTCTGGACAACAACTAATCTCTACGGGGAATGAACAAAATATAGATAGAATGGTGGCCTCAATTCTGGTGCACTCAATCAACAACGTTGACGCTAAGAGTGGCCAAAAAGGATGTGTGAGTGTGAAGATGTCATGACCCCTTTCGGGCATCGTGGTGGCACCTACACTTCTCTCACCGGTAGGCAAACCACTTTCCCAAATATAACATACAATAGATGATTAAGCGGAAATAAAGGAATCAATTATAAAAGTTGTCTGATCATAATATAAATAAAAGGAACAACTTTGATAGTCTAGTTATTACATCCCCAATGATTTGGTAAATAATACAAGAGCACTAGAAAGTAGAAATAATAAGTCTAAATGTTTGAATATGTCTCTCGAATACAAGTAAAGACATAGGTAATAAGAAGAGCATCCAAGGCATGTTGAATGAAAGCATGTTCACCCCAAACACAGTAATCATCCAACTCCGGACTCAGCCACGTGGTCCTGAACTGGTAGATGGCGTTGTATCTGCATCCAAAAAGAATGTAGCAAATGTAGCATGAGTACACAACATACCCCCATAGGCCGACAACAATGGAAGATACGTAATAGAAATATATATCAAGTTGACTCTCAAGTAGGTCCATGAATCACATAAGTCACCTTGTTCACATAAGAGTTCAATAACCAACTATTTAGATAGTATGGAGTCAAATCAACAAGATCTGATACTCATGATAATCACCCTAATCTCAATATTTAGTCCAAATCATGTTACCACTTATCAAGTAATCAATGTATATGTGAATGTATGATATGAATGCAAAAGCGAGGTACCTTTACACAACCTAGTATACACACGTTCAAATTCTATGAACAGTGACCAATGAGGGACTCGCGCCGTCCATATACCGCTCCTAGCCAACCAAAATTCTACACACGTATCTGACTAGAGCCCAAGACGCATTTCGAGCCATATTAATCATTTCCATCATCTTAATGTTTCCAACTATCTCACAAGAATATCATTACCTTTCCGATCTCATTGGACCCACAACATTTCCATACCACTCTACTTTCAATATCATCAAAACCATGAATGTATGAATGCAATAACATTGACAAGGCAAGTAATCAGGATGTATGAAATGCAATCAAGTATAGGAGATGATTATCACATGCTTTCAGAAACTCAGTAACACGCAATTTTCACGTAAACCAATCTTTCATATCAGAAGCAGTGTGATGAATAAACACAACAATTATCAACAATGGCCACAAGCCTAAATAACAGCAGTCGGAATCAATCTAAGGTTGATTCCCTAAATCACTCATCAACACAGTTCAACACTGGTACCCACCCAAGTGTTCATCACAATCACTAAGGTGGGACCCCCAAACACGCCCTACATACTTCTATCAGAGTCAAAAAAGATAAATTGTAGCCTACCTTGAAGTCGTGCAGGTCCCACGAACCTCAATCTTTGACGCATGTCTTGCCCTTTCGAATTGCCTTGTAATACTCGTAGTCTATCACATACGTTCTATGTTAATAGGTAATTCAACAGAAACACAAGGACTTGGTCCTTAAAAGCAATCCAAAGTCCACCACAAAATCGACCTTAGGCTCACGGTAGTAAAATTGAAACTTTATTACTCAAAAAGCATGATAATATATTTTCGAATCATATCCTCAAATTAATTTGAAAACTAATCACGTTTGGACCCTCAATTCCATGATTATGCAAAAAAAACTCAATTTAAACCCTAGGTTTTTCTCCAATTCTAACAAGTATTCCAATCATCAAATTAACCTTTCCAATGCCATCACCTATCATTAAACAACACTAGGTTACAATATTACAACAATATAATCATTAAACAATCCCCAAACAATGAATGATAAGCCTCTTATTTATCATAGAAACCTATGTTACATTCTTTCTCAAATTAGGATTTACACAAGGATTAAAGGACCGAATAGATGATTAATAAATGAAAAGGCATGAAAACCCTTATCTCCGGGAAGAATGGTGATGGAAGACCAAGAATTCTCTCTCTACCAACCTCTAATCCCAAGAAAAAGGTTTTTGGGGAAATGTAATCATTTGGGCATTAAATTCTGATTCTGGAAAGAGCAATTCCGCTTTGGCGGAATCGACGTCGCCTACGCAGAGATGCTTCAGCGAAAAACAGAATGTTGAGGCGGAACAACTTAAAATGTCGGATGTGTGCAGGAGTGGAAATGACTCCGCAGAGGTGGATCGCCTCTGCAAGAAACTATCCGCATAAGCGAAAACCTCAAACTCATACAAGGCCCGCATATGCGAGCCAACCTCCATAGATGTGGACCCCCAAAAGCGGCCAAACACCCGCAGGTGCGGCACACTAGAAACCAGCAACATAAAACTTAGCCAAAATTCCACCATACACCTGAAACACATCTGAAACCCCCGGATACAAACCAAACATGCTACACCAAAGTAACAAACTCGCTTGAGCACTCGAATTTCTCATACGAATGAGCTAAAATATACGTTTCTATGAAATCACCCAAAATATCCAAATTTCACAATTTTATAAATAAATCCACAAAATACACCCAACGCCTTGGAGAGTGAACCGATGACTCGATTGAGTCATAAATGACCCTCCGAAACTACCAGAAGCAATGAAACTCAGAAACAAACTCATATACCCGAAAGTTAACTTTGGGTCAAACTTATCACTTCTAAACTATTCATTTTGGTTTCTTCTTCCGAAAATCATAGAAAGGTACCTCGGGATCCATGCTACCCATACCCATGCATCACGAACCACATACAGAGTCTACAAGAAGGGTAATCTAGTCAAATAAGTGTCTTTAACTAAAAATGACCAGACGAATCATCACATCAGATACTAATTATACAAACGTTCATCCTCGAACAAAGAGAAATGAAAAGGGGAAATGTATTGGAAATAGTAAACAAATAAGGGTATCTGCTCCGCATATCAACCTCCATATCTCAAGTAGCCTCCTCAACAGGACGATGCTTCCATTGCACCTTCACATAAGCAATCTCTTTAGACTTCAACTTTCTCACCTGCCTATCCAAAATGGCCACAGGCTCTTCTTCAAATTCCAAGTTCTGATCAAGCAATATGGAGTCCCCTTGGATAATGTACGACCCATCGGCATGGTACTTCTTCAACATGGAAATCGGATGGACACCTGAAAGACCTAGTGGCAGAGCCAACTCATATGCCATATCTCCAACCCTCTGAAGAATCTCGAAAGGACCGATATACCTCATATTCAACTTTCATCTCCTGTTGATTCTCATCACGCCCTTCATAGGCGAGACATTCAATAGAACTCTATCACAAACCATGAATTTCATATCCCAGACCTTTCGGTTCGCATACTCTTTCTACCTCCTCTAAGCTGTCAGGAGCTTGTCCTAAATCACATTCACTTTCTCTGATGAATCGCTCAACAAATCGGTACCCCGAGGCCTCACCTCGAATGCATCAAACCACCCAATCAGAGAGCGACACCTCCTACCATACAAAGACTCAAATAGCACCATATCAAGAATGATTATTGTTGTTATATGCAAACTTTGACAAGGGTAAGAATTGATCCCAATGACCATCAAAACCAATCATGCAAGCCCGTAACATATCCTCCGAAACCTGAATGGTCCGCTCGAACTGACCGTCCATCTGAGGGCAAACACTGTACTGAGATCCAAGCGAGTACCCAACACCTTTTGTAAAGTCTGCCAAATATGAGAAGTAAACTGAGTATTCCGGTATGAGATGATAGAAATAGGTACTCCATGCAGACGAAGAATCTAACGAATATAATTCTTAGCTAGCTTCTTAGAATTGTAAGGCATCTAGACTGGAATAAAATGTGTGGACTTTGTCAACCTATCAACAATGACCCAAATGACACCAAACTTGTCCAAAGTCTTCGGCGACCTAACAACGAAGTCCATAGCAATCCGCTCCTACTTCCACTCGGGAGTGGGCATCCTCTAACTCAAATCACCTAATCGTTGATGCTAATACTTAACATGTTGACAATTTAGACATCGAGACACAAACTCAGCAATGTCACTCTTCATCCTACCCCACAAGTAGTGTTGCTTTAAATCACAATAGATCTTTGTAGCACTCGAATGAATTGAATATCTAGAGCTGTGAGCCTCCTCTATAATCAACCTCATCAAGTCTCAAATATGAGGAACACACACTCTCCCTTTGATCCTCAAGACCCCCTCGCCATTAATTTTAGCCTCATTGGCTTTACCTCACATCACCTTATCCCTAGTCTTGCACAACTCCATATCATCATACTGATAGGTCTTAATCTGCTCCAAAAGAGATGACCTCACCTCAATACAAGCCAAAATCCTACCCGAATTCGAAATGTCAAGCCTCACAAAACTATTGGCTAAGGACTGAACCTATAATGTCAAGGGACGCTCAGAAATAATCAAACGAGACAAACTCTCTATACTCACTGCCTTTCAGCTCAAAGCATCCACCACCACATTCGCCTTGCCTGGATGGTACAAAATAGTCATATCATAGTCTTTAAGCAACTCCATCCACCGGTGCTAGCAAATCTCATTGGTTAAACATATGTTGAAGGCTGCGATGATCTATATACATTTCATAATGAACTTCATAAAGGTAATGCTTCCAAATATTCAAAGCAAACACTACAAATGCCAACTCAAAGTCATGAACATGGTAATTCTTCTCGTGCACATTCAACTGCTTCGATACATCAGTTATCACTTTACCCTCCTACATCAACACACAACCCAACCAAATCCTCGAAGTATCATAATAAACAGTAAAGTATTTCCCTTCTACTTGAAGGGCTAATATCGAGGTTGTGGTCAAAAGTGACTTGAGCTTTTGAAAGCTCTCCTCACTCATTTGACCACTGAAAAGGCATCTCCTTCTGAGTCAACCACATTAAATGAGAAGCAATAGATGAAAATCCCTTGACGAACTGACTATAATAGCTCGCGAGAACCACAATGCTCTGAATCTCCATCACCAAAGTAGGCCTAAGACAGTCTCTAACTGCCTCTATCTTCTTTGGATCAACCATAATCCCCTCCTTGGACACCATATGTCCTAGAAATGCTATGGAACTGAGCCAGTGTCACACCACAACCTTGGGGGGTGTAGCCGGCACCCAAAGGCCTAAGCGAACCAACCATAGTATCTGAAATGTCTAACATGAGACCTGGGCCAACAAGGACTCCAAATAACCTTACAATATAAGAATATATGACAACCTACAAGCAGAAGAGTCCAAATACGATGTATACGGATAACTAAGGCTGACAAGGCCACAAGAAGAGCATCATCAACTAACAGACGGGCTGACAAGTCCATGACATACATATACACACTGAACACTCATCTGTAAGCCTCTAAGAGTGCTATAATACAACAACCGATCGGGATAGGGCTCATACCCAAAATGTTAGGAATATGTACAATAATACCTAGATACTTCTGTAGTGCAACTCCGGAGAAGTGGAGTGCAATAACCAACAGCTAAAACAGGCACCCTACGGAGGAGGTACATTGCCCTGCCTATTTGTACCTGCAAGCATGAACACATTACCCCAAAAAAGGGCATCAGTACGAAAATGTACTGAATATGTAAGACAAGTAATATAAGTAAATAGAAGATGTAACATAAGATATATGGGTATAGAAATCAGCCTGAAACTCATAAAAAGCCTCTGAGGGCATACCTTGTCACAATTGTTGATATATATACATGTTTGTAAAATCAAGCTACTCAAAGGGGACATATAATATAGTATTCAGCCGCTCTGTGGGGCAAATCATATCATATCATAACATACCCAGCTTCGAAAGGACTCAGTCGTACCCGACCTTAATAGGACTTGGTAAATTCAAACCAAATGTAGTAGTGTGCACATATAAGTGACGTACCCGACCAACTATAGCGCGGCTCGATAAAGAAATAAATAAATATATATATATATATATATATATATATATATATATATATATATATATATATGCAAGACCTCAAAGACACCAAGACCATACTCGGAGTGACCTATCATCGTTACCCTCTGACTATCGTAATATCACCTCATTCTTTAGTCTTAATACAATCATTTTGGGGCATATGGAATCCATAAGACACTGTGGATAAGGAATACACAAGAATTATGATCATTTTTGGTAAGAGGGGCATATAGTTATTCAATTTCAAGAGATGAAGCTCAATTCAAAGGAGTGTTTACGTCAAGTCATGCCAAGAAGGAAACATGTCCTACATACCTCATTGTCAGAGCTATGTAAATCCCGCGAGCCCTCGCACCTCCTACGAATAATTATCTATATCATACAAAGTATTGGTGTCAATATCGGCTTCATATTCTTATAGGAACGTTTATCTAGTCATTTTATCGAATAGCTTAATTGTAATACTTCATAAGGTTGTTTCTAGTTCAAATTCAACATGTCTTAGCACAACAACCTTCATCCATACTCTTCGTATCCCCACAATTCTATCTATATCTTTACAACTCCAATTGGTAGCTCAAACCATGTAAAAACAGCCATACAACACCAAACTCGGCTTTAAGTTTCATAGTTACTAGTTTCTTCAAGAATCTTCTGACCAATTCAATCCAAAACTTATATAAACTTACGAGTAGGCTAGGGAAGATTGAACTCACCTCAAATACTCCATGAACCCTCTGGTTCCTAGTTTACTTCAACACCAAGTCATTCCCCAAGTCGTCGCAACAAGAGGGAAAGGAAGCTAACGTAAGCCACGTGATTCTTTACATTGATCTTGAGTAGTTTATGCTTGGATTTGGTTCAAGTTGATTGGGAGCCTTGGAGAGAAGCTTATGAGTGTTCTAGGTCTTGAATGAAGGAGAAATGAGGCCCTAAGTCGAAACCAACCCTTATATACAAAAAAAGAAATTACACTGCCCTACTATACGGTGCAATTATATGATCCGTACAAAATTGTATGGTCCGTATAATTGGACGGTATATTCAGACCTGCATTTTGAAATTTTGTAAGGAACATTATGGCTAGGATTCCAATTTGTACGGTCCGTACAATATTGTATGGTTCGTACATTTTGGCTATAAAATCTGGAAGTTTGTTGATTTCGTCAAAATGAATTCCCTTTGATCTATTTAACTTTTATACACTCCGGTAATTCTATAAACAAGCTATGAACCTTCATTATCCTTCCGTAAGGTCACATATCTTTACGGGATATTAGTATCAATTAACAGCATGATAGGACATGAAACTATGAGGCGTAACATCTTTCCCCCCTTAGGAACATTCGTCCGCAAATGTTGAAAGTATTCTAAATCTTAAGATTCCTTTAAAAGTTTGGTAGAGTTTCCTTTGTAAACTGGACTATCCCATAACTTGTCAAGCAGCTCAAACACATATCCAATGCCACACATGGCAACATAACAACAAGATAATATCTAATCTGCCTCACACAACTGCTTGAGCCTATAATAATCAAAAAAAGTTAGTCATAACTCACCTTAACTTTCTTCTGCTGACACCTGAGCTGCACCTGTCATATTTGTCTCAACAATACCACCTAAATAAGGTATCTAGGTCAAATTTGATAAATAGAATAGAAATAAAAGAATCGTATTGCACGAATATTTCTATAAACTTGAAGTCTAAAATAGATGAGGTATATGTATTTCATATCTTCCTCGGTCTCCCATGTCATTTCTTCTACATTATTATTCCTCCAAAGCACTTTCACCGAGGATACCTCTTTGGTCTGTAGCTTACGGACTTGGCGATCTAAGATAGCAACAGAAACTTTTTCATATGACAGATCCTCTGTTATCTGTACGTCCTCAATGGGGGTGATGCGAGAAAGATCGCCTAAGAATTTGCGAAGCATCGATATGTGGAATACCAGATGAACTGCTTCCAATTCTGGGGGAAACTCGAGCTTATAAGCCACTTGGACAATTCTCTAAATAATCTGGTACAACCCAACGTATCTGGGGCTAAGCTTGCCTTTCTTATCAAATCTCATCATGCCTTTGATAGGTGATACCTTTAGAAATACCCAATCTCCCACAGCACACTCTAAGTCTTGACGTCAATTATTCGAATAGGACTTTTATCGACTCTGACCTGTCAACAACCGCTCCTGAATTAACTTCACCTTTTCTACAGCTCCCAATAACTTCATTTCACCTACGTCAAACCAACCAATAGGGGATCTGCACTTCCACCTATACATGGCTTCATACGGGGCCATCTGAATACTGGAATGATAGTTGTTATTATAGGCAAACTCAATAAGTGGTAAATGATCTTCCCAACTTCCTTTGAAGTCTAAAACACAAGCTCGCAACATATATTCGAATGTCTGAATAATACGCTTGGCCTGCCCATTCGTTTGTGGATAGAAAGTTATGCTAAGGCTAATTTGAGTACCCAAGCCTTTTTAAAAGGGCCTCCAGAAGCTAGCTGTAAATTAAGCACTTCTGTTAGATATAATAGACATCGGAACTCCATGTCACTAGCTTACACACAACCTCTGTTACTTCTTCAACAAAATCGACTATCACTTCATCAATTCCCATCAAATGTTGCATATACACAACAACAATAGTGTATAATGACCCGCTCGGTTGTTTTGGATTCTTACCGTGTTCCAATTAAATTACCTTCTTTTCTTAACTCTAAAACCAACATCGTAAATTGCATGATAGATGACATGCACCTCGAGATGATTTTTGTCATAGTTTTGGAGAAATGATCATAAGGATAGACGTTTCCTAAGTTCAAAACTGAGGGAAATAACTTTCGATCCTTGCTTGTGGTTCGGGGTTCCGTAAGAAAATGGCTAATTTTGAAATGTCCAAGTACCGTGCAGTTGAGTCTTTTTTCACCTTCTGAGGCTGTCAGATAGGGTTGAGTATTTAGCTTTATAGTGTGTGCTAATTAGGGGACGATAAATGATTAAAGCGCGTCGTAATAACGTCGTGACATAAATTCGGGGGTGCGCGATAATTCTGTCAATACATTATTTGTGAGAAGCATTTAGAGGTTGTATCGGGATCGTTGGGGCTTGGTATTTTAGAACTGGGCGAAATCGCCCCTTAGAGTATTTTACCACACCTGCGGAGCCGCTTTTGCGTTGGCATGTCCGCATATGCGAAGGTAATAGAGGTTGGGCCAGAGCCGCTTTGGCAGAACCTTTTCGCAGGAGCAAGGCCGCACCTATGACTATCTCTTCGCTTATGCGAAAATGTGTAAGGTTTAATGAAATCGCTCCTGCGAACATCCTTATGTAGATGCGAGGCTGCTTTTGCAGACCATCCTTCGCAAAAGCGAAAACGACTGCAGTTAGATTCTATTTTTACACCAATTTTCCTCATTGTGAAACCCATATTTGGCAAGCTCACTCTTGGGAGCTAGGAGCTGATTTGGGGGCATTTCTACGGGTCTTCTAACCACCTAACTTTGAGGTAAATTCTAGATCTTCCTTTTATGTTGCTAGGTGAGTAATACTATCTATTTCAAGCTTTTATCTTGGTTATGGGTAGAAATCATACCTAGAGTTTTACTAAAATTCAAAAATCACATTTTTATGAAACTAGTGACAAAGATAGGAACTTTCATGATTTACTTTTTAATAGTAAAGAGTATAGACTAAGTAAAGAACTATTTGATGTATGAATCACTAATTAGTGCACATGTTTGTTTTGGTAAATTGGGATTTTCATGAAAATGGTCCCTTTCAACTAAATTATCACTTTAGATTTTAATTGTAGATGGATTTCAAAGACTTTCGAATTTCCTACTATTAGACCTTGAGTAACGATTTTCTAAACTAAAGTTCATATTTCGCCCTTATGGGTTCGGGGTTGTTTCAGGGCCGAGTAGTGTTTCCTTCTGTAGATTGGGTTCTTATGTGATATTAAATGTGTGTTATCATAGGCCTTATATGTGTACGTTTAAACTACGACCATCCGATAGTATCTCGAAAGTACAATGTGGTGTGGCACCCGCTCGACAATGAAGTAGGCTACGGTTTAATATTATTATACTTCGATATAAGTATGTAGTTGATATAAATATTGAGGGATATTAGGCGCGTTGGGGGTCCCACTTTAGTGGCAGTGTTAAGCGCTTGAGTAGGTACCTGTGTTGAGGGGTATTTGGGGAATCATCCTTATGGATAGTTTCGACTGTTGTTATGTGAGCTTGTCTTCACTACGTGGTCTTGTCGCCATAGATTGATACTTGTTGCGTTTACTCATCACATATGCCTTCTACTATAAAAGACTGATTATGTGAAATTATGTGTTGTTAATAAGTTTAAGGCATGTGTTATTCATCTCTTGAACTTGATTATATCTCATACACCATGACTACTTGTGTTATTATCATTGCATTCATACACCCATGATTATGATGATATTGAAATAGAGTGGTATGGAATGATGTGGGTCCAATGAGACCAAAAAGGAAAGGTAACAATACTACTATGAGATGGCTTGGAAACACTGGGAAGATTTAATATGGCTCGATAAATGAATTTTGGGCTCTAGTCAGACTGAGGTATTTTCGATTGGCTAGGAGCGGTATATGAACGTCGCGGATCCCCCATTGGTCACTTAATATGACAAAGACCTATAGAGTGTGTATACCGGTTGACTGAGAGGTACCTTTGCATTGCATCATACTCACAACATTGCATACATTTCATAAGCATCTTATTCCTGACTGGTTGTTGGATATGTCTGTTGATGGTGTGATTAGATAGTATGTTTGGCATAATTGATGATTTGTGGGCATGTTATTTGATTGTTAGTGTTGGTATCTGATCTAATAGGATGAAGATTGAATTTGAAATGATGATAATTGTCTTACTTGTTGGGGAGTCTTGATCGCCTTACTTGATAGGAATTCTAGAGTCTAAATGAATAATGTGCTATTGTTGTAACCATCGTCTCGTATGAATTAGATATGTCATAATCAATCCTAAATAGGAGACTCATGACCGTAAACACATATTCGAATATAATAGGGTTATATAAGAATTTGTATTTACCAACGTCTTTGATGTATGTTTAGTAATAAGGCATAAGAGGTAGAAGAGTTATAAGACTTATTAGTCCTTGATGTATGTTTAGTAATAAGGCATAAGAGGTAAAAGAGTTAAAAGACTTACCGGGCTAATGTGTACTTAATACATGCTTATGTGAAAGATTGCAATGTGGTTGTATTTCTTAAGTGTTCAAATGTCCATATTAGGAAGGCTAATGATGTTTACATGGTTAATCTAAGCGTGAATTAGATCATTCAGTAAAGAATAGTGGACTCATTCCTATGTGAATCATGAATTCCTACGTGTTTGAGATGACCTTAGTGCTTAACCATTTCTGTATTGAAGGTATATGCTTATTATGACTGTGTAGGCTAGGAATACTTCTGTGTCAACTTGATATTTATGTCATTTACGTGTTGTCTATCATCAGCCTATGATGCCTACGATGGTACGTTGTGTACTCATATTATATTTGTTGCATCTTTTACGTGGATGTAGGTATAACAATTGATTCAGGTTGCAGCTTCGAAGTACATGAAGGTTTAGGGCGGGCCACTCATTCCATCGGCGGCCCTGGTCTTCATCTTAGTTGTGTAGTCCTTATCACTTCAAGGCAATTAATTGTTTTACTTTCATATTTCATTGTACTCTTAGTAGTCCTTGTACGAGTCAAAACAGATTTTGGGAAATGTTATGTTGTAAGAGATATTGATAACTATAAGCTTTTAGATGAAGTGTTATTATATCTCTATGATTCTTTTAAATTATTCCGCAATGTTCATTGGTGTTAAAAGGACTTTGGAGATGGTTCGCCTACCAAGGAAATAGTGTATGTGCCATCCTAACCCGTGATTTGGCTCGTGACAAGCAACAGCAGCTAGAAGCTAGCAGCTTGAAGTAGCAGTTAGCGGCAGCAACAGAGCAATAAGGTTGTAAACAGCAACCAACAAACGAGTAACAACTAAACACAAAAGAACAAACAAGCAGCAGCCAACAATAGCATAAAAACGAGCAAACGGAAATTTCAAAACTGACATCAGCCTCTTAAGGCAAAACCGAGCAGCAACCAAACAACAGAGTCACAAATGTCTTAAAATTTAGCTCCAAGAAAACATTAGGAATTACCAAATAGGTGTTATATCCATCATTTAACACATCATTAGCAATTAGAAATTAAGTCTGAAATTCACCAAATTCAAAATATAAGGTTAAAATGAAGGTGAATCGGCCTCTCTTGACGTAGATGACGCTCAAGACATATCTTAATATGTTTTCTTAAGGAACTTTTGTTGTTCAATCTTGGATGACAATTAAGTTTCATACCACATGTCAAGTACCTTGCTTTATGCTTTTCTTAATTGTCTTGAACCACCGCAAAATAGTGCCAAACATGTCAGCGAGCTCTACGAGGCATGATTGAACTTGAACATAATAAAAAGTAAAATAAAATCAAAAGTTAGAATATAAATTTCAAGATAAAAGAACAAAACTACAAAATAAACTATTGAACTTACCACTAGTAGCAAAATTGCAAATTGCAATCATACATCAACAATGCAAGGGTCTCTTTCACTATTTGTCATCTCTAAAGATAATTTAATCAATGTAAAAATGCCTAAAATACCCTTCAACTATTAGAATTGATACAAAAATGTCCTCCATCTACCCTTGAGCCCCCAAATACCCTCGTCGTTCACCAATGGGGTCTAGTATACCTCTTTTCTAACGGCCATGTTTCACTACATAATTAAGCATTTCATTTATTACATGGCACTCTTTCATTGGGTAACCATATAATTAACTAAAAATAATTAATTCCCAACCCATCTAACCAGTCTACCCGACTAGCCCCAAATTAAATCCCCATTAACTAAAAGAGTAGAACCCATTTTGAAACTCATTTCATTTCTAAACCTAAGTCCGCTGCTCAGTCCAAAACCCTAGAACACTTGAACCATTCTCCAATCAAAATCTCACTATTTTCTACATGAATACGTTCGTTGGGTGAAGATTTGAATTGTACGAGTTTTATTCTTTCTATTGAAGTATTACACGTGTATTTATGAATGTTAGGTGTAGGTTTTTTTCATGCACAACTCAATTTTTTGTTTGTTTTTTATACTTTATTCACTGTTTTTGTCTATGTATGATATTGTTTTTAAGCATGTGGTCCCTGTTCCCGTGTCCTTGTCTTCACATAAATATTGGTAGATACCCTTTTTCTTATTCAATTATTGTGTCTGCAGCTTTCCATTTTCCTTTCTTTAATGTTTCTCTAATGGGTCCTTTTCCTTTTCTTTTATGTTTGTCATCTGCCTTTGTTGAAAGATGGTTGACAAGGTTGATTTAGTCTATAATTATGATGGCAAGTGGGTCTTGAATCCTCAAGTTGTCTACATAAAAAAGTAAAATCATGTGGGGGAGGGATATGATCCGGATTTGCTGTCTTACATAGACATATGTAAAGGATACACTGAAAAATTAGGGTTTAGGATGGTAAAACAGTTGCTGGTCACAGGGCCATCTGGGAGACATTATTTGGTTAAGAGTGATGCAGGTATTAGAACACTCCAATCCTCACTGTCATAAGTCATTTTTTTGTGCTTCAATTATTTGTTGTAGATGAAGGTGAGGATAGTGTTTAAGCTCCTAATGTCATTCAACATAAGAAATCATGTTTTGTATCAGTAGATGTAGGAACTGATTGTGAGTCCGGTGAGGAAGAGGAGGATGATAATGAACCAGTTCCTAGTGACTATGACCGAAGAATTGAAACTTTTTAGAAAGGAGAAGAACAGGGGAGTGAATGAAAAACTGGACAGGTTTTTAGTGTTAGAAAAAGGTATGAGCTTTAAGGATCTTGATGAAGCTAAAAGAGTCGTGAGCTTTTACTAAGTTTCTAATAAGAAAGGACTTAGAGTTGATGAGAGTGACACTACTAGAGTTAGATATAGGTGTGTTGTCCGTTTGTGTGTGTGATTTCTAAACATAACAAAGATTAGGGATTTAAGATTAAGACCTTGGAAACAAAACATGCATGTCAGCCAGCATTTAAGAATAGAAGAGCTTTAGCACACTACTTCAAGAACAAAGTGCAGAATAATCCTAAATACAAGGTGAAAGGCATGAGGCAGGATTTGAATGATCAGTTTTCACTTAATATTAGTGCTTCAAAGATGGAGGCTTAAGAGGCTTGTGTTTAGAGAAATTGGTGGGTAGCTACATTGATGATTTCAATAGGTTGGAGGCTTATGCTCAAGAATGGTGGGATAGCAATCCTAGTACTAATGTAGTGATAAACATATCTGAAGAGGCTCTTGAACAGGGGAAAATAAGATTTTTAAGAATGTATGAGTGCTTTCAAGATTTGAAAAGTGGTTGGAGAGGAGGTTTGAGGCCATTTATAGGGGTGGATGGCACATTTTTGAAAGAAAAGTGTAGGGGAATTTTATTGGTTGCCCTTGGACAAGATTCTGAAAAGCACTTTTATCATCTAGCTTGGGCAATAGTGGATAGAGAAACATCCAGAACTTGGAAATTGTTTAATGAGCTGCTGAAAAATTCTTTAGAGCTGGCAGAGGGTGAAGGAATATGCAAAAGGTATTTGTTTGACACTTTGTATTATTAGTTTCTGATTTTATGTTTTACACTTTAAATTTGTATTGTATTATTTGTTTGACACTAACTTGGTATGCTTATAATTCTTAGAGGGACTGATTGATGATGTTGCTCATGTGCTTCCCAAAGCACACCACAGATGGTGTGTAAGGCACATTGAAGCCAATTGGAGCAAGACTTGGAGGGGTGTATAGATGAAGAAGTTATTGTGTTGGTCTGCTTGGAGCACATATGAAGAAGAATTCCAAGATCAATTGAATTCCATGGGTGTTGTGTCTGAACATGTTGTCAAAGATCTGGTGTAGTACCCACCACAACACTGGTGCAGGGCCTATTTTTACAGAGTCTGCAAGAACTGCTTAGTTGAAAATAATTTTACTGAGTCATTCAACAAATGGATCCTGGAAGCAAGGACAAAACCAATAATCAAGATGTTGGAAGATATTAGAATCAAGGTATATCTATCACTGATTTTTCATATATGTCTCACTGTTTTATTTTTCATGTACAACTTACTGTTTTTTCAATAATTGCTCATTCATGGTCATTTATTCTAAATGTTATGAATAGGTGATGACTAGGTTGAAACATCTTGAAGAGGCAAGAAATTGGACGGGAGATTTCAGCCCATATGCCATGGAGGTGTATAATGATTTCAGAATCATTGCACAAGGCTGTCAAGTTCAAGGTAATGGAGACTTAGGGTATGAGGTGGTTGAGGGTGGAGATAGACATGTTGTGGATTTACTTAGAAAGCGGTGTACATGCAGGACATGGAAAGCTTTACTTCATGACACACAAAAACCACTGAATGAGATGCATTGGTGGTATTCAAAAGAGGCTTACATGTACATGCATAAGATACAACCTGTGAGGTAACAAATTTCAGAAAGTTGATCCTTGTCATGCTATGGAGCAACCAGAAATACATAAAATGGTTGGTAGACCAAAGGTTAAGAGAACAAGGGAAAATAATGAGGCAAGGAAGAGGGAGGGGTTGCAGAAAAATTCAAGAAAAGGTCTAAAAATGACATGTGGACAGTGTAGTGCAACAAATCACAACAAAAGAAGATGTCCTATGGTAAAGTATTTTTTCCTAAATTATTCAATGTTTGCACACTCCTATTTAAATGTCTAACTAATTTGACAATTTTTGTAGCTTCAAAGAGGTGCACAAACAGTCCAAAATGTGCCAGCTTCAGCACCCCAAGCTAGTCAGGATTCTGAATTTGTTTTCATGCCCAACCCTAGCTTTAATGTCTGTTCCAGTCAACAGACCAGCCAACAATCAAGCCAACCAATTTCTGAAGCTGCTGGACCTTCAAAATCAAAGAGAAAAGTCAATGATAAACCTGATGCACCTTCAATGAGGTCTACCAAAAACAATGTTGCACCTTCAACTGCAATTAACCAACCAGTTGCACCTTCAAGAGTAGTTGTTACTGAAGATGACGATGAAGGTGAACTTGATGACGAGGATGAGCCAACCAATTCTAAGGCCTAAGGTGATATCTAAAGCTAAAACTAGGCTTCAACTCAAGAAGATGCAGCAGCAACTAACTGGTTCAAGGAGAATTGGCTTCAAGGGAGATGAGAATCGTGTGAGTATGCCTACTAATCTACCATACCAAGAAAGTTGGCTTGGAGAAGTAAACCACGTGTGACTTTAAATTAGTTGGTAGCTGAAAAGGAAAAGAAGGCAAGCATTAGGGCAGAAGTGACTTGGTTCAAGTAGTTATTTCTTTTTCAAGTAGTTGTTTCATTTTTAGTTTTTCAATGTTATGTAATGGCACAATTAAACTTCATATTTTGATTATTATTTTTTTGTTGTGAATCAGTCTTGGAAGTGGCTGTAGTGATTCACTCCAAAAAGTTTTTGGGTCCTTAGTTTTTGTGGGTTGCTATGTATGTCAATGGTAATAAAGTGGTCTTGTAGTTGAACATTTTGCAAATATATGACAATGCCATTGCTAGTTATTCAGTTTGACTTGTATGTTGTTGATTTACATTACAACATTAAGAATTTGATGTTGATTTACATCAAGTTCACATATATCCTCAAAATGAATATTAGAAGTAACATAAGGTGAACCTGAAACCTTTACGGTGAGCTCGTGAAATCTTTCAAGAAATTTTATCACATTCCTTACATTCATACAATCATCACATTCGAGCGCACCTGCAACACTTCCATCTTCACAAACATGAGTAGAAAGATAAGTACTAAAATTCTCATAAAAAAGATCAAACCTATCAAAGGCCTTCTCAAAGTTTTGTGTCGTATTCAACATCAAGTAGGTGGAATTCCACCTAGTAGGAACATCTAGCAATAATGTTTTAACACATTCCACCATTTGGACTTCACAACATTTTTAATGTTTCTTGTTCTTGCCGAAGATGGTCTAACATACCGCACCATTTGCCTAACACGTTTGACAGAAGCATCAATTTCCTTCAAACCTTCTTGCACAACTAGATTAGATATGTGAGCCATACATCTCACGTAAAGATACTTACCATCCATTATATATGTTCCCCACATATTTAAATGTTTAGACAATTCTCTAATTGTAACATCGTTTGAAGAAGCATTATCAACAGTAACAGAAAACACCTGGTTCAAGTTCCAATGAAGCAAACAATTAATAATAGCCTCTTCCATGTGCTCACCCTTATGACTAGAGATAGGGAAAATATTCAGTAATTTTTTATACAACTTTCATTCTCTATCAATAAACTAAGCAGTCAAACACATATAATTAATTCTTTACAACGATGTCCATGTATCTGTGGTAAGGCAAATTCTTGATTGTCCTTCTCTAAAAGACTTCTTCAAATTTTATCTCAGTTCACCGTAAAGTTCATAACAATCCCTTGTTATTGTTGTACGAGAAGGAACTTGAAATAGAGGTTGGGCTTGATTCATAAACTTCTTGAAGCCTTCCTTTTCTACAAAGTTAAATGATAGTTCATCCATAATTATCATCTCAACTAAAGACCTCCTAATTAATTGTTGATCAAATTCCCAATGCAGCTCATCCTTATGTGCAAAATTTATCTTTTTCTGAGTGGAAGTTTCGATCATGGATTTATATATTGGGCACCTCCCTAAATGTTGTCTCAATCCCGTTGTCCCATTTACAGTTGTATTAGCAGCATAAACTCTTTTACAATATCTACACTTTGCTTTACCAATAACATTTGCGATGATCCTATCAAAATGATCCAAAACCTTACATCTGGATTGTATTTCTTTTCTTTTCCTTGTTATCTCATATCTAGGTGTCAAGTAGTTGTCATTGCTATTATCTGTATTAGGTACGCTGTCAATTGAACCGACTACACTTAATCTAGTTTCATCTGCCATCTATAAAAAATAAAAATAAAAACTATAAGAGATAGTACTACAGTCATAAACACTCAACAGAATGTCAAAACCAAACAAAAAGCATCAAATATGTAGTTGATACATTGTACCATCTCCCTACATTTTCTACAATTTTGTTCGAAGACGACAGACAACATTGATTATTTAGTGAGAGAGAGAAGAGACTTCATAATTCATACAAAATTATAAATTGGTTAGAATCGAAGTGCAGACAGAGATAAATAGTTACCAGAAGTGAGGAATCAAAGTCCCAGCCGCCGGAAGTGAGGAGCAGAGTGAAATCATCGTCGGAAATGAAGAACGAAGTCCCAGACGCCGGTCGCAAACTAGCGAAGACGTGAACTAGGGTTGAGAGTGAGACGAACAATGATGAGGGAAAGGGAACTAGGGCAGGGCTATTGGGTTGGTGAGGTGAATTGTCAAATGAAAATAGGAAATTAACTTATTCAATTAGGGTTAGGGATGGGCTTGGGACTTGAGTTGAGTCGGATGAAAAGTATTTGGGCCCCAAAATAGTACCCCTTACTACTTAACCTTATATTATAAAAAAAATTGTATTTCATATAATAATTTTTTGGTTAACCCGAAGTACCGAAGAACCGGAACACCATAATCTAACACCGAATTTCAAGAAAAAAAAGAACTGTAACCGAATCAAAAAACCGAATTAATTCGATTTGGTCCGATTTTTCGATTCTCGATATTTATGTCCAGCCCTAAATTATTGTATTTATTGTTTTAGGAACTTGTATTGTATTCTTTAACTTTTATTTTTGTTACTCAATAATATATATTAGTAATCTTATGTAACTATTTGAAAACTTATGTAACTATATATATATTAAAGTTAGGTGTTAGTTTGCGACTATGACCTAAGCACTTAAAGAATCAAGTTCTTTTATCAATTATGAAATAAGGTAAATTGCGGAAAGTAAATCAACACAAGTATTTTAGCGTGAAAATGCTCCTTACTCAAAGGAGGAAAAAACAGTAGGAATTTTCCCAAACACTTCACTAACGAACTCTAACAAATTCAAGGTTTACAACCCCCTTGTAGCACCTAAGAAACTATTCCAAGCAGTTCCGCCTCTATTGATATAATAAAGGAAAGGAAAACAAGGAAATCAACAAGAAAGAAGAAATGATAACTAGATTGACACAAAATCAACACAATTTGGCAACTAAAGCTCTAATTAGCTAAAACCTCCAAAATAGTATTAAAATCAAACACCATAGTCTAAGGATGACCTCAAGCGAATCTAGTTCTCAAGCAACCAACCTCCCAATAATTCACACAATCACAAGCCTACACAAGCTCTCTAACTCTCAAGAGTATTTCAAGTTTATTATTCAAAGTAGTCTAAAAATCTAAAAAAAATACTCCATCTGTCCCATTTTATATGAAAGTCTTTGATTTGGCATGAAGTTTAAGAATAAAGGAAGACTTTTGAATATTGTTATCTAAAATAAGCCAAAGATATTTATGTGGTTATATATCATCTCGTAAGCGTAAAAGGTAAATTTTAAAGTTAAATTATTGCCAAATAAGGAAAGGTGTCATTCTTTTTTAGACTGACTAAAAAGGAAAGTGTGTCATATAAATTGGGACAGATGGAGTAATAAACTACTACTTATACTAGGAAAGAAAGGAAGACTAATCTAATTATTACAATTATATCCTTAATGAAGTAAGAGTCTTGTTTGGTCTTCCTTCTGTCGATGAAACTTGCAATTCTAAGAATTAGCCACCTTTGCTTGCATGGACATCTTCTTCACTCAAATGTCCACCTTCCTTCTCTCTTCCTTCATCCCATGTAATCATGAATATTTGGAATTCACGAGTCGGTTCAAGAGTGTACTCAAGTACATCTCTTTTCATGAGCAATCCTTGTAGAACTTGAAGCTCATAAGCTTGACTCCTCGTGAAAGCTCAAGTACACTTATTGGATTTTATCATTCTCCCCTTCTTGAAAAGAATTTGTCCTTAAATTTAAGGGGTCACCATCAACCACATCCATAGGCGAGAGATCACACACGTTGAAGGTGTTGTGAACTTGGTATAAATGGGGAAGATCAATCTTGTATGCATTGTCATTGAGGTGCTCAAGTACCTAAAATTGGTCATCTCCCATAGGCATCAATTTGGTCTTCCTCTTGTTGGAAAATCTTTCCTTGTGAAAATGTACCCAAACTCAATCACCCAGTTCGAGTACAACTCGCTTGCTATCCTTGTTTGCTCCTTTGGTCGTCTCTTGATTCTTCTTCTCAAGGTGAAGTCTCACATTCTCATGCAAATTATTCATGGATTCAACCCTTTTGTGACCATCTACACTTATCACAACATTTTGAGACAAAAGGGTTAGATCAAGATGCGTTAGTGGATTAAAATCATAACAACCTCAAATGGAGACATGTCAATAGTACTATGAATGACTCTATTATATGCAAATTCAACTAAAGTCAATTGATCTTCCCAAGATTATAGTTTTCCTTTAACCATGGCCCTAAGTATATAAGCTAAAGTCCTATTCACAACCTCGGTTTGGCCATCGGTTTGTGGGTGACAAGAAGTAGAAAATAACAATCTAGTTCCAAGTCGTCCCCACAATTCCTTCCAAAAGTGATAAGGAACTTAGAGATCCAATCACTCACTATGGTTTTGGAAATTCCATGAAACTTGACCACATTCTCAACAAACAAAGAAGCAACATGAGATTCTTCCTCACGCTTATGACATGCAATTAAATAAGCCATTTTATGGTCTTCTTTTGTTGAATACCATCTCTAATTTTTCCTAACATGGGGTCTTCCCGCTGACGTTCTTTAACTTCCAATACGAGGGACGACTCTGATATATTTTGAATCACAAAGCCACCATCTTTCGAACCCATTACTCGAACTCCCAAACTAGCTAACTGATGGACCTCTCTTATCAATTATTTCCTCTCGGCTCACACCGGCATCGAGCTAACCATATACTAGTGTGTCCGCTACGACATTAGCTTTACTGGAATGGTATAAGATGTCCACATCGTAATCCTTCAATAATTCAAGCCACCTTCTTTGTCTCAAGTTCAACTTTTTATGCTTAAATATATACTGCAGACTATTACGATCCGTAAAAATGTATACATGAACACCATACAAGTAGTGCCGCAAAATTTTAATGCATAGACCATCGTGCTAATTCCAAATCGTGCGTCGGATAGTTCTCATCAAGCTTTTTCAATTGCCTTGAAGCATAGGCAATCACCTTACCATGTTGCATCAACACGTTGTTGCAGTATTGATAGATGCTACGCAAGTATACGTATCGTAATTTGTAATAAATTTCGGTAAGACCGAGTATCGTCCACAGAGACTGATTTATCAAGTACCAATTAATTAATCTTTAGTTTCTATTTGGCCAACGAATATAACTGGTGATTTCTAAACTAACGAATTAACAACTAAAATAGATTGCAGGAATAAAATAGTAGTCAAAACACACGAAGTTTAATTCAGTAATTAAAGAAATTAGAGTTTTAAATCTCATCAACAATCCACTATATTATTCATTAATGTAAGACTAGCGATTCTTCTTCTTGTTAAGATAGCAGGTTAAATGAGATGTTCTATATTCCGGTTAGGACATATAAAAACTGAACCTAAATGAGAATTTTCTATATTTCTATGATAAATTTGATCACATAGGAGGATTAAGATCAATAACCTAAAAAAGCTGCACATGCAATTGTGATACTCTCGTTCAAGATTAAACCTACGTCTAATCAACTATAGCATATTCAAATCTTCCTTTTCAGATCTCGATTTTAAATCATATAGGTAATGAAAACTAATGTCCAATTAATTCTCATTCAATAAACACAAGTTGAAGAGATTTTAATAGATGAAGAAGAACATTAGCAATGCATTAAATCATAATAGAGTTTCAAGTGATTCAATGGAAAACCCTAATAGAAGTAATTAGCTCATAGTCATGCTAAGAAAACTAATTAACTTAATATCCAACATTAACTGAATTAAAGTAAAGAAAAGGAAAAGAACTTGAACAATAGATGTCTCTAATGGATTCATGTTCTTGTGTTTCTTGCCTCCAAAGTGTCTTCCCTTTCCAAATGCGCCCCCCAGTATATATCACGAAAAACCCCAAAAATGGACTTTTTTGCCCTTGTTAATTTTAGGTTTTTCGTGCTCCTGACGTCGTTGGTGCCGCGGCGCTAATTGGCTTCTGGAAATCCATTGCCCTCTACCAGAGGGGCGCCGCGTGCTTTGTGTTGGGCGCCGCGGCTCTTCAACATCGTGGCTCTTCAGCCTTCTTCGTCCAAACTTTGTTTAGATTTCTTTTCAAGCTTTCCACGGCTTCTTTGACTCATTTGTTGTGACCAGCTATGCATTTTTGTCCTTAATAACCACCTATTTCCTTTGGATTCGCCTTATTCCTTTCTGAATCACTTAAAGCCTGAAACACACAAAATAACACACATAATACTGCACAAGACAAATAAAAGACAAACAAAAGACTCTAAAACACGCTCTAAAACAGTACTAAAATCTACCTAACAAACACCCCCAAACTTAAACTTTACTCGTCCTCGAGTAAAGAACTCTAGATACCCTAAAAGAAAAAAACACGCATACTCTAGACTGAATCAGGTCAACAACAATATATCATGCCTCAAAAATCATGAACAACATGCAATAAAATCTTCCGGGATATTCTAGCCACTAATTTGCTATCTAGAATTTCAAGTCGGATAATCCTCAAATTTGCTTAAAGTTATTAATGCATATGACCACTCAACCATAATTATTAACTTAAACAAGTATTCAATATTAGTTCATGCACAACTAACTCTTACCAACCGTCCATCATGTCCAAGTTTTATAGGCTTGCTAACTTGCTACTCTCCACTAATTTAGACAACACATGCTCAAGAATCAGTATGACTTTTATATGTTATGACGATAGGCTTAAGCACGGGTAAATGAAATGACATTTAGGCTCAAAGTTACCATAAGCATATAAACCAATCAACCCAACTCAATATTCATGTTACAAACCAAAAGCAATCCCCAATTTTCCGTTACCCAATTTTTTTTCGAACTACACCACAAACTTGTTTTTCAATGTATGTACAAGGGAAGTGTAGTGTATTCATTTTTTTCATTCCTTTGCTCTTCTATTGATAGCACCCAATTTAAAATACCAATTACAAAATGTCAATCCCCCAATCATATACTTATATGCTCATGGAATTCAAGAGAATAAAAATATTTGTAAAGGGTTTCAAGTAGGCTCAGAATAGGTGTCAATCAAAGAAGGGTTACTTAAGGCTCAAAGAGGGTAACTAGGGATTACATTAGTCAAGGTTGGCTTGAAAGGCTCAATCATTCCAAAGATGGTCTAAATCATCTTCCTAAGCATGCATCATCTATGATTTCGTCTCAAATAGCAAGTAAGCAAGCAAGTTCTAGGACTTTCCACCATCTTTCCTCAAACCAAAATTCAATCATGTCTAAACCAATATTTGAATACAAGAAATTCACCAATCATGGTCAGGTTTTCATACTTCTTAATAATTAAAAACAACTCAAGACATATCCAACTCAAGCACACAGATTTATGCATTTCATGGCTATCAATTTCATCCAACTCTATCACATGTGTTCACTTAATCTCATGGGCTATTGTTATTAACTTGATTCATTGACATATGACACTTAAACATTGACACTAAACAAAGACACTAACAACAAACAAACATAAACAATTAAAGACTACTAACACAAAACAGTAAGACTCCCCCCCAAATTTAATTAACACATTGTCCCCAATGCGATAAGTAAAGCAAGAGTAAAAGGACTTACTGAAACTGCAGCTAAGCGATTTAGAATGGTGATGGTGGCGGTGGTGGATGGTAATACGACATTTTTCACCCCAAAGTTGGCTCACAATTCACCTAACATAAACACACAGAACAAGAAACATCAAAACAATGAGATTGTTCAAAATCAGATAAACAAAATAAAACAAAATAACATAATTAAAATATTGGGTTGCCTCCCAATAACGTTGTCGTTAACGTCATTTAGCCGGACGCAAATTTTCTCTTCATGTTGACTTCAAGAGGGTAAATCAGCCCTGCAACACAAACATTTTAGGATCTCTTTCTTTTTCTTTTTCTTTTTCTTTTTTCTTCTCTTATAGAGGAGCTCATAGTAACATACTTGGCATATTCCACAATATCAGTATCTTCACTGTCATCTTTCTCGCATTATGTTAATGGTACTCAAGAGCATCAGTACTCTTGAAGCTTTTCTCATAAACAGTTTTTTTAATCACATCAATGGAGAAGCAGTCGTCACTTGCTCTTGAACAAGTTGATGCCCTGAATACATTAAAAATCACTACTTCTCCCTGGACTCAGAGTTTTAATTCTCCCTTCTTCACATATATAAGTGCTCGACCTGTAGCTAAGAATGGTCTCCCCGGGATGATGGGCACATTTTCATCTTCTTCTATATCCAGAATGATAAAGTCAGCAGAAAAGATGAACTTATCCACTTTCACTAGTACATCTTCAATGATACCTCGTAGATACTTGATCGAATGATCTGCTAGCTGCAAAGTAATGGTTGTAGGCGTAGCTTCACCCAAATTAAGTCTACGAAACACAGATAAGGGCATCAGGTTGATACTTGCCCCTAAATCACATAGAGCATGCTGGCACTCAAAATTCTCGATAGTGCAAGGAATAATGAAGCTCCCTGGATCTCTCAACTTCTAGGGAAGCTTCTTTTGCAAAATGGCGTTGCACTCTTCAGTTAAAGCCATAGTCTCATAATCTCTCATCTTTCTCTTTTTAGAGAGAATTTTCTTCATGCATTTCACATAACTGAGCATTTGTTCTAGGGCCTCAACAAAGGGAATATTGATGTGCAATTTCTTAAACACCTCTAAAAATTTGGAAAATTGTTTATCAAGAGAATTTTTCGAAGTCTTTGGGGGAATGAAATTCTGATTTGAGGATCAACCATACCCGTGGGTGGTGCCTTCTCTGTACTAGGGTGGTCTTCAGTAACCGCATCTTTCTCTAAACCTGATATCTCTCGTAAGTCATCATTCTTTTTAATAGGTGGTTGAGTTACAGACTGCTCCACTTGCTTACCACTTCTTAAGGTGATGGCCTGACACTGCTCATTCGGGTTCACAAAGGTATTGCTAGGCAGATTCCCTTGAGGTCTGTTATTCAACATGTTTGCTAACTGCCCCACTTGCGTCTCCATATTCCGAATAGAGGATATTGTCTCTGTCATGAACTGTGTTTGGGAATTAGTGAGGGTTAACAAAGTTGCTCGCAATTCATTAGGATTCTCTTGTGTGACCTGTGGCCTAGGCTGCTGAGAAAATGAAGCTTGATTCATTGGCTGTTGTGGACTGTTCTGCTGATACTGCCCTTGGAACTGTAGCTGTTGGTTCTGATATTGCCCTAGAAACTGTGACTGTTATCCTTGGTCGTTTCTCCAAGAAAAGTTAAGGTGATTCCTCCAACCAGGATTATAAGTGTTAGAGAATGGATTGTTGTAGGCCTCTGAAAATTCCCAACTGCTTGAACCTGAGCTTGGTCCATAAGAACATTATTTGGATCCATTGTTGTGCACCAATCAAAAATATGTGGACCCCCGCAAATTTCACAAACCACTTGCATCTGAACAATATTTGCGAACATAGTATTCTGTTGTAATTGCTTTATCAAGAAAGCAACTTGAGCAGTTAAAGCAATGATGACATCTAACTCATGAACCCATGTTGCTTTTCTACTGCTCGTTGATCTCTCATCAGACCATTGATTGTTGTTTGTGGCCATATCTTCTAACAATTCATATGCCTCATTAGCACTTTTACTCATAAATTCCCCTCCAGCCGCAGCATCAATTATGGTACGAGTAGTACCACACACCCCATTGTAGAAATTGTGGACCAACATTCACTCTTCAATTCTATGGTGAGGACATCTCCTTTGCAACTCCTTAAACCTCTCCCAAGCATTATACAAAGACTCTTCGTCAAGCTGATAAAAATTATTCATTTCTCACCTTAACTTCACGACCTTTGATGGAGGAAAGAACTTGACAAGAAATTTCTGAGCTAAATCTTGCCAAGTAGTAATAGAATTTGCCTGAAGAGAGTTCAACTAGCTTTTGGCTCGGTCCCTTAGTGAGAATGGGAAGACCCTCAACCTAATTGCATCATCAGTAACACCATTATACTTAAATGTAGCATATAACTCCAAAAAGTTCACCAAATGCATGTGTGGATCTTCTGAAGGCAATCCACCCAACTGAACTATGCTCTGGACCATATGCAGGATTGTTGGCTTGATCTCAAAATTATTTATCTCCACAACTGGTGGCCTTATGCATGTCTGCACACATGTAACAGTTGGCAATATGTAGTCCCGTAAGCTCCTCGCAGCGGGATTCTGAGCTTGTGCCTGCACAAATTTTGGCACCCCTTCATTCAACCCATCATTATCATGTTGATTTGTCATAGCGATTGAATCAGCAATTCTTGTGTTCTTTCGGTTCTGCTTGCACGCTTTTTCAATCTCGGAATTCAGAGGAACAAGAATGTATGCTCCTCTTCTGCTTTGCATAAACTAAAGCTACCTAAAATTGATCAAAACACTGCACAAAGATCAAGTAAAAAGATGTGTTCTAGGAACAACCAAATTAGAAATAAGATTAATTATTTTGATATTGATAATACTTCAGTCCCCGGCAACGACGCCAAAAACTTATTGCCTTATTTCTAGATGCTACGCAAGTGTACTTATCACAATTTATAATAAATTTTGGTAAGACCGAGTCCCGTACACAGAGACTGATTTATCAAGTACCAATTAATTAATCTTTAGTTTCTATTTGGCCAACGAATATAACTGGTGATTTCTAAACTAACGAATTAACAACTAAAATAGATTGCAGGAATAAAATAGTAGTCAAAACACACGAAGTTTAATTCAGTAATTAAAGAAATTAGGGTTTTAAATCTCATCAACAATCCACTCTATCATTTATTAATGCAAGACTAGCGATTCTTCTTCTTGTTAAGATAGCAGGTTAAATGAGATGTTCTATATTCCGGTTAGGACATATAAAAACTAAACCTAAATGAGAATTTTCTATATTTCTATGATAAATTTGATCACATAGGAGGATTAAGATCAATAACCTAAAAAGCTACACAGGCAATAGTGATACTCTCATTCAAGATTAAACATACGTCTAATCAACTATAGCATATTCAAATCTTCCTTTTCAGGTCTCGATTTTAAATCATATAGGTAATGAAAACTAATGTCCAATTAATTCTCATTCAATAAACACAAGTTGAAGAGATTTTAATAGATGAAGAAGAACATTAGCAATGCATTAAATCATAATAGAGTTTCAAGTGATTCAACGGAAAACCCTAATAGAAGGTATTAGCTCATAGTCATGCTAAGAAAACTAATTAACTTAATATCCAACATTAACTGAATTAAAGTAAAGAAAAGGAAAAGGAAAAGAACTTGAACAATAGATGTCTCTAATGACTTCTTGTTCTCATGTTTCTTGCCTTCCAAGTGTCTTCCCTTTCCAAATTCGCCTCCCCCAATATATATCACAAAAAAAAACCCATAATGGACCTTTTTGCCCTTGTTAAATTTAGGTTTTTCGCATTCCTGACGTCGTCAGCGCAGCGGCGCCGCTATTAGAGCGTCGCGGTACTAATTGGCTTCTGAAAATCCATTGCCTTATGCTAGAGGGACGCCACGGCCCTTGTGTTGGGCGCCGTGACTCTTCAACACCATGGCTGTTCAGCTTGTTGCGCCGCGGCTCTTCAGCCTTCTTCGTCCGGACTTTGTTTAGACTTCTTTCCAAGCTTCCCAGGGTTTCTTTGACTCATTTGTTGTGACCAACTATGCATTTTTGTCCTTAATAACCGCATATTTCTTTGGATTCACCTTATTCCTTACTGAATCGCTTAAAGCCTGAAAACACAAAACAACACGCATAATACTGCACAAGACAAATAAAAGACAAAAAAAACTCTCTAAAATACGCTCTAAAACAGTACTAACATCTACCTAACAAACACTCCTGAGGCATCACAATACACGGCATAACCTTCTGGACCCTATGTGAGAGTAAGAACTGGTGCCGATGTTAGTCTATCCTTTAACTCCGAAAAACTCTACTCACAGGCATCGGATCACTGGAACTTTATGGCCTTTTGTGTCAATCTTTTCAATGGTGCTGATATGGTAGAAAATCCTGCAACAAACCTCCTATAATAGCCGGCTAAGCCTAAAAAGCTACGAACGATGGAGTCGTGGGCCTCAACCAATTCTTCACCGCTTCTATCTTCTGAGTGTCAACTCTTATACCTTAATCTGACACTATATGACAAAGGAAAGCCACTGAGTTCAACTAAAACTCATACTTGGAGAGCTTAGCATACAACTTACGATCCCGAAGCGTCTGTAGTACTACCTGCAAGTGATCCACATGCTCCGTCTCCGAGTGAGAATAAACCAAAATATCGTCTATAAATACGATCACAAATACATCTAGAAATGGGCGAAACACACTGTTCATTAGATCCATAAATGTTGCTGGCGCGTTTGTGAGCCCGAATGACATTACTAAGAACTCGAAGTGCCCATATCTTATTCTGAAAGCCGTTTTCAGAATGTCCTTCTCCTTGACCAAACACTTTGCACCCTGTAACTGATCAAACAAGTCATTAATTTATGGAAAATAGGTACTTGTTCTTAATAGTGACTTTATTTAGTTGCCGATAGTCAATACAAATTCACAACGAGCCATCTTTCTTTCGTACAAACAATACCGGCGCACCCCAAGGGGATATGCTGGGCCTAATGAAGCCTTTCTCAAGCAGATCCTTTAATTGCTCATTTAATTCTTTCAATTCAGCTGGAGCCATTCTATAGAGAGGGATAGATACCAGCTGAGTGTCTGGTAACACATCTATACCGAACACAATCTCCCTCTCGGGAGGAAGGCTTGAAAGTTCATTTGGAAATACATCATGAAACTTATTAACCACCGGAGTTGATTGAAGGGTAGGTGATTCAGCATCGGTATCCCCAGCCCGAACAAGATGGTATATACAACCTCTGAAAATCATCTTTCTTGCCTTAAGGTATGAAATAAACCTACCATTTGGCGTCGCATTATTACCCTTCCATTCAAGGACTGACTCACTTGAAAACTGAAATCTAACAATCTTTGTTCTACAATCCACATTGGCGTAGCACGATGCCAGCCAGTCCATGCCCATAATAATATCAAAATCTACCATTTCTAACTCTACTAGATCCGCTAGGACGATGGTTACAAATTAACACTACACAATTCTGATAGACCCGTCTAGCTATTACCGACTCACCAACAGGTGTAGATATCACACATGACTCTCTTATCAACTCAGGCTCCATACCAAACTTACAGACAATTAAAAGAGTGATATATGATAGATTGGAGTCTGGATCTAACAATGCATATGCATTATGTGAACATATTAATATACATGTAATAACATCATGTGAAGACTTCTACCTCTGTCTCGATTGGCTGACTGTTGACCTTGCCTCGACTGAATAATAAATTTGATTAAATTTTGGTGAGTAAAATTATTCAGTATCTTTATAGAATAGAATCGCAGAGAAGTTGAGGACATTCCAGTGAAAGGATGAATCCCTAACTCTCCCCACCATGTGACTCGGAAGATTGTCCAACCAATGGGCAATGGGTCACTAATCTATCTCATAAATTCATAATTCAGTCCCCCTAAACCCACGAGCTTCCAATTAATTCCTCGTGGCAAAAACAAATTTTATTTTTTTTGCGCAAAAAGCTATTCGATTCAAACGGAAATCAGAAAAAAAAGAAAACGGGAAAAGATCAAAGGAGGTGGAATTCAAATCTTAACATTAAACTAAATTTAAAAACCTGTTTCACGTCCGCGTTCCCACTCATACTCTCCTTCACCTTTCACAGCCAATTGATTTGTGTACTTGTAAAACCCTAACCCTTAATCAAACGGTGCCGTTTTGATTTGAGTTCAATTTGATTTGATATATTTTGGGCTTCACTTCGGTTCTTGAAGTTCCAGTTTTTGCGAGCTGGCTATGGACTACGAGCCGTACGATAGCAGTGGTGAGTTTTTACATTCACAAGAAAAAAATCCCTTTTTTTGTTTTGTGCAACTTGATGTTCAAATTAGGGTTAAGGGTTAGTGGAACTAGCATGTACATTGTTATTTACGTGAAACATTCCAATTGTTTTTGGACTTGGAAATTTTGAGCAGTTGTATTCAATC
This sequence comes from Anisodus acutangulus, assembly GCA_029783415.1. NCBI lineage: Eukaryota > Viridiplantae > Streptophyta > Magnoliopsida > Solanales > Solanaceae > Anisodus > Anisodus acutangulus. The sequence continues at coordinate 16,487,496 of CM056496.1, read as the reverse complement.
TGTCTAGTTCGGGCGTACTTTAAGGAATTCCTTTTCTTTGAGATATGTTCGTTAATTCGACTAGTTATGCTTCGTGGTTGGTGTTATTTGCTTTCCTGTATGTGTCCCCTTCCATTGTTATATGAAATTTAGAATGATTTTCTTGTAAGAACTAATGTGGTTTATGAAATAATGAGCTTAAAATTAAACAATTGGACACAATCCATCTCCTTCAAAAGATTCGTTTTTTCCTTCTAAATATAAAACATTTACTTTGTTATGATGGTGAAATTTTTTGAAGTATAAGATTTTAGAGATGGACTGGTCACGTCCTATGTAAATCTCCAAATGCTTCAGTGGGTTAAGGGGACAAGATATACTTTAAATCACATGGAAGGAAGTTGTCCCAAATGACAATCTCTCGAAATGAATGTAAACTTAGGGGAACAAAATCACATGGTGTTCATTGACCTGGAAAAGGCGTATGACAAAGTCCCAAGGGAGATTCTTTAGAGATGTTTGGAGGCTAAATGTGTGCCGGTAGGATATATTAGGGATATCAAGGACATGTACGATGGAGCCAAGACCCGGGTAAGGACTGCGCGAGGAGACTCAGGGAAATTTCCGGTGGTGATGGGGTTGCATCAGGATCTACTCTTAGCCCGTTTTTATTTTCCTTAGTGTTGGATGAACTGACGCAAAAAATTCAAGGTATGTTATTTGCGGACGACATATTTTTGATTGAAGAGACTCGCAACAGAGTTAATGCTAAGTTGGAGGATTGGAGATAGACCCTAGAGTCCAAATGGTTCAAGTTGAGCAGAACCAAGATGAAATATTTGGAGTGCAAGTTCAGTGACATAGCGCAGGAGGGGGGCGTGAAAGTGAGGCTTGAGACACAGGCCATCCAAAAGCGAGAGAAGTTTTAAGTATCTTGGGTCCATTATCCAAGAAAAATGGAGAGATCGATGACTATGTCACACACCGTATTTGGGCAGGATGGATGAAATGGAGGCTCGCTTCTAGAGTCTTGTGTGATAAGAAGGTGCCACTAGAACTTAAAGACAAGTTCTATAGAGTGATAGTTAGACATACTATGTTGTATGGAGCTGAGTGTTGACCAGTCAAGAAGCTTCACCTTAAGAAGATGAAGGTGGCGGAGATGCGGATGTTGTGATGGATGTGTGGGTATACTAGGAAGAATATGATTAGAAATAAAGTTATCTAGGATAAGGTGGAGTGGTCTCGGTGGAGGACAAGATGCGGGAAACGAGTTTGAGATGGTTCGGGCATGTTCATATGAGAGGTAGACCGAAAAAGTATTGGGGAGAAGTGATTAGACAAGACATGACGCAGTTGCAACTTACCGAGGATATGACCTTAGATAGGAGGTTGTGGAGGTCGCAGATTAAGGTGGAGGGTTAGGTAGTAGTACGAGTCACGTGTATCCTTCCATACTAGCAGGCATAGTGTTACCTTATAGGTTCTTGTCCTTCCCGGACCCCGCGCATAGCGGGAGCTTAGTGCACTGGCCCTTTTTTTTTTTGCTTTACCTTACTTTCTTCAAACCGTATCTGGCCTTTTTTGTCATGCTTTCTCTTGAGCCGAAGTCTTTCGGAAACAACCTCCCTACCTCCCAAGTTAGGGGTAAGGTCTGCGTATACTTTATCTTCCCATACTCCACCTTGTGGGATTACACTGGGTATGTTGTTGTTGTTGTTGTTGTTACATGTTGGTATGCTTTTATTAGGTTTTCATCCTTTTAGAGATTTGTATGGCAATAGAAAATGTAAAGAATCTTTAGTGTTCAAATGGAGTTAAATGGAATACATATAGCCCAGTAACTGGCTTGGAATTGTTGTATGGTTGTTATATTTGGTACTCCAATGCAGTTTAGGTTTAGTGTTAATGTATATTGCACAGAATGTGATCCTTGTATTCATATCAAGAGTGGAATGGTGAGGATCCATTTTCTTTGATGTAGTTGTTGTCCACACCCGTCTTTGGTCCCTGCAGGATGAGGTGACAGCTGGATAGTTCTATGTGTTGGCAATTAAGTTTACGTATCTTTCTAATAGTATGGCGCTAATATAGATGGGTTTCATAGTTTGTATTGTGTTTTTAATTTTGTATAATGCGTAGGGTTACTAGCATTCTAGATATCAAAAACTCTCAATATTTTGCAGGAACTGATGATGATCTTCCTCCATCACATCAAAATAGGATTCCAAGAGGTAGTGGTCGCATTACTCGAAATGGAAGATCTGCTGTCATTGGTTCTGTCCCCTACCAGAGGGTATATGGTGAAACAGATATGGAGGCCCAAATTCACCAACTTGAGCAAGAAGCATACAGTTCAGTTCTAAGAGCCTTTAAAGCTCAAGCTGATGCCATTACATGGGTATATTTTGTTATTAGTATACTCGTGAATCTGTTATTGTGTATATTTGATCAGGTTTATATGACTACTCCACTAATATGTTTTCTTCAGGAGAAAGAAAGCTTGATAACTGAGTTAAGAAAAGAGTTACGGTTGTCCAATGAAGAACACAGAGAACTTCTTGCTAGAGTTAATAATGATGATGTCATCAGAAGAATAAGGTCTGCTTTGAGTATTTTACAGCTATACTCCTCACATTCTCCCTCTTGAATTTATTCAGTTAATATTTTGTGTATTTTGGAGTTTGTCAATGCTCTGAGGCTAACGTTACACTATTGCTTGGTTTTAGGGAGTGGAGGCAATCTGGTGGGCATCAACCTGGTATACTTGGTGCTGGTCAATCTGTTCATGATCCAATACCCAGCCCTTCTGTCTCAGCTTCACGTAAGAAACAGAAGCTAGCCCAGTCTTTACCTTCTCAGTCCTTTGCTGGACCATCTCCTACTTTTCATCCACCTCCAGTGACTGCTGCAAACCAGCCATATTCATCTGCTGCCAAGAGAGGACCTATGTCGGGGCCCAAGGGAAAAAAACATAAATCTGTAAGTCGGATGTGCTAAGAAACTTGGAAGCTTGCGTACCAATCAGTCTATAATTCTGACATTTTCCTGCTATGTGTATGTTCATAGGGCCAGATGATGCCTGGTGCGTCTTCGATGAAAATGCAGTACCCTACTCCTGGTCCTTCTGGAAGAGCTCAATTTGGTAATCGGGTTTCTGAACCTGCTGAAGCAGCATCATTTGATACATTGATTGGAAGGAAAGTGAAGACTAGATGGCCTGATGACAATAATTTTTATGAAGCAGTCATAACTGATTTTAATCGAGCTGAGGTATGCCTGGTCTTTTACATGGAACATTTACTCTTTTTTCTCCCGCGGTTGAATGCTGAAATCTTCATGCGAATTTTCAGGGTAGACATGCTCTTGTTTATGATATGAGTACTGCAAATGAGACATGGGAATGGGTCAACCTTGCTGAGGTAGTTAGATGCTATTTTCTTATGCAATAAAACATTTAAATGATTTATAAGGTTGGTGGTACCAAGAAACATTGCTATTCTACCTCTTGGAATATTGTATGATAAACATTACATTGGCTTGTAATGTGGTAAAGAATGTCTTAAACTTTTCATGGGAAAGTTTGCTCTTTCAAGCAACCGATAGAAATAGTAATGGAGATTCAGGATGCAAGTTCAAAATTATTTTTAATAATGGAACATACCACTTCTTTCAGAAAAGGGCTAGAGAAGGACAATAAACCCATGTGAAGTTGACTTTGTTAGATTTCCCCTTGATAAGATAATCACCACATATTTTAATGGGAAACTACAGGTGTTCTGCTTTTAACCTATAACCTGTAAATTATTGGTAACTAACTTTTTTCTGTTAATACCTAACTCATGGTAAAAACCATATTTCGTTGCATGTGTGTTTCCAAATTTAATGAAGTTTGGAAGGATGCTTCATACTTACATTTTCTGGAATATGCGTTGGCAGAACTCTGTAAAAGCGTCAGCTCAAAAGTTGTAGTATAGGTGAACTAGTGAAACCAAGAACTAGTATCTTGAATCAGTTTTACCGAAACCCTCACTTGTCTGTTTTCATCTCTTTGAGGTGGAGGGTGGTTTTTAGCTGTTTCAGAGTGCCATTTTTCAATTTTACACTGTTACCTTTTTCTAAGTTGTAGCAGGGTTTTCTTTCACTAGCAGTTGAATGTTATGTAAAGAATGTAGTCATGACTACTTTAAGCATTGGTTGTTGTAATGCAGGTCACTTTGTGGCAGTTGATTTTTGTTACCTGGATGTTTATTGAAATGATTTGAAACTTTAATGAATTCTCTGGAGTATGATAAGTAGTATCACTTCAACCATTGTTAATAAACTATGAAAGTAGTATCACTTCAACCATTGTTAATTAACTTTAACTGGATTACTTGACTACTATAAATTGCACTGATCAATTTTTTGACTTTGTTAGCTCCCTATCCTAGCATAGTCTTTTGTCTTGTGAAGGAGTTAACTCATATATTTTGTAACTTCTAGGATCTGCTTGATGTTTTCTTTATTCAAATGAAATTTCTTCTTAAAAAAAAACTTGCTGTGGACTCCTGGAGTATGATAAGTAGTATCACTTCAACCATTGTTAATAAGCTAATGAATGCTTTAAGCACTAGTTATTCTTCAATAAATGATTATTCTACTTGCATTAATCACGTAAGGAGACTTCTGATTCTGGTATTGACATACTAACTTGTTCTGTAGATTTCCATTCCAAATGGACATATATTATCTTTGGAGAGGAAAACTCTAGATTGTTCAGACATATATTCCAAAATTGAACAATCTTAGAGTTTTCCTGTTAATGTAGCTCCTCATTCACCTGTAATTCTTCATAATTTGCATATGGTAATGTTTATCAAAAAGGAAAAGAAACAGTCTGGCATATGGTAATCAGTTTTGTCTTCCAACATTTCTTTCAGTTTTTTTGAAGAGCTTCTTCAAGGTTTAGACTTGTATTCCCTACCCTGACAGATTTCTCCCGAGGATATTCAGTGGGAGGGTGAAGACCCTGGAATTTCTCATCATGGAAATTATGGTGGATCAGGTCATGCCATGACTAGACCTGCTGGATTTGATAGTGCTCCAGGTGCAGGGAGAGGTAGGGGCTTGACTAAAGCTCAGTCCAGAAAAGATTTTCCGCCATCACAGAATGGTATAGGAAAGAAGGGATCTGATGATATTCAGTTACTTCATACTGATACATTGATCAAAGAGGTAAGCTCTGCATTTGTTGTCTGCCTCACATTTCACTTTGTACATTCATTCATTGAATGGTGAATGTGGTCAGGTGGAGAGGATTTTTGGCACCGGCCATCCAGATCATCTGGAGGTTGAGAAGGCAAAGAAAGTGCTGAAGGTTAGTCACACTCAACTTTCCAGTAGCTGTTAATACTCGCAACTCTATTGCACAAGGATACTGGCTTTTTTTTGTGCAGGAACATGAGCAAGCACTTCTAGATGCCATTTCAAGGCTTGGAGAGTTATCTGATGGGGAAAGTGGTATGACTTTGTGGAAATGGTTTTTCATTTCTTTCTCATTTTAGGCATTGTTATAAATTCATCTTGGATTTAGGTACTTTACCGTATGACCTTTTCTAAGTCTGAAGTCCTAATTTTTTTCTCATTGCTTTCTCTGTGATGTTGCGCTTTGAACCTGTGTTGTAAAAGCAATAAATAGAAACAACTAATATTAAACTGTGTGATGAAAGAAAGGGTCCGGACTTAGCTTCTCAATTTGAGTTATTGACCAAAAGATCGAGGGGGTCAAAGATTGGCCATCAACGGTTAGGGGCCGAGAATGGCATGGATTATGGGGAGGATTAGGAGCCATAACTTAATGGGCTTCTAGTGACAAGTTTTATTCGGCCTTATGTGTTGGTCTTAGCCGAGACCTTGCATTTTATTTTGTTGTCTTTAATTTCTAGCCTGGCTATTAGTCATCCTAGGACATTAAAATCGTGTAGTAGTTCTTAGCTTGCCTTAGGACACATTGAATGCTTGTAAGGAAATGGGTAAGCCGAGAAGGTGACACGATCAAGAATGCCAAGATGGCACAGACAAGAAGTGACTTGGTCGACGATGTGGCGGAGACAAGAAGCTTTCCAAGAAGACCATTCAAGAACCAAATAAGGAAGATCAAGCTCGAATTAGGGAAGTGGAAGAGTTGGCGGAGAACCACTCTATGGTGCAAGGAATGGAAGCTTCTAAAATGATCCCAAAAAGATGAAGTCTAGAGAAGCCAAGGTTCATTCCCCCTTCTACTCTGTTACTACGATGAAAGTGTGAAGAAGATTTGAGTTTACCCTTGTCTCCAAGAAAGGCCAAACTCGTTCACACCATGCTCACAATGACCGAAGGGCGACTTGGTTCCCAAGCCAACCCATCCCCTTCCCTTGTTCCCATCAATGACATTGTAATTGTGTCCTTTTGTTTTCCTTCTAGAATGGTCTCTATGGTACTATAAATAGAGCCTTAGGATATTGTAAATAATCAGTTTGAGATTAAGATTAAATCTAAAGTGTGTTTTCAACTTGTGCGTTGAAGCATATCGATCCTATGTGGGTCACCCCTCCCTTTAGTATAAGTCTTGGTTAGGACTGTGTGACCTAATCAATACCCAAGCTCGAGTAACCCCCTTAGTGGTAAGCAAACGTTGGAATTGTGTGGACCAACCTAGCCTAAGCTTCGGGTTACTAAAAAGGATTTCGATCACCTTCACTTGGCTAGTTCACGGGCATTGCACTTAGCAAACCTCGGTCTTGACCTTGTGGCATTGATCACCTTATCCTTGGTGTCAACTCGGGCAGTAAAACCCCCGTGTCTCTATCCTTGGGCTCATCGACCGTACTTCACTACAACCACAACCACTAAACACTTAACCATATCAACCAACAGACACTTAACCAAATCAACCATCCTTCACCCGAGCTTACAACTCGTGTTCAATCTTCACCCAACCTACTATATACCAACTACCCTTACCTCCCACAATACTTCATATACATCCCCACCAAAGGTCACCATCCGAAACAGTCCTCAAATACCCGTCCAATCCCGATAACACGAAACAGTCCGCATAACACACTTTACTGAGAACCTTACTGTCCTAGTACTGTTCCGTCGTCTTGCCGTCATCCAACCACCAAAGCCCGAACATCAAAACAACCCTCAACGTGTCCACACCTACCTCATAAAATGCCTTGATCCATCTCCTTTTAAATCTACCCGAAATAGCTATCAAACACCCTATCGTCCCACCAAACCGAGAACTCGAAACCCCATTTTGACATCCATTTTCGGGTCAACCCGTATATCACCAACACCCGACCCACTTACACAACATCACCTCTTCTTACTTGCATCAGATTGGTATCAGAGCGAGACAATCCCGTCCCACGCTTTGACACTATGTCACAAGTGACGAACTTAAATGGGTCTTGTCCGAAATGGTTGCGGAACAAGGAGCTAATTGTGCAGTCATCAATGATGTTGAATCAGGGAGGAGGTTGCTCAAAACAACCCCATACATGTTGAAGATGATGCACACGATGCACCAAGAATTGAAAGAGGAGGCGACCGAACGTTACGGTTCGACCTTCCAACATTTGAAGGAAACTTGGATCCCGAAGAGTTTCTTGAATGGCTAAGGGCCATTGAAAGGCTCTTTGAATTCAAAAACTATGATGGTCACCAATGCTTTAAGATTGCCACATTAAAGCTTAAATCTTTTGCCTCCGTGTGGTATGAAAATTTGAAGGCAAGCCGAAAGAGGCATGACAAGTCCAAGGTCTATTCTTGGGAATGATTGAAGAAACACTTAAAGAGAAAATTCTTGCCCCGCGAATATGAACAAGATTTGTACCTTAAACTCACTAAGCTTCGACAAGGTGTTCTTAATGTTGAAGAATACATCCGGGAATTCGAGGAGGTCACAATGTTGTGTGACTTAGAAGAAAAAGAGCCGCAACGCATTGACGGTTCATTGGCGGACTAAGTGCGGCAATTCAAGAAAAAGTGGAAGTGTCGCACTTACACAACATTTGAGGATGTGTGCCATTTGACACTAAGGTTCGAACGACAACAAAAGAAGGTTGTCATAAAACCTTACACTAAGACTGCAAGTGCTAATGAGAAGGTTGGCACGTCCTATTCTAATCCTTGGTACAAACAAGACGATGAGAACAAGGGCAAGGGAAAAATGGAAGTTGCCCAATGTGTTGATAAAGGCGGTAAGAGATGTTACAAGTGCCAAGGACTCGGACATTTTGCCAGGGAATGTTCCAACCCGAGGACCATGACACTGGAAGAGTAAAAAGAAAGTGACGATGCCTTTGTGGTAGAAGAGACCGAGGTAGACGAGAGCCAAGAGGAAGACGAGGCTATTGCGGAGGATGGTGCGAGTCTAGTCCTTCAACACGTGCTAAGTGCACAATTGGAGGAGCTTGGCGAAAATCAGAGTGTGCAGATTTTCTACACGCGGTGCAAAGTAAAAGATAAAGTGTGTAGTTTGATTATTGACGGAGGGAGTTGTGCAAATATGGTGTCCATCAGAGTGGTAGAAAAATTACAACTACCAATTTGGGAGCATCCTAAATCCTACAACCTCCGATGGTTGAACAAGGCAAATGGGCTCAAGGTTGCCACCCAATCCCTTATTAATTTTTGGATTGAAGGATACGTTGATGAAATTTGGTGCGATGTCCTTTCAATGGACGATGTCATATCTTGTTGGGTAGGCCATGGAAATACGATAGGAAAACCATGCACGATGGCGAACATAACACCTACTCCTTTCACAACGACGGTAGGGACTTCCGGCTAATACCTTTGCCACCAAATAAGGTAAGGGAAATGAAAATCCAACAAGCGCGGAAACGCCAAGCCAAGTCCGAGGTACGGAAGGAGAAGGATGAATCTAAGAAGGGGAGTGTCATGAATATTTCGGCATGTAGAGAAGAAGCCGGTTCGAAATAAACCTTAGAGGTTTCGGAAATGGCCAAGCCACATGAGCCAACAACCGAGTTACCACCTAACAATAACGTTGATACCATTTGTGAGGTAGCCCTCGGAAGATCCCTCACTCCCTATGATGATCTGCAGGAAACAACCAAGTCATGTGTTCACACGAGCCTTGGTTCATGTCCAATCACTAACTATGGTCATATTCCGAAGGTGGGAGAAGAAATAAAGCAGGGTTGGGCCTTCTTTACCAATCCTTTGTACCAAATGGAGGAAATGGGCGACGCCTTCTTTGTCAACCCATTATATGAACAAACCCACATGAAAGAAGATGCCGACATGGAACTCCCAATGAACAACACAACCGGAATCCTAACAAGGAAAGATAATAAATTTACCCTTGATTTATTTTCGAGAGATTCATTGTCTATTCGTCAAGCCTATGGATGTAAAGAACAAGAGAAGTTAGGCAAGGGGAATGACCAAAAATGCTTGAGCTCCAACACGGTGCCTCTTGGTGGTGCCGAGACAAAGGGAAGTGTGGGAAGTGCACACTGGTCACCAATTGGTCTACAACCTCGCCATAAGGTTTGAATCTCCATGGTCAAGGATGAATATTTATGTGAGAGAATTGTGGGAAGCCAAAGTTTCTTCAAAGCTTGGCTTGAAAAGAAATCGAGAGGCAGTTGAACAAGAGCTTGGTGCCAATCCAATGAAGAAACCCCGAGCCGTGACTCCTTGTGATAAAAGGTTGATAGGCACACACCACAAAACCATGGTCTTATGATGACTTGCTCGAATGGGAAGGCTACTTGAGGGATGGTCCCTTCAAGTTATTGGCTAGGTTTCGAAGCGGCTTATGTGAAACAATAATTTCGAGCAATGGACTAGGTCCAACATGTTATGTTCCTAAGTTGCCTTCATACTTGAACCATCCGAATTTGAGGACAAATTCTCTCCAAGAAGGGGAGATTGATGAAAGAAAGGGTCCGGACTTAGCTTCTCAATTTGAGTTATTGACCAAAAGATCGAGTGGGTCAAAGATTGCCCATCAACCCACGGTTAGGGGCCGAGAATCTCATGGATTGTGGGGAGGATTAGGAGCCATAACTTAATGGCCTTCTAGTGACAAGTTTTATTCGGCCTTATGTGTTGGTCTCGGTCGAGACCTTGCATTTTATTTTGTTTTTAATTTCTAGCCTAGCTATTAGTCATCCTAGGACATATTAAAATCGTGTAGTAGTTCTTAGCTTGCCTTAGGACACATTGAATGCTTGTAAGGAAATGGGCAAGCCGAGAAGGTGACACAGTCAAGAATGCCAAGATGGCATGGACAAGAAGTGACTTGGTCGACGATGTGGCGGAGACAAGAAGCTTTTCAAGAAGATCATTCAAGAGCCAAATAAGGAAGATCAAGCTCGGCCTAGGGAAGTGGAAGAGTTGACCGAGAACCACTCCGTGGTGCAAGGAATGGAAGCTTCTAAAATGATCCCAAAAAGATGAAGTCTAGAGAACCACTCCGTGGTGCAAGGAATGGAAGCTTCTAAAATGATCCCAAAAAGATGAAGTCTAGAGAAGCCAAGGTTCATTCCCCCTTCTACTCTGTTACTACAATTGAAGTGTGAAGAAGATTGAGTTTACCCTTGTCTCCAAGAAAGGCCAAACTCGTTCACACCATGCTCACAATGACCGAAGGGCGACTTGGTTCCCAAGCCAACCCATCCGCTTCCCTTGTTCCCATCGAATGACATTGTAATTGTGTCCTTTTGTTTTCCTTCTAGAATGGTCTCTATGGTGCTATAAATAGAGCCTTAGGATATTGTAAATAATCAGTTTGAGTTTAAGATTAAATCTAAAGTGTGTTTTCAACTCGTGTGTTGAAGCATATCGATCCTGTGTGGGTCACCCCTCCCTTTAGTATAAGTCTTGGTTAGGACTGTGTGACCTAATCAATACCCAAGCTCGAGGAACCCCTTTAGTGGTAAGCGAACGTTGGAATTGTGTGGACCAACCTAGCCTAAGCTTCGGGTTACTAAAAGGGATTTCGATCGCCTTCACTTAGCTAGTTCACGGGCATTGCACTTAGCAAACCTCGGTCTTGACCTTGTGGCATTGATCACCTTATCCTTGGTGTCGACTCGGGCAGTAAAACCTGTGTCTCTATCCTTGGGCTCATCGACCGTACTTCACTACAACCACAACCACTAAACACTTAAACCATGTCAACCAACAAACACTTAACCAAATCAACCATCCTTTACCCGAGCTTACAACTCGTGTTCAATCTTCACCCAACTTACTATATACCAACTACCCTTACCTCCCACAATACTTCATATACATCCCCACCAAAGGTCACCATCCGAAACAGTCCTCAAATACCCGTCCAATCCCGATAACACGAAACAGTCCGCACAACACACTTTACCGAGAACCTTACTGTCCCATTACTGTTCCGTCGTCCTGCCGTCATCCAACCACCAAAGCCCGAACATCAAAGCAACCCTCAATATGTCCACAACCACCTCATAAAACGCCTTGATCCAACTCCCTTTAAATCTACCCGAAATAGCCATCAAACACCCCACTGTCCCGCCAAACCAAGAACCCAAAACCCCATTTTGACATCCATTTTCGGGTCAACCCGTATATCACCAACACCCGACCCACTTACACAACATCACCCCTCCTTGCATCAGTGTGTGTATTCTAATTCCTCTAAAATTCACTAATAATTCTAAAGCTTATTGTGAAAATAAAATAAACAAATAATTGCTAGCATGAAAGAAGTCGTGGATGTTTCTGATTTGCATTAGACAAACTGAGTATCCTGATTCAATAGACTGAGCGGAACCACTCTACTCAACTGGCTAAGTAGAGAGAATAGTATTTAGGGTGTGTTTGGTATGGAGGAAGTAGGAAAAATAAGGTCCATGATGACATTCCACATTGATTGTCTTGTCCCCACCCTCCAACACACCTCACCCCCAACCCAACCCCAAAGCCCCTACCTGCACCGCCACACCCATAGTGTTTGTCTAGATTATATATAAATGCTTTTGGAACAATATTTTCTGCTTACTTATCAAACACCAGAAAGTAAATGTAAAACATGTTCCTTCATACGAAACACACCCTTAATATAGTTGACAATTGAAGGTCTATGGGAGTTAACTGGAGCATTAGTGTGACCTCGAGAAAGGAAAAATATTCTAATGATGGAAAAGAGTTGTATGTTTAATGAGGAACTCTGAAATTCTTGTGAAACCGATGGAGGTTGGCGTGCAGTGTATACCCAGATTAGGGGGTCGAGTTTCCTTCATGACGGTGATGAGGCGAGGGGAGGTTGAGAGTAATTTAGACTGGTGGTTTGAAGGAACGGATATGGAGCCCATATTGATCTTGCCCCAGTCATTTGGGGCTTTCCTTTTAAATGGTCTACAGATACAACCAAGTTTCTAATGGAAAATGTTTGGGAAGATTTTTTGGTGTTTCTGGGAATGAGGACTGGAAACAAATGAACAATCTGACCTACTCTGACATCTTGTTCTGCCTCTTTTTTTTGGAAGAAGAAACAGTAGGAATCAGATTTTCTATTTGATCCCTGTTGTTTGTGTTTCCCAAAACAAAAAAACAACAGAATTTCATCTGTCAGAATTGCATAGCATCCTAAAGTACCTTGTCTTGTACAATTTAAAATCAAAATGTTCTCACCAGGTTGTTTACAACATTTACTATCGAAAAATGATATTATTGAATGAACATTTCCAAAAAAAAAAGGTGATTTTGTGGAAGTCAAATTATAAAGGTTTCTCCTTTTTTTTTTTGGAGGTGGAGGTGGGAAGGTGTTTTTGTACCGTATAGAATGTATTCCACCATCACTATTGTTGTCAGCGCTTTTCTCATTGAAGCATGTAGTCTCCAGTGTAGCTGTTTTTGCACACCTATATGAAAACACTGGAATGTCCTAAACTTGTCCTATTGCATTCGAGCTTGTGACATATCCTTTTGTTTTCATAAAATAAATTACATTCTCATTAAGGTATATCGATATATTAGTATATTGGCTTGATGAGGAACCAATAATAATGATGGTAGTAATAATCTATTCATAATAAATATTACTAGGGTAAAACGAAAAGAATTGTACTGCTTTGGTTATCAAAAAACAATGTTACTGCTTTTATGTCATAGCATCCGGTATTTTTTGTTATGTTTGTGCTACATGCACTGTTATAAACTTCATGGCCCTGCATTGGCTTTCTATTAGTGTACATTCTTCCCTATCTGGTATTCAGCATTCCTTTGTACTGTTGCAGATGAACGCCATTTCATGCATGGGCGAGCCATGGATCAGGAGTAATATATCACGTGGTAAAGTGAGTAGTATAAAACAGCTCGGGATTGAGCCAACCTAAAATAACAGCCACAATGGAGAAGGCAAGATGGGTACTGGATCTTTGCCAGTGTCGCTGCACCAGAATGATTCTAGGTCTGTTGTACAACGCCAGCATCAAGAAACGCTTGGCTAACATTAAATTATTGTAGTCTAGTTCTTTGAATAGACACCAAATTGTAGTTAGGAATGATTGTTTCCCGTAGTTACAGGTTAGTGCTCTTGTAAAATTAATCACAGTAGCAATTTCACATGTGATGATATAAACAAGTTATGTTAATACCTAGCACTTGGATTATGACATCCCAGTTCTTCTTGTGGTCTCTTCCAAATAATGGATTTAGACAGTTATGTTTAATATTTTATTCCTAATTTTGCCATTGAAGTGGCTGAATATAGCCAGGTGTGCTTTCACATTTATGCTGTTTGAAGTATGTAGCCCGAGATTGGGTGCAGCTGCTCCTCAGTCCAATCCTGGCATTGTCGCTTAACTGTAGCCATCTCATTAAAGTGTCGTGTTGGTTATTATGAGTCGTTAGTTAAAAAAATAGAATTACTTGTGAGCATTCTAAATGGAAAAACAGTAAATAGGATTGGGCCAACTTATTTCGGCAGTCCAACCAAAGTTAATGTGTCTAGTTCCTTAGAAGTCTCTGTATTTGTTATCTTCATTTTTAGATGTAAGTAGCATCTGGACCTGCTTTGGATTTGGGTTGAGGTCTGCTTGATATCCAAAAATTTCTCAACAACAGTCGGACAAGTGAGGAATGTTCGGTGAGCCAGAAAAGTGTGGGGAGAGTCGGATCTTGTCTTTCCTTTAGCTATATTGCATTCATATTCCCTTTTTAGATGCTCTCTAATAGATGTCGAGTTATGTCAAGTTTAAGAAGAAATTCCTCAAATGAGAGGATGTAGGAGGAGCACAAGATGATGTCACTTACTGAGAATATAGCACAATTCGAATAAGAAAACTATCTTAAGCTTAGGCATCATGTTTTTTTTTAATTACTATCACTTGCATCTTGCTACTCAATTTTCTTCTAGAGCTCATTGTGATGATCTGAGTGCAACTTTGAATTTGATACCTTTATCTATGTACAGGAGACTTGGTTTGGAGGAAGTAAGACCTATCTCTGTATCTTTACAACTTGGTGATAAATCATATACTTGCACCAGATGTATGACGTAGGATGTCTTAGTTGGATATGGACAACTTATCTTATAGACATGTAAGAGGATAGTGAGATTCCAAGCATAGCAGGCATAATTTCATAGCCACAGCCCACAGGTAGAGAGCTTAAAGATGTGCAAATTAAAGCGATAAACTAACATAGAGAGTGAATAATGCAGAAGTAATAACCTTTTTAAGTATTGAAGCTACTCCCTTCTAAACCGGATAAATGCTTCTCTATGCAGGCGTATAATGATGTAACAAGTAAAAAATGTGTCTAGGAGAACACCAAATAGATTCATTTAAGCAGAGAATAGTGCCTAAATCTAAGAGAGAGCTAGGATGAAGCTATCTGATGCTTGGATTTCTTAGGGACTCGGTTCATTTTTACTATAACCACACAGCCTTTGAGCCTTTAGAGATTCTAACCTTCTTTTTGCTGCAGCTAGTTCTGAAATTATTATGAGCAGTGTCTATTGTTCATTTTTTTGATTTATCAAAGGTGAGAACCTCTTATGGGTCAATATGCCTAGTGAACTGGTTGATGTCAATATATATTTGTGAAATAATAATTAGTTGATGGAATTCATATATCGGTCCAAAGATTATTGAAACCCCTTTATGAAAGTTTCATGTGTAAACTTTGCAGGTGAATTTTATATCTGACACATGGAATAAGCTAAGCGGAAGTCTAAAAGAATTAATTAATTCAAATTAAATTATCAGCAATTCAATTTAAGTATGTGTAATCTTAGCATGGGGAGTTAAATAAGGTTTTAATGGAAAAAATTGAAATTGAACTGGGGAATGCAATTAAATTCTAATGGAATAATTCATAATTTATTATAATAGAATAATTCAACAAAATTGAATTAATTCCATAATAATGAGACTCGTTAATTAATTCTTAGTCCTTTCTATACCTGAATAATTAGTTTTCCTAGAGAAAAACGAAGACCTAATATGTTTGGGAAGAGTTTTAAACCCTAAAACGTGTGCTTATATAAGTGGTCTTATTCCATCTTAAAAGCTACACATTTTCTGGATAGAAATGCTTTCTCAAAAAAGTATTACACAATCCGAGAATTATTTGTGTAACACAACACAAGATTATAGAACTCGAAGGCTAGAATAAGTTCGAATTTATCGATGGTACATGCAAAAAGGAGAAACATGGACCAAATTTGACTAATCTAGGGAAGCGATGCAATGCTATTATTTGGTCGTGGATGATGAATTGTGTATCAAGCTAATTGCTCAACGACATTGTGTATTCATCTAATTGTCACGACTCAATTTGCCTAAGTTGTGATGGCATCTAATTCTAAGTTTCTAACTCGTCAGGCGAATTCAAAAGAAATAACCACCCAACATGATATTAAAGAGACATGAATAAGTCTTAAAGTAGTAAATTTTAAAAGATAATAAGTTATAGGACTAATAAAATGCAGAAACAAAAATACCCCCAGAATATGCTGATATAACTTATAAGTCATGGGCATCTAAAATAGAATAGTACAACTGTCTCAACATAATAATATTGTATGGATAATGGGATTAGTTTGAATATAAAAGAACACAAAGGTGTTGCAGATGGAATCAAGTAACTCACCACGACAATCTCAATCAGCTCTTCCTTTGCTCATTCGCGGGCTCAACTGGCGAAGAAGTTTGTATTTGTACAGAGTGTAACAAGTGTAGTGTGAGTACACCAATATGTACTCAACAAGAATCATCAGCCGCTCCAAGCGAAGTAGTAGCGAGGGTTAGACTAAAAATTCTCACTTAATATATATCTATATTATTATAAAAGCAAGAACTCCTAAATTTGAAAGTTTAATTACTTAAATACCCTTCTTAAAAATCTAATTATCCTACTTACTATTATAAATATAATTTATTATTGTGAATATTTATCTCTACAAGGAAATTTAGGATTAGTAACCATGGGACCAAGTATAACGCCCTGAACCATGGCTGGATGAAACACGAAGCTCGGTGCATGACTGCATGTGACCAAACAAATCACATGATTTGCTCAGTCAACATGGGCATCAAAACATGAAATAATAATTATAATTTAAAACATGTAAAACTGAATACTGTAAATATAGTCTCAAATATAATAACGGAAATATCTGAAAAATATAGTAAGTCAGAATATCTGACATGGCATGCTAAAACTAGTCTATGAAACCTCTGAACATGAGTCTGACTGCTAAAACTATTTACCAGGACAAGACCCTGACATACCTTTTGTAACGCCCCGAATCATGGCATGGGCAAAACACGACGCACTCGGTGCCTGACTGCATGTGATCGAGCGAAGCACATGGATTGCTGAATCAACATTAGCATTAAAATATACAATAATAATGATCTAAGACATGTAAAACTGAATACTGAAAAGATATTCTGAAATATCATAGCGAAAATAGTCTGAAAATATAATATAGTCTGAAATACTGATTACCTAACGTGACATACTAACTAGTCTATGAAACCTCTAAAACGTGAATCTGACTACAAAACTATTTTTACCAGAATAAGTTCCTGACATATATTTACTATAAAGCATGACATGAAAATAACTAAACTGACACCTCGAATGAAATGAGGCTCACCAATAGCTGATATTGATGGAATCCTAGCGAACTGATCAGTCGTCCTGAAACTCAGTACCTGCACCGTGAAGTGCAGGCCCCATCTAAAAATGGATGTAAGTACATTTAAATTGTACCATATGTAAAGCAACTGAAAGAAATAAGTAGACATATGAAATAATGGGAACTGAAACTGAAACTGTAACCTGAGCATGAGCATGTATAATATCTAATATGAATATAATATAAAACATGATAGAACATTTTAAGTGGGAGAGCTATAGTATAACCGACATGAAACCACCACGCTAGAACATGACGTCTGATCTCTGCCTGATCAACTAATCCATCTCGTACCTTGCCGGGGTACGAGACATGAACATGACATAAATGGATCCAATAACTTGCAATAGGTAACATGAAGGAATCTTCCTAACTAGACGGAGTGATCCTTATCCTATGCTGACATACGTAGTTTCAGGTATTAAACCATCACGGTAATCTGTGCAACTCTCAAAATATGAACATGAATATGTTTGGCTTGTGGGCATATGTATTTCATAAACATGACTTATAAACATGGTTTGTAAGAATAATTTAGCATGTAAGTAGATACATAATATAGCTTGTATGAAATCTGAAAACATGTATAATTTCATGAATTGAGTAATAATGATTCCTGACTTGTATTTAAGAACTCATGAAATTCAAGACACGTGTTCATGAATTACGAACAAGTTCATGATAATCATAATGACATATCACGAATATAATTAATTAAAATATGATATAAGTATGGTACATGTATATATGGTTATCATGAATTAGAGCAAACCCTAGGTCTGAGGAAATTCATACTTCATGGATTAAAAGTGGCGTGGGGAAGAACAACGGTCTTTCCACACGTGGATAGAATCTCTACATACCTTATTCATTCTTAATCTTGTAATAAAAATCTGAACTTGATGAAAAAGTTTCAAAACCTTGAACTTAATCCTTTGAGATGAGTTTTCTTGAAAATCTTAGGTTAAGAATTAATGATTTCACTTAGGACTTGAGTATACTAGATTAGAATCGCGTGAAAATATATGAAAATGGCATACCTTATGCTATGAGGATGATGAAAGGAGAGGGGCTTCATGCTAGGGCTTGGAAGAGTTGAAAAACTAAATTTTAGAACTGATTTTGCGCATTTATATGTTTAGTCGCGGGCCCTTTTTACGGCCAAATTGTACGGACCATACAATTTGTACGATGTGAAGTACGGTCCGTATAAACTGACTGTCACTGGAATGCAATTTCCAGTGAGTACCAAAAGCTGGGGGGGGGGTCTCCTATGGTCAAAATATACGATCCGTATATTTTTTTATACAGTCCATATAAGTTGGGTGTACAATGATGATTACTGGACTGAATGAAGTTTTAGACTTCACACTTTCCGCCATATTTTTCTAAACTCCTGAATCATGAACAAGGCTTAGTTTGATGGTATGTGGTGTTATAATATCCCCCTTTTGGGATCATTCATCCTCGAATGATAGATCATGATTAATAATGAAACTCGACATGGCATGAGAACATGAATGAGAGGAAACATGACATGAAACATGGGAGCTGAATGACATGATTACATGAAAACATGAACATGGGGACATGATTACATGAAAACATGAACATGGGGACATGAGACTTGAGTAGTGAATACATGAACGTGAAACATGAGACATGGATACGCAAGGGAAATAACATGAATACTGAAGGTGTTTACCTTGTACACTTTCTACGTGCTCCTCAAATAAGTGCGGATAACTGGACTTCATGTCCTTTTCGTCTTCGCTCGTAGCCTCTTCAACTTTTTGACTTCTCCTCAACACTTTTACTGAGGCAACTTCCATAGTTCTCAATTTGCGAACCTGACGGTCCAAAATAGCCACAGGGACCTATTCATAGGTTAGGCTATCCTTAACTATGATGGATTCGGTAGGAACAACCAGCTATATGTCTCACACACACTTCCTCAAAATAGATACATGAAATACTGGGTGTACAACAATTAAATCTTATGGCAATTCCATCTCATAAGCCACTTGGCTGATCCTTTGCAGGATCCTGTACGGTCTGATATATCTGGGACTAAGCTTTTATTTCTTTCCAAACCTCATGACACCCTTCATAAGTGAAACTTTTAGAAATACCCAATCATCAACTTGAAACTCCAAGTCATTACACCTCATGTCTGAATAGGATTTTTGGCGACTCTGAGCTGCTTTCAAACTCTCTTGAATTAACATGACTTTCTCCATAGCCTGATGGACCAAGTCCGGCCCTAACAATTCTGCCTCATCAACTTCGAACCAACCAATTGGCGATCTACACCTTCATCTATACAGAGCTTTGAAATGTGCCATCTTGTTACTGACACGGTAACTGTTATTATAAGCAAATTCGATGAGAGGCAAGTGATCATCTCAATTACCTTTAAAATATAGGAAACATACTCTCAACATATCCTCGAGGGTCTGAATAGTCCACTCTGCCTGACCATCTGTCTGAAGATGAAAAGTTGTCCTAAGATTTACTTTGGTACCCAATCTTTTCTGGAAAGACTTCTAAAAGTGCACTGTGAATTGATCACCACAGTCCAAAATAATGGACACTGGGATCCCATGAAGTCTAACAATTTCTCAGATATATAACTTGGCATAATCCTCCGCTGAATCTGTGGTCTTGACTAGCAAGAAATATGCTGATTTAGTAAGTCGATCCACAATCACACAAATTAAATCATGCCTTCTGGACGAGCGAGTAGACCTGTTATGAAGTCCATATTTATCATCTCCCATTTCTAAATAGGAATATTAATACTCTAAGCCAACCCACCAGGCCTCTGGTGCTTTGCTTTCACCTGCTGACAATTCAGACACTTGGCTACAAAGTCTGCCACATTCCTCTTCATATTGTTCCACCAATAAATAACTTTAAGATCATGATACATTTTATGGAACCTGGGTGAGTAGAATACCTGGAATTGTGCGCTTCTATCATGATTCGCTCTTTGAGTCAGTCCACATCTGGAACATATAACCTGCCTCGGTACCTCAAAGTACCATCATCTTCCCCTTGTTCAAAAGCCGTAGTCTTATGCTTGTGAATACCCTCTTTCAGCTGCAACAGATAGGGTTCATTAAACTACTTTTTCTGCACTACGGCTACTAAGGAGCATTCAGACACGTTCTAGACAACCACACCACCATTTTTAGAGTCCAAAAGTCAAACTCCTAAATTGGCTAGTTGGTGGATTTCCTTTGTTATGGTTCTCTTTCCTTCTTCAACAAGAGCTAAGCTTTCCATGGATCACCGACTAAGAGAATTAGCTACCATATTTGCTTTTTCCGATGGTAAAAAAAATATCCATATCATAATCCTTTATCAATTCAAGACATCTTCTTTTTCTAAGATTCAACTCCCGCTGCTTGAAAATATAATGAAAGCTCTTGTGGTCTGTGAAGATGTCGACGTGATCTTGAGTACAAAAGCCACTACTGCTAATTCTAAATCATGAGTCGGATAGTTCTTTTCATGAAGTTTAAGCTGTCTAGATACATAGGCCACAACCTTGCCATGCTGCATTAAAACACACCCAAGACTAACTCCTAAAGCATCACAATATACAACGAACTCCTCGGTTCCCTCTAGCAATATTAACACTGGGGCATATGTCAGTCTCATTTTCAATAGTTCAAAACTACGCTCCATGAATCTAACCACTAAAATTTAACTTTGTTCTGAGTTAATCTGTTCAACAGAGCTCAGATGGAAGAAAACTCTTATACGAATCATCTATAATAGCCTGCCAAACCCAAGAAACTTCTTATCTCAGAGACTGAGGTGGGTCTGGGCTAATTATTTACAACGTTTATTTTTTGAAAACCAACTTGGATGCCTTCGACTGAAATAACATGGCCTAAGAACACTACTAACGTTAGCCAAAATTCACACATGGAAAACTTTGCATAAAGCTTGCGGTCCTGAAGTGTCTGCAACACTATTCTGAGATGTTCTGAATGATCAGCCTCACTGCGGGAATAGACTAGAATGTCATCGATGAAGACAATGAGGAAAAGGTCAAGATAAGGCTTAAAAACCCTGTTCATAAGATCCATGAAAGCAGTTGGTGCATTCTTCAATCAAAATGACATGACACAAAATTCGAAATGACCATAGAGAGTTCTGAAGGCGGTTTTCAGAATGTCAACTTCCTTAACCTTAAGCTAATGGTACCTTGATCTAAGGTTAATCTTAGAATAACACTAGACACCAGAAGTTGATCGAATAAGTCATTGATTCTGAGAAAAAGATATTTTTTCTTAATGGTGACCTTGTTCAACTGGCGATAGTCAATGCACATACATAAATATCCATACTTCTTTCGAACAAACAAGACTGGTGCACTCCAAGGTGAGACCGTTGGCCTAATAAATTCCTTTTCAAGGAGATCTTTCAACTGTCCTTTTAGTTCTTTTAGATCTGTTGGAGCCATTCTGTATAGAGGAATAGATATCAGCTTAGTGCCGGGAAGTAAACCAATTCCAAAGTAAATCTCCCTATCGGGAGGAACTCTAGAAAGAGTTTCAGGAAAGACTTTTGGAAACTCATTGACAACGAGTACGGACTGAAGAGTTGGGGTCTGGGTATATGCATCCATAATTTAACTAGATGGTAAATGTGCCCCTTGGATATCATCTTTCTGGCTTTAAGATAGGAGATAAACCTACCTATGGGTGCTACTGCATCGCCCTTCCATTCTATTACTAGCTCATCGGGAAATTCAAAACATACAATTTTAGTTCTACAGCCTACTGTGGCATAATATGAATACAATCAATCCATGCCCATGATTACATCGAAGTCTACCATTTATAACTCTACCAGGTTGGCTACCTTAGTGCGGTGATAGACTTTAACTAGATAACCCCTATATACTCGTCAAACTATAACTGACTCTCCGACTTGAGTGTATACTTCAAAGGTTTCATGCAACGTTTTTAGTTCTATCCCAAATTTCTTAGTAATAAATAAGGTTACATATAATAGAGTAGATCCAGGATCCATAACGACATAAACATCAAACGTCAAAATGATTAGTATACATGTGACCACATCTGCACGAGCCTCTATATCCTGACAACCTGCTAGTGCATACAAGCGGTTCGGACCTCTGCCTGTCTTACTAGACTTAGCTATACCACACCCTGATTGGGCCTGAGAATTATGAGGAACTGCTGAATTTATGGACTGAGCCACATTACCTCCTGTACCCTGTGATGTAAGTAAGGAGGGGTGTAAGTGGGTAAGTGGGTAAGTGGGTTGGAGTTTGGTTGTAATCGGATCGACCCAAAAATGGGACTCAAAGTGGGGTTTTCAAGTGGGGTGTTTCTGCCGGGCAGTGTGGTATTGTGGGGATTTTTTGGGTAGCTCTAGGGAGAGTTGGGTTTAGAGGTTTTGTGGGGTCATTTTAGACATATCGAGGGTTGTTTTTATGGTTAGGCTTTGGTGGTATAATGGTGGAAAGGCGATGTAACAGAACTGAAACAGTGAGGTTCTCGGTAAGGTGCGTTATGCGGACAATTTGGTGTAGTCGGGTTTGGAAGGTAGTATACGTGGGGTTTCGATTGGTGGCCTTTGTGGTGGATGTTATGGAAGTATTTTGGGATATGGTGGTGGAAGGAAGATAGTGGTTTGCCAAGGAATGAACGCGGGATGCTAGGTGAAAACCCGAGTGCAATCCAAGTATGGGACGATCGATATAGCAAGGATAATGACACGAGGGTTTTAATGCTCGAGTCGACATCAAGATGAGTTTGACCAATTGGACAAGGAATAAACCGAGGTTGCTAAGTACAAGCTCGAGTACTAACCAAGTGAGGGTGGCCGATAAACTTATCATAGATCCTAGGCTTGGGTTTGGTTGGATCACACAAGTTCCAACGTTCACTTGCACCAAGGGGGTTACTTAAGTTTGGGCTTAGCTAGGTCACACAAGTCCTAACCAAACTTACACCGAAGGGACCTTAGTTTGATTTAAGTAGGTCACACAAGTCCTAGCTTCAACTTACATTAAGGGGTTGGTTCACACAAGAACCGAAGGCCCACATAAGGACCAACTAAGGTAGACAACACGCAAGTTGAATAACTTAGCAATTGAGTAAAACTCATGTTTTTCTATTCATCAACTCTGATTTTTACAACATTCTAAGGGTCCTATTTGTAGTAATATATGGACCTTTCTAGAAGACAAATTAATAACTACTTGGATTTTAGGCCATATGGGAACAAGTTAGAAAGGTTTCACGTTAAATTAGGGACCAAGGGTGTTCTTGGCGACCTTTTGATTTTCCCAAGGCATTCTTTTGTGACTTGCATGCATGAACTTGGCTCTTCATAAATCTCATCTTCTTGGAATATATTTGGAAGCTTCCATTCTTTGTATGTACTTGGATGAGTCATTCGACCAACCCTTCTCCTCCCCTAGACCGAACTTGATGTATTCTAGGTAGCCAAATCCATGAACTAGTTGGTTCATGAATTGTCTTCTTGGAAACCTTATCTTCTAGATCATTCTAGTCCCTTTGTCACCTTGTCCTCTTACGCTCGGCCTAGTCACCTTCTTGGAAGGCTTTTTGGCCTAGTCACCTTATTACATGGCATAGTCATCCCTTCCTATTACATGTCTTATTAATGATGTCCTAATAAGTACTAAAATCTAAGCTAAGAATTAAAGACAAGCTAAAAATAAACAAGATGGTCTTCGGCCAAGACCTACATACAAATCTGAAATAAAATGTCCTCTTAAACCTTCACGTGATGTTCTCAACTCCACTCCATAAACCATGCCATTTTTGGCAACTAGCAGTGGATTGATGGTTCATTGTTGTCATCTTCGACAACTCACTTATCAACTCAAGTTGAGAGTTCAAGTCCGTGGTATTTCTTACATTAATCTCCCCTTCTTTAAAGGAATTTGTCCTCAAATTCCCGTTGTTTATATGGATTGATAAGTCTCCACCATGAGACGGTGAAATTCCACATCCGCCCGGGATTTTCTGATTGTAGAAAGGATCCTTATTCAAGCCAAAGGATTTCAGTTCTAAGTAGTGCCCGCATTGGACCAAGGACCCTACCATATCAAAGTTCTTTCCGTAAGTAGCATAGTCGAACCGTGTTCCCTCCAATTATCCACTAGACAAAGCAACGGGTCTCTTATCTCGAAGTAAGAGGGTAACAACACTAGTCCCATTATCATATTCACCTTCAAGCTGTACCCCAATGTTCAAGGACTTGGGCCAACTCAGAAAAGTGACCACCATGGTTGGATTATCATATTCGGATGACGTGATTCCGTGGATCATGGTAGAATCTCGCACATGAGACTCATGGGAGAGCTTGTAGCATTTCCCGATGGCATGATAGAGTTTTTTCCCCGTGGTGTTCTTGATGAATCAATGATGAAATCCAAGTTCACATCTTTCCATGGTTGCTTCGGGATAGGCAAAGGAGTACACAATTCTTGGTGGAAGAATCTTTTAGCCCCTTGATACATGAAATGCTTTCTTACTACTCCTTTTACATCTTTGAACTTGGGATTTTGTTCATAGAACTTCTTTAGCATTTCGAATCCTATCGACCTTTGTTTAAGCATGGTCAACATTATGCGCCTTCGAAGAAGTATATCCGCCACTATAATGGATTTGTCATCTTCATGTCTTGTAGCGAATGTGGGAGTTTGTAAATATGCTACCCACTTAGCAAACCTCAGATTCAACTTCCTTTGCACCACATCAAATTGCGTGTCGTAAGTAGAATAAGGAAGCCGTGTATCAACCAATCGTCCACTAGAGGAAGCCATGGGTTCTTGGTCTTGAAGTAAGATGACCCCAATATCATATTCAAATTCAAGGTTTGGAATAGGGGCAGTAAGGAAACTATAGTCTCAGATGGTATGCGGATAGGAAGAAGCCGAGCCATATAAGCTTCTTACTACACTTGCATTTCTACACTTGGGCCAATTTCGGATGGTTGTGATCGTGGGTGGATTAATATGGAGGCTCTCGGGTAATACCTTGTATTCTTGGATCCAACATCCCTTGTGCATGAGACTTATGGAATAGTTTAGGGCACACAAACTCCGAATGGCACCATAAGCCACTCGTACACACCACGTTGGATTTTGAAGATCACATCCCCTTCAATTCCCTCTCGGGTTCTCATTAGTTGGGAACCGTCCTTCAACTCCATTTTGGAAAGCAACCTATCACCACTCAAATTACCCTAATAGTCATCTATCCTAGGTGTAGGAGACTCGTTGTAGATTGGTCGGCCATCAATACTTACGTTCCACGTTCCATTCTCTTTTGGCATCAATAAGGCAGAACTAAGGCCTTTTTGGTCATAGCCTTCGCCTAGCAATTCTTTAGTCTCTTCCGGGTGGCATCAATTGTTTTGTTGATTAGGTAATGACCTTTTTGAAAATAAATCAAGAACAAGTTCATTACATTCCTTCAGTAGTGTTCTGGATGCAATGTCATTCGGAAGTGCCTTCACGTCGGCGTTTACAACCGCACCTCCTACTAGATTCATCTCCTCCTCTCACACCAATGCATATATAGGACTCCTATTCTTTGATTCTTCTTCTATCCTTCGTGCTTTAAGTAAGAGAGCCTCAACGTTGAGTTTCATTGCACTTCGTATTTTCATGGCCTTCACCTCGTTAGGTGACAACAGTATCAATCGAGTTTTTTTATCATCTTTTTGAAAAGAATAAATATTCTTTTCTCTATCATGTTGCACCCTTCTACCAAGTTGCCACGGTCGTCCCAACAAAATATGACATGCAACCATAGGGAGGACGTCGCACCATATTTTATCTTCATACTTCCCAATCCGAAAGCTAACAAGAGTTTGTTTTACTACTCTTAGCCCTTCATCTTGGTTTAGCCGTTGGAGATCATATGTCTTCGGATGATTGCGGGTGGGTAATTTTAACTTGTCCACCATTTCTACAGAGGCCAAGTTGACACCACTTCTTCCATCAATAATCACATTGCTCACTTTGTCATTTACTTTGCAATGCGTGTGAAATAGTTGCTCCTCTTGTGTCTCCTCATGTTCTTCAAGTTGAACACTCAACACATGTCGGGGTACTAAATTTTCACATTCTTTTGCAAGAGTAACATCTTCTTCCAAGAACTCCTCAATTACGGATTTCTCTATAAAAAAGGAATCCCCACATTCTTGACGATACAATGGATTATCAAAGGAGGTAATGTCCTCTTCTTCAATGGTGTACAATGGATTAGTGAACAAGGTAATTCCTTTCTCATGCCTTGTGATGCTTTGCACAACCCTGGATTCGTTATTTACACTCATGGTATGCACCACAAACTCTTTTGTCATTAGTTGCACTTGTTCCGCAATTAGTGCACTTACAATCCTCCGAAGTTCCTTTTTGTTTATGTGAGCCATAACATTAATACGTGGGATGGGAAAGCCTTGATCTGATACCAATCTGATGTAAGTAAGGAGTAGTGTAAGTGGGTAAGTGGGTCGGAGTTTGGTTGTAATCGGGTCAACCCAAAAATGGGACTCAAAGTGGGGTTTTCGGGTGGGGTGTTTCTATCGGACAGTGTGATGTTGTGGGGCTGTTTCGGGTAGATCTAGGGAGAGTTGGGTTTAGACGTTTTGTGGGGTCATTGTAGACACGTTCAGGGTTGTTTTTATGGTCTGGCCTTGGTGGTATGATGGTGTCAAAGCGACGGAACATAACTGAAACAGTGAGGTTCTCGGTAAGGTGCGTTATGCGGACAGTTTGGTGTAGTTGGGTTTGGACGGTTGTATACGTGGGTTTTAGGTTGGTGGCCTTTGTGGTGGAAGTTAGGAAAGTATTTTGGGATATGTTGGTGGAAGGAAGATAGTGGTTTGGACAAGGAATGAACGCGGAATGCTAGGTTCAAACTCGAGTGCAATCCAAGTGTGGGACGGTCGATATAGCAAGGATAATGACACGAGGGCTTTAATGCTCGAGTCGACACCAAGATGAGTTTGGCCAATTGGACAAGGACTAGACCTAGGTTTCTAAGTACAATATCGAGTACTAACCAAGTGAGGGTGTCCGGTAACCTTATGATAGACCCTAGGCTTGGGTTTGATTGGATCACACAAGTTCTAATGTCCACTTGCACCAAAGGGGGTTCCTTAAGCTTGGGATTAGCTAGGTCACACAAGTCCTAACCAAACTTACACCTAAGGAACCTTTGTTTTGGGTTTAACTAGGTCACACAAGTTCTAGCTTCAACTTACACTAAGCGGTTGGTTCACACAAGAACCGAAGGCCCACACAAGGACCAACTAAGGTAGACAACACACAAGTTGAATAACTTAGCAATTGAGTAAAACTCATGTTTTTCTATTCATCAACTCTGATTTTTACAACATTCTAAGGGTCCTATTTATAGTAATATATGTACCTTTCTAGAAGACAAATTAAAGGACAAAAACTACTTGGATTTTCGGCCACATGGGAACAAGTGGGAAAGGTTTCGGGTTAACTTGGGTACCAAGGGTGTTCTCTTCCACCTCTTGAGTTTCCCATGCCATTCTTTTGTGTCTTGCATGCATGGACTTGGCTCTTCATAAATCTCATCTTCTTGGAATATGTTTGGAAGCTTCCATTCTTTGTATGTGCTGGGATGAGTCATTCGGCCAACCCTTCTCCTACCCTAGACCGAACTTGATGTATTCTAGGTAGCCAAATACATGAACTAGTTGGTTCGTGAATTATCTTTTTTGAAACCTCATCTTCTAGATCATTCTGGTCCCTTTGTCACCTTGTCCTCTTACCCTCGGCCTAGTCACCTTCTTGGAAGGATTTTCGGCCTAGTCACCTTATTACATGGCTTAGTCATCCCTTCCTATTACATGGCTTATTAATGATGTCCTAATAAGAACTAAAAGCTAAGCTAAGAATTAAAGACAAGCTAAAAAGAAACAAGGTGGTCTTCAGCCAAGACCTACATACAAAGCCAAAATAAAATATCTTCTTAAACCTTCACGTGATATTTTCAACTCCACTCCATAAACCATTCCATTTTAGGTAACTAGCCGTGGATTGATAGTTCATTGTTGGCATCTTTGGTAACTCACTTATCAACTCAAGTTGAGAGTTCAAGTTTGTGGTCTTACTTACATCACCCTGCCTCACTAATGGACATTCTCTTTGAAAGTGACCTCACTGACCACACCCATAACAAATGTCCATAGCCATGCGACACTCCCCCGGGTGTCCCTTACCACACTTACCACAAACTTTATTATTAAAGGTCCCCTGACTCATACTGGCTTGTGACTGAGAGCCTGATGCTTTGAAGTTCTGTCTTTTCTAGTAATTACTGAACTTTGGGTCTGGGGCACTGACTGAAGATGGAGCAGATCCCGATGACTTATTTTTAAAGAACTGTCTGCCTCCACCTCCCCCATGACTGAAGTGACCTAAGGACTTAGCTCTTTTCTTTAACTCCATGTCTTTCTCCTTCTGTAATGCTTCCTCTTCATTCATCACCTTGTACAAAAGCAACGATCTTGGTAATAGTCATTTCCTTATTCTGAGCATATTTGTTAGCAGCACTGAACAAATTTGGGTCAAAACCCCACACGAAGTGCCTAACTCTGGCTCTCATATACAGAACCATGTGTGGATCATACTTATCCAAATATACAAAGTGGAGGTAGTACTCATGCACACTCTTACCATTCTATTTGCGCTTCTCGAATTTGAAAACCTTTATCTCCCTGACCTCTAGCGATAGAAAGTGCTCAATGAATGAAACATCCCAAGTCGCAGGAGATGCACCTTCCCCTCAGGAGTTTTCCCATGACTTATATCAAATATTAGCAACATCCTACAATTGATAAGCTCCTAACTCTACTGCCTATAACTCAGTAGCATGCATAACACAAAAAAATCTTCTGAAGCTCGTCAATGAAATTCTTTGGATCCTCTGTCTTACTAGACCATGTGAACACCAGAGGCTCGATACGTAGATTCCCGAGTCCTGAAACTGGATGACTCTCCGCTAGCTCTTGTACTTGGAGTTGTTCCCAGACGTTGAGCTTGTGCAGCCAAAATTTGGGTGAGCAACTGAATATCTCCCATAACATCTGGGTCAGTGGAACTGGGTAGTAGAACTAGAGTTCGAACCTCCGCAGGCCCCCTAGTGTCAGGTGGGGGTGCTATTCTCATGTTGTCTCTCTAAGCCTGAGTGTTCTCATCTTGAGCAACATTGGTAGCAACCCTCTTTCTTGTAGCTGACTTCTTTTTAGCATATATTTTTTGAAATACGTAATACTTATGAATTAGAAAAATGTCCTGAAGGTATAGCTCTAACGGCACGATCTAGAGTATGAAAGAAGTGAGACAATCCTAGATGTATTGGTAGTCAACTATTTACATGTGTGAGCGCCACACACACATAAAAGTGAACCCACTTGACATGGTTTCATAAACTCCCTAAGACAATTGAACCTAGGCTCTTATACCAAGTTTTGTAACGCCCCGAATCATAGCTTGGGCAAAACACGACACTTAGTGCTTGACTGCATGTAACTGAGCGAACCACATGGATTGTGAATCAATATGGGCATCAAAACATATAATAATAATAATCTAAGACATATAAAACTGAATACTGAAAAGATAGTCTGAAATATCATAACAAAAATAGTTTGAAAATAGGATATAATCTGAAATACTGATTACTTAATGTGATATGCTAACTAGTCTATGAAACCTCTAAAACGTGAATCTGACTGCAAAACCATTTTACCAGGACAAGGCCCTGGCATACCTTTACTATAAAGCATGACATGAAAATAACTAAACTGACACCCCGAATGAAATGGGGCTCACCAATAGATGATACTGATGGAATCCTAGTGAATTGATTTGTCATCCTGAAACTCAATACATGTACCGTGAAGTGTAGGCCTCGGGAAAAAAGAGACGTAAGTACATTTGAATTATACCATATGTAAAGCAACTAAAAGAAATAAGAAGGAACATGAAATAATGAGAACTAAAACTGTAATATGAGCATGAGCATGAGCATGTATAATATTTGACATGAATATAATATAAAACATGATAGACATTTTAAGTGGGAGAGCTTTAGTATAATCGATATGAAACCAACACGCTAGAATGTGGCGTCTGATCTCTGCCAGATCAGCTAAGCCATTTTGTACCTTACTGGGGTATGAGACATAAACATGACATGAATGGATCCAATAATCCACAATAGGTAACATGAAGGAATCATCCTAATTGGGCAGAGCGATCCTTATCCTACATCGGTATACGTAGTTTTAGGTATTAAACCTTCTCAGTAATCTGTGCAACTTGCAAAATATGAACATCAATATATTTGGCTTGTAGGCCCATGGATTTCATAAAAATGACTTGTAAACATGGATTGTAAGAATAATTTAGCATGTAAGTAGATACATAATATAGCTTGTATGAAACCTGAAAACATGTATAATTTCATGAATTTAGTAGTAATGATTCATGACTTGTATTTAAGAACTCATGAAATTCAAGACATGTGTTCATGAATTATGAATAGGTTCATGATAATCATAATGACATATCATGAATATAATTAATTAAAATATGATATAAGTATGGTACATGTATATAAGGTTATCGTGAATTAGAGAAAACTCTAGGTCTGAGCAAATTCGTGTCTCATGGACTAAACGCAGCGTGGAGAAGAACAATGATGTTCCCACATGTGGATAGAAGCTCTACATACCTTATTCACTCCTAATCTTGTAATAAAATCTGAACTTGATGAAAAATTTACACAAGCCTGAACTCAATCCCTTGAGATGAGTTTTCTTGAAAACCCTAGGTTAAGAATCAATGATTTCACTTAGGACTTGAGCACATATCATTAGAATCACGTGGAAATACGTGGAAAGACTTACCTTGAGCTATGAGGATGATGGGAGGAGAGTCACTTCCTGCTAGAGCTTGGAAGAGTTGAAAAATAGAATTTTAGAGCTGATTTTGCGTATTTATATGTTTAGTAGCCGGTTCCTTTTTACGACCAAATTGTACGGTCCGTACAATTTGTAAAGGTGAAGTATGATCCGTATAAACTGACTGTCAATAGATTGCATTTTCCAGTGAGTACCAAAAGCTGGGGGGGGGGTCCTCTACAGTGAAAATGTACGGTTTGTATAAGTTGAGCGTACTACGCTTATTACTGGACTGAATGAAGTTTTTGACTTCTCACTTCCCGCTTTGGTTTTCTAAACTCATTAATCATGAACAAGGCTTAGTTTGAAGGCACGAGGTGTTACACCTTTATTGTATAACCTGATATGTAAAATAAATAGATTAATACACCGAATGTGATAGGTCTCACCAATAGCTGAGATGGTAGAAATATAGCGAACTGATCCATCGTCCTGAAACTCTGTTCCTGCATCGTGAAGTGTAGGCCCTAGGCAAAATGGACGCAAGTACATTTGAATTGTACTTTATATAAAGAAATGAAAAGAATAAGCAGACATATGAAATCATAGGAACTGAAACTAAAACTGTAACTTGAGCATGAGCATGTATAATGTTTGGCATGAATATAATATAAAATATGATAAATCATTTAAGTGAGAGAGCTTTAGTATAACTGACATGAAGCCACCATGTTAGAATGTGGCATTTGATATTTTCCCGATCAGCTAAGCCATTTCGTACCTTACCGGGGTATGAGACAGAAACATAACAAGAATGTATCCAATAACCCGCAAGGGTAACATGAAGGAATCGTCCTAACTGGGAGGAGCGATCCTTATCCTTCGTTGGCATACACAGTTTCAGGTATTAATCCTTCTCGGTAATATGTGCAACTCCCAAAACATGAACATGAATATATTTGGCTTGTAAGCCTATGAATTGCATATCACGACTTGTAAACATGATTTGTAATTATAATTTAGCATGTAATTAGTTATATAATATAACTTGTATGCAACATGAAAACATGTATAGTTTCTTGGAATTGAGTAATAATGATTGAAGAGTTGTATTTAAGAACCCATGGAATTCAAAACATGTGTTCATGGATAACAGACAGGTTCATGATGATCAAAATGACATATCATGAATACAGTTAACGAAAACATGATATAAGCATTTTATATATAGTTGTACATGTATATAGGGTCATAATGAATTAGAAAAAAATCCTAGGTCTGAGGAAATTCATGTTTCATGGATTAACAGTGGCATGGGGAAGAACAATGATGTTCCCACAAGTGGATAGAAGCTCTACATACCTTATTTGTTCCTAATGTTGTAATAAGAATCTGAACTTGATGAAGAATTCCCAAAAGCCTGAACTTAATTCCTTGAGATGGTTTTTCTTGAAAACCTTAGGTTAAGAGTCAATGATTTTACTTAGAACTTAAGTATACATGATTAGAATCGCGCGGAAACACATGGAAAAGACATACCTTGATCTATGAGGATGGTGGGAGGAGAAGCACTTCGTTCTAGGGCTTGGGAGAATTAAGAATGAAACAAAAAGACTGAAAATCATGAATATATACTGTTCAGTTGTCGGGTTTTTTACGGTGGCCTTTTATGGCCCATAAAATGTTTTACGGTGGACTTTACTGTCTATAAAACTTATACGTCCCATAGCAGTACCCACTGTAATTCTTAAAGAGTGACTTGGATTTCTGGGGAAATTCTACAGTACCTTTTACGGCCAGCAGGACATTTTACGATTCGTATTTCTGGGCATAAAACTGAAGAACACTGATTTCGTCGAACTTCTAGTCCTAACATTTACCACTTGGTTTTAATCCATGATTCATGAAAAATACTTAGCCCAATAGTACAATGTGTTACAATATCTCCCCCTTGGCATCACTTGTCCTTAAATGATGAGTCACGGATAGGAATGGGATAGGACATAACATGAGTACACGAACATGATAAAATATGACATAGATCATAGGGAATGAAATGATAAAATTATATGGAAACATGAACATGGGGACATGATACATGAGTAATGAATACGTGAATGTGAAACATGAGACATGGATACGCACGAGACATGTCATGAATACTGAAGGTATTTACCTTGTACGCTTTCTGCTTGCTCCTAAAATAAGTGCGGATATATGGACTTCATGTCCTCTTCAGTTCCCATGTAGCATCCTCAACTTTCTAACTTCTCCACAATACCTTCACTGAGACAACTTCCTTAGTCCTCAACTTGCGAACCTGACAGTCTAAAATAGCCATAGGGACCTCTTCATACGTTATGCCATCCTTAAATGTGATAGACACAGTAGGAACAACCAGCGATGGGTCTCCCACACACTTCATCAACGTGGATACACGAAACCCTGGGTGTACAACAATTAAATCTTATGGCAATTCAAGCTCATAAGCCATATGGCCAATCCTTCACAGGATCCTGTATGGTCCGATATATCTGTGACTGAGTTTCCCTTTCTATCCAAATCTCATGACACCATTCATAGGTGAAATCTTCAGAAACACCTAATCATGAACTTGTAACTACGAGCTATTTTCAAACACTCCTGAATCAACCTGACTTTCTCCATAGCTTGATGGACCAAGTCTAGTCCCAATAACTTTACTTCACTAACTTCGAACCAATCAATGGGGACCTACACCTTCGCTCATACAGAGCTTCGAACGATGCCATCTTGATACTAGCACGATAAATGTTAGTATAAGCAAATTCAATGAGAGGCAAGTGATCATCCCAACTACCTTTAAAATCAAGAACGCATGCCCTCAACATATCCTTAAGGGTCTGAATAGTCCGCTTTGCTTGTCCATCTGTATGAGGATGAAAAGCTGTGCTGAGATTTACCTTGATGCAAAAATCCCCGTGAGATTAAAGTTCCAATTTGATCCTCAATGTGATAAGCTCAGAGTTCCAAAGATGGTTAATCATCCAATGATAATATGCTTAAAATGGCATGGACTTTGGGGAGGATTGGGCACCATTACTTAATTGTCTTAGGAGACAACCTTTTATTCGGCCTTTGTGTTGGTCTTGACCGAGGCCATGCATTTCTTTTAGTTTGTGGTTTTCCTTTAGTTCTTAGTTTAGCTATTAGTATTCATTAGGACACATTTAATGAGCCATGTAATAAGGTGACAAGGCCGAGATTTCTTCTTACAAGTTGACAAGGCCGAGAAGAGTGTAAGAAGGACAAGGTGGCAAGAACAAGAATGATCTATAAGCTAAGGCTTCCAAGAAGACAATTCATGAACCAACTAGTTCATGAATTTGGATACATTAAAGTCTTCAAAATCGTCCAAGGGGATATGAAGAAGTTTGCCAAAATGGTTAACAAGCAAGTACAAAGAATGGAAGCTTCCAAACACTATCCAAGAAGATGAGATCCTTGAGAAGCCAAATCCATTCACTCTTCTACTTGGATGCCACAAAGAGGTGTGAAAGAGTTTGATTTCATCCTTGTCTCCAAGAAAAGCCAAACCCTTTCCCATTATTCACACCAAGGCCGAGAACACCCTTGGCCGCCAAGAAAACCCGAACCATTTCCCATTTGTCCCTATTTGGCCGAAAGGTTCAAGCTAGAGTCTGTGTCCTTTAGTTTATCTTCTAGAATAATCCATGTACTGCTATAAATAGGACCCTTAGGATGATTGTTAAAAGAAAGGTTGAGTTTGAGTTAAATATAAATTTATGTTTTCAACTTGTGTGTTGAAACATATCGATCCTGTGTGGGTCACCCCTCCCTTCAGTATATGTCTTGGTTAGGACTGTGTGACCTAATCAATACCTAAGCTCAAGGAACCCCCTTAGTGGTAAGAAAACGTTGGAACTGTGTGGACCAACCTAGCCTAAGCTTCGGGTTACTAAAATGGCTTCCGATCACCCTCACTTGGCTAGTTCACAGGCTTGTACTTAGCAACCCAGTCTTGACCTTAGGGAATTGGTTACCATATCCTTGGTGTAGACTCGGGCAGTAAAATCCCCATGTCTCTATCCTTTTGCTCATCGACCACACTTTACCATAACCACAACAACCAAACACTTAACCCAAAATCGTATCAACCAACACTTGGTGTGTGCTCGGACTTGCACCTCGCATTCCATTTTCATCCGTCATCGAAACAACTTCAATAATTTCACTACCACATCCCAAAACACCTCCCTAACATCCATTATAAAGGTTTCCAACCGAAACCCCACAAATACTACCATCGAAACCCGACAACACTAAACTATCCACATAACACATCTTACCGAGAACCTCACAGTTTCAGTTCTATTCTATCACCCTGCCATTATCCAATCACCAAAGACCGACCACAAAAACAACCCTCAATATGTATAAACCAACCCCATAAAACGCCTTGATCCAACTCTGTTTAAATCTACCTGAAACATCCACCAAACACCACACTATCCAGCCAAACCAAGAACCCGAGACCCCTACTTTGGCATCTATTTTCGGGTCAACCAGAATATCACCAACACCTGACCCACCAACACCCTCCTTACTTGCATCAGTTTGGTATTATAACAAGGCCATCCCGTCCCACACTTTGACGCTATGGCTCACTTAAAAAAAGAAAGACTAAGGAGGATCGTAAGTGACATTCTTGCGGAACGTGCGCAGGCCTTAAGAAAGGAACTTGTGGAGCATGCCATAATGAATAATACTGAATATGGGGTTGTGCATAGAAGCCCAAGGCATGATAGGAGTTGTACCTTGTTCACTAACCCATGGTACAATGTTTAAGAAAAGGACGGTACCTCATTTACTAATCCATTGTATAATCACGAAAGGGAGGATTCCTTTTTTATGGAGAAATCCGTAATTGAGGAGTTCTTGGAAGAGAGAGTGAAAATTTAGTACCCCAACAGGTGTTTAGAGTTCCACTTGAAATTCATGAGGAGACACAAGGGAAACAACTATTTCACACGCGTTGCAAAGTAAATGATAATCTGTGTAATGTTATTATTGGTGAAAGAAGTGCTGTCAACTTGGCCTCCGTGGAAATGGTGGACAAGTTAAAACTACTCACCCGCAATCATCCGAAGCCATATGATCTCCAATGGCTGAACCAAGACAAAAGGCTAAGAGTAGTACAACAAACGTTTGTTAGCTTTTGGATTGGAACATAAGAAGATAAAGTATGGCGTGACATCCTCTCTATGGATGCGTGTCATATTTTATTGGGACAACCGTGACAACTTGATCGAAAGGCACAATATGATATAGAAAGGAATAGCTATTCTTTTCGAAATAATGACAAAAAGATCCGGTTGGTGCCGTTGTCACCTAGCTAGGTGAAAGACATGAAATCTGAAGGGCAAGGAAACGCAAAGCCAAGGCTCTCTTACTTGATGCACAAAAGATAGAAGAGGAATTTAAGAAGGGGAGTCCTCTAGTTCCATTGGTGCGCAAGGAAAGCCTCGCGGAGGACAAGGTTGGAAATGCCGACCCTAAGGAATCTGTGAAGAAACTTAAAGATGTGTTGCTGGGCAATATCACAACCGAGTCTCTATCGACGGAGGGTATTGGACATACTCTTGGTTTATTTCCAAGAAGTTAATTCCCTAACCATTATTTCTATAGACACCATTCGTAAAGGGAGACAACACCCACCTTGTTAGTGCAAATGGGAAATAAGGCGTGGCATACATGTGTCCTCATCCAAGCGATCGACAACAACATGAAATGCAAGGTTTCTATGCCGAGGTGGAAAATTTATTTTGATGAATCAAGTGGAGCCAAATGGTTCTACAATATAAACTCAAGAAGAGGATACCATCAAAGGGGAACCCGAGAAGGAGAAGTTGAATGGAAGATGACCTTAAAGATCGAGTTTGTTTGGTACGAGTGGTTTATTGAGCCATTTGGTTTTTGTTTGTTGCCAAGCTCTTTCATGAAGATCATATGCGAAGACCAATGACCTTTCATGAGACACTTAGTCTCATCTGAGGGTAATATTGTAGACCCATCCAAGGTGGTAACTTCCCGAAGTTGGGCTGAGCCTACGGATATAATTACGAGAAATATTTTCCAAGGTTTGGCTTCTTTGTCTCGTCATTGCATTCGGGATTGTCACACTCTTTCTTCCCCTATCCTAAATGATGAGATATTGTGGGGAGTTGACCGTGATGATAAAAGAATTAGTATCGGTACCGGCTCAATCCAAGGCAAGGAATCCATTACCTTATCTAGTTGAAGATTGGTGGATGCACGGGTTAATTCTAGTACCTACCATGAGAAATTTGATTTAGTGAGGCCCTTGGACAAAAGGGAACATTATGTTTGGCTTGTCTTGGATTGGCTTGTGTTCGGATCGTGTGGTTTGACTATACTTACGGAAGGAAGGAACAATCGAATGCCAAGAGCGGGTTGTCCTTGCAAGATATTAGCCTTCAAAATCGAGCATGATTTATAGAAAGATTTGTGAGGCCATTTGAGTTGTACAATGTCCCAAACTCTTCCATGATCCTCATTCATAAAATGATACATCTGTCAATGGGATCCTTGATCCGAGAACAAAGAGTAGCATCCGCGGATATTCATGTTAATCCACCCAAGGTGGAAATTATCTGGAATTGGTCCGAACATGCATATGTAAGTATGGTTCGAGGCTCTCATGACTTGGCTTCTTTTTGTCCTCA
Organism: Anisodus acutangulus; assembly: GCA_029783415.1. NCBI lineage: Eukaryota > Viridiplantae > Streptophyta > Magnoliopsida > Solanales > Solanaceae > Anisodus > Anisodus acutangulus. Next base: position 16,449,606 of record CM056496.1, on the reverse strand, counting down.
TGTCATCCAAGCCTATGGCACTCTGGCCACCCCTATTCCACACGATGAAGTGCCATTCGAAGAAGTTGATGGAATTAGTTCCATCTTAACTCAAGACACGAAATCCATGGTTCCCACTAGTGAAGAATTTGGTAACGCATGACTCACTTTCTCTACCTATGATTCCTTACTACAGTGGGGAAATTATTTGAAGAGTGGGCCCTTCAAGCTATTGGATAAGTTCAAAAAAAGATCATACAAGGAAGACTTCCGGACGATGATGGGAGTTCAACATTTCATATTGAAAACTTATCAATGCACTTAAATAACGAGATTCGAGGATGAATTCTTTTGAAGAAGGGGAGTATGATGCAAAAATCCCCGTGAGCTTAAAGTTCCAATTTGATCCTCAAGGTTATAAGCTCGGAGTTCCAAAGATGGTTGATCATCCAATGATAATATGCTTAAAATGGCATGGAATTTGGGGCGGATTGGGCACCATTACTTAATTGTCTTAGGAGACAACCTTTTATTCGGCCTTTGTATTGGTCTTGTCCAAGGCCGTGCATTTATTTTAGTTTGTTGGTTTCCTTTAGTTCTTAGCTTAGCTATTAGTTTTCATTAGGACACATTTAATGAGCCATGTAATAATGTGACAAGGCCGAGAGTTCTTCCTACAAGTTGACAAGGCCGAGAAGAGTGTAAGAAGGACAAGGTGGCAAGGACAAGAATGATCTATAAGCTAAGGCTTCCAAGAAGACAATTCATGAACCAACTAGTTCATGAATTTGGATACATTAAAGTCTTCAAAATCGTCCAAGGGGACATGAAGAAGTTTGCCAAAATGGTTAATAAGCAAGTACAAAGAATGGAAGCTTCCAAACACTATCCAAGAAGATGAGATCCTTGAGAAGCCAAATCCATTCACTCTTCTACTTGGATGCCACAAAGAGGTGTGAAAGAGTTTGATTTCATCCTTGTCTCCAAGAAAAGCCAAACCCTTTCCCATTATTCACACCAAGGCCGAGAACACCCTTGGCCGCCAAGAAAACCCGAACCATTTCCCATTTGTCCCCACTTGGCCGAAAGGTTCAAGCTAGAGCCTGTGTCCTTTAGTTTATCTTCTAGAATAATCCATGTACTACTATAAATAGGACCCTTAGGATGATTGTTAAAAGAAAGGTTGAGTTTGAGTTAAATATAAATTTATGTTTTCAACTTGTGTGTTGAAACATATCGATCCTGTGTGGGTCACCCCTCCCTTCAGTCTAAGTCTTGGTTAGAACTGTGTGACCTAATCAATACCCAAGCTCGAGGAACCCCCTTAGTGGTAAGTGAACGTTGGAACTATGTGGACCAACCTAGCCTAAGCTTCGGGTTACTAAAAAGGCTTCTGACCATCATCACTTGGCTAGTTCATGGGCTTGTACTTAGTAACCCTAGTCTTGACCTATTGGATTAGTTACCATCTTCTTGGTGTCGAATCGGGAAGTTAAACCCCCGTATATCTATCCTTGGGCTCATCGACCGAACTTCACCTTAACCACAACAACCAAACACTTCACCCAAAACTGTATGAACCAACACTTGGTATGTGCTCGAACTTGCACCTCACATTCCTTGTTCATCCCTAATTCAAACAACTTCAATTCTTTCACCACCACATCCAAAAACACCTCCCTAACATCCATTACAAAGGTCTCCAACCGAAACCCTACAAATACTACTTTCCAAACTCGACAACACTAAACTGTCTGCATAACACACCTTACCAAGAACCTCACTGTTTCAGTTCTATTCTATCACCCTGCCATTATCCAATCACCAAAGACCGACCACCAAAACAACCCTCAATGTGTCTACACCAACACCATAAAATTCCTTGATCTAACTCTCTTTAAATATACACGAAACAACCACCAAACACCACACTGTCCAGCCAAACCGAGAACCCGAGACCCCTACTTTGGCATCCATTTTTGGGTCAACCCTAATATCGCCAACACCCGACTCACTTACCCACCAACACCCCTCATTGCATCATACCTTAGTGCCCAATCCTTTCTGAAAGTACTTCCAAAAGTGTGCTATGAACTGAACACCATGATCCAAAATAATGGATACTGGTGTCTTATGAAGCCTGACAATTTCTCAGATATACAACTTGGCGTAATCTTCAGCTGAATCCATGGTCTTGACTGGAAAAAATGTGCTGATTTAGTAAGTCGGTCCACAATCACCCAAATCGAATCATGCCTTCAGGATGAGTGAAGTAAACCTGTTATAAAGTCTATGTTTATCATCTCCTATTTCCAAATAGGAATATAAATATTCTATGCCAACCCACCAAGCCTCTGGTGCTCGGCTTTCACTTGCTGACAATTTGGACACTTGGCTACAAAATCTGCTACGTTCCTCTTCATATCATTCCACCAATAAATCTCCTTAAGATCATGATACATTTATGTAGAACCTGGGTAAATAAAATATATGGAATTGTGCGCTTATGCCATAATTCGCTGTCTGAGCCCATGCACATCTGGGACACACAACCTGCCTCGGTACCTCAAAGTACCATGATATCCCCTATGTTCTAAATCCATAGTCTTATGCTTGTGAATACCCACTTTCATCTGCAATATATAGGGTTCATTAAACTACTTATCATTCACTACAACTACTAAGGTGGATTCAGACCAGTTCTGGAAAACTACACCACTCTCTTCAGAGTCCAAAAGTCAAAACTCCTAAACTGGCTAGTTGGTGAATTTCCTTTGTCATGGTTATCCTTCTTTCTTCAACAAGAGCTAATCTTCCTATGGATCACCGACTAAGAGCATCAGCTACCATATTCGCTTTCTCTGAATGGTAAAGAATATCCATATCATAATCTTTATCAATTCAAGACATCTCATTTTTATAAGATTCAACTCCAACTGCTTGAAAATGTAATGAAGGCTCTTGTGGTCTATGAAGATGTCGATGTGAACTCCATACAAATAGTGGCACCATATCTTGAGTGCAAAAACCATTGCTGCCAATTCTAAATCATGAGTCAGATATTTCTTTTCATGAGGTTTAAGCTGTCTGGATTCATAGGCCACAACATTGCCATGCTGCATTAAAACACACCCAAGACCAACTCCTGAAGCATCACAATACACTACAAACCCATTGGTTCCTTCTGGAAATGTTAATACTGGAGCAAAAGTCAGTCTCATTTTTAATTCTTCGAAACTAAACTCACATTCATCTGGCCACCGAAATTTGACTTTCTATGAGTTAATCTAGTCAGCGGAGTTGAGATGGAAGAAAAACCCTCTATTAAGCGCTTGTAATAGCCTGCCATACCCAAGAAACTTCTTAACTCAGAGACTGAGGAGGGTTTGGGCCAATTCTTTACAACATCTATTTTCTAAAAATCAACCTTGACACTTTCGCCTAAAATCACATAGCCTAAAAACGCTACATAATTTAGCCAAAATTTAAACATGGAAAACTTCGCATAAAGCTTGCGGTTTTGAAGTGTCCGCAATACTATTCTGAGATGTTCTGCATGATCAACCTTTCTACGAGAATAGACTAGAATATCATCAATGAAAACAATGATGAAAAGGTCAAGATAAGGCTTGAAGACGCTGTTCATAAGATCCATGAAAGCTGCTAGTTCATTCGTCAATCCGAACGACATGACACAAAATTCAAAATGACCATAATGAGTTCTGAAGGCAGTTTTAGGAATGTCAAGTTCCTTAACCTTAAGCTGATGGTACCCTGATCTGAAATCAATCTTGAAATAACGTTAGGCACCCGGAAGTTGATACTTGAAATAACATTAGGCACCCTGAAGTTGATCAAATAAGTCATCGATTCTGGGAAGAGGATACTTGTTATTAATGGTGACCTTGTTCCATTACCGGTAGTTAATGCACATGCACAAAGATTCATCATTCTTAGGAACAAACAAGACTGGTGCACCCCAAGGTGAGACACATGGCCTAATGAATCCCTTATCCGGGAGATCTTTCAACTTGGCTTTTAATTCTTTTAACTCTTCTGGGTCATTCTGTATGACGGAATAGATATCGGCTTAGTGCCGGGAAGTAAATCAATTCCAAAGTAAATCTCCCTCTCTGGAGGAACTCTGGGAAGATCTTTAGGAACGACTTTTGAAAACTCGCTGACAACTGGCACAGACTGAAGAGTTTGGGTTTGGGTATCTGTATCCCTGACCCGAACTAGATGGTAAATGTACCCATTGGATATCAACTTTTTGGCTTTAAGATAGGAAATAAACCTACATATGGGTGTTAATGCATCACCCTTCCATTCTATGACCGGTTCACTGAGAAATTCTAAACTCATAATTTTGGTTCTACAACCTACTGTGGCATAACATGAAGACAATCAATCCATGCCCATGCCTACATAAAAGTCTACTATTTCTAACTCACCAAATTGGATACTGTAATGTGGTGATAGACTTTAACTAGACAACCCCGATACACTCGCCTAACTATAACTGAATCTCCAACTGGAGTGGATACTTAAAAGGGTTCGTACAACTTTTCTGGCTCTATCCCAATTTTCTTAGCAACAAATTAGGTTACATATGATAGGGTGGATACAGGATCCATAAAGGCATAAACATAAAAAGTGAAAATGGTTAGTATACTTGTGACTACATCTGCATGAGTCTCTGCATCCTGATGACCAGCTAGTGCATACAAGCAGTTTGGACCCCACCTATGTTACCAGACGTAGCTGTACCATGCCATGATTGGGCCTGAGAATTTTGAGGAACTACTGAATTTGTGGACTAAGCCACGTTACCTCCTGTACCCTGCCTCACTGATGGATAGTCACTCTGAAAGTGACCTCGCTGACCGCACCCATAACAAATATCCATACCCATACGATGCTCCCCCTAGTGTATCTTACCACACTTACCACAAACTAGATTATCAAAGGGCCTTTGACCCATACTGGCTTGTGACTGAAAGCCCGATGCTCTAAAGTTTTGTCTCTTCTAATCATTCCTGAACTTTGGGATTGGGGCACTGGCTGAATATGGAATGGATCCTGATGACCTATTTTTAAAGAACTTCTTATCTCCACCTCCCCCATGACTAAAGTGACTTGAAGACTTAACTCTCTTATTGAATTCCAGTCTTTCTCCTTCTGTAACACTTCCTCTTCCTTCATTATGCTCTTATTACCTTGTACAAAAGCAACCATCTTGGTAATAATCATTTCCTTATTTTGAGCAGAAATATTAGCAACACCAAACAAATCGGGGTTAACACCCTACACGAAATTCCTAACTCTGGCCCTCATATCCGAAACTATGTGTGGAGCATACTTAGCCAAATAAACAAAATGGAGGTAGTACTTATGCACACTCCTACAATTCTATTTGAGTTTCTCAAATTAGAAGGCCTAACCTCTAGTGGCAGGAAGTGTTCAATGAAAGTGTCTGTAAATTCATCCCAAGTCACACGAGACACATCTTCCCCTCGAGACTGCTCTCATGACTCATACCAAATATTAGCAACATCTTGCAATTGATAAGCTCTTAACTTCTCTGCCTCTAACTCAGTAGCATGCATAACATGAAAAATCTTCTAAGGCTCATTAATAAAATTCCACAGATCCTCTATCTTACTAGAACCTATGAATACTGGAGGCCCCATACGCAGAAATTCTCTAGTCCTAAAACTGGATGACTCTCCACTAGCACCTGTACTCAGAGCCATTCCTTGCGTTGAGCTTATGCAGCCACAATATGGGTAAGTAGTTGAATAGATTCCCTAACATCAAGGTTAGTGGAACCGGAGTATGAACTTCCGCAGGCCCCCTAGTGTCAAATAAGGGTTCTATACCCGCGTTGGCTCTCTGAGCCTAAGTGTCCTCCTCTTGAGCAACATTATCTGCAACTCTCTAGCTAGTAGCTGAAGTCCTCTAGGTGTACTTTCTTTTCGCAGACATTTTCTGAAATACATAATTTGCACGAGTTAGAAGAATGTCTTGAAGGTATAGGTCTAACTACACAATCTAGAGTATGAAAAAAGTGACACAATCCTAGATGTCTTGGTGGTCAACTATTTACATATGTGGCACGCACACACACTGAAAAGAGACCCACTAGACACAGTATCATAGACTCCTTAAGACATTTGAACCTAGACTTTGATACCAAGTTTTGTAACGACCCAAACTATGGCGTGGGCGAAATACGACACTCGGTGCCAGATTGCATGTGACCGAGTGAACCATATGGCTTGCTGACTCAACATGGGCATCAAAACATACAATAATAATAGTGATTTAAAACATGTAAAATTGAATACTATAAATATAGTCTCAAATATAATAGCGAAAATATCTAAAAAACATAGTAAGTCAGAATATCTGACATGACATGCTAAAACTAGTCTATGAAACCTCTGAACATGAGTTTGACTACTAAAACTATTTATTAGGAAAAGGCCCTGGCATACCTTTACTGCATAACCCGATATGTAAAAAAAATAGACTAATACCTCGAATGAGATGGGGATCACCAATAGCTGAGATGGTAGAAATACTAGCAAACTAATCTTGCACCGGGAAGTGCAGGCCCCGAGCAAAATGGATGTAAGTACATTTGATTGTACTGTATGTGAAACAACTGAAATAATAAGCAGACACATGAAATCATAGGAACTGAAGCTGAAACTGTAACCTGAGCATGAGCATGTATAATGTCTGGCATAGATATAATATAAAATATGATAAATCATTTAAGTGGGACAACTTTAGTATTGCCACACATGAAACTACCATGCTGGAACATGAAGTCTGATCTCTGCCCGATTAGCTAAGCCATCTCATACCTTGCCGGGGTACAAGACATGGCATGACATGAATGGATCCAATAACCCACAATGGGTAATATGAAGGAATCATACTAACTGGACGGTGCGATCCTTATCCTACATTGGCATACGTAGTTTTAGGTATTAAACCTTCTCGGTAATATGTGCATCTCTCAAAACATGAACATGAATATATTTGGCTTGTAAGCCCATGAATTTCATAAACACGACTTGTAAACATGATTTGTAATTATAATTTAGCATGTAATTAGTTATATAATATAACTTATATAAAATATGAAAATATGAATAGTTTCTTGAAATCGAGTAATAATGATTCAAGACTTGTACTTAAGAACTATGGAATTCAAAACATTAGTTCATGGATTATGGACAGGTTCATGATGATCAAAATGACATATCATGAATACTGTTAATGAAAACATGATATATGCATGGATATATAGTTATACATGTATTTAGGGTCATCATAAATTATAGCAAAACCCTAGGTCTGAGGAAATTCATGTTTCATGGATTAAAAGTGGTGTGAGGAAGAACAATGATGTTCCCACACATGGATAGAATCTCTACAGACCTTTTTTGCTCCTAATCTTGTAATAAGAATCTAAACTTGATGAAGAATTTCAAAAATTCTGAACTTAATTCCTTGAGATGGGTTTTCTTGCAAACCCTAGGTTAAGAGTCAATGATTTCGCTTAGAACTTGATTATACATGGTAGAATCACTAGAAAATGACTTATCATCAGCTATGAGGATGATGTGAGGAGAAGAACTTCGTGTTAGGGCTTTAAAAAATGAAGAATGAAATAAAAAGACTGAAAATTGCGAATATATATTGTTTAGTCATCAGGGTTTATGGTGGACTTTTATGGTCCATAAAATGATTTACTGTGGACATTATCGTCTATAAAACTTATACGGCCCGTAATACCCACTGTAATTCTTAAACAATGACTTGGATTTCTGGGGAAATTCTGCGGTACCTTTTTACGGCTCATAAGACATTTTACGATCCGTATTTCTTGATGTAAAACCGAAGAATTCTAATTTCATCAAACTTCTAGTCCTAACATTTCTCACTTGGTTTTTAATTCAGGAATCATGAAAAATAATTAGCCCAATGGTACGAGGTGTGACACCAAGTCAGTTCTCTATTATAAATAGAGATGTTCCTTTCATTGTATTTACATCCTCGAAGAGAAATAAAGAACTCTCCTCTCTTCTCTCTTTCTCCACAATATTATTGTTCAAGTTTTATTATTTCATAACACGTTGTCAACACGAGTCTCTGTCAATTTGGGTAGAAAAGTGAGATTATAGTTGTCAAAGCAATTTTCAGGATCATAGATGAACTTTCCTATTGCAGTTTCTTTTGCGTAAATCCATGTATTAATTTTATACTTATTATATTTGATAAATTTTGTTGTAATTAAATTTATTTGTGTCTATAACCACCGGAAGTGGTAATATTATCATGGGTTTATTGTAATTGAAGACGTGCTAGAGAAAAATTCTCTACGTCATATGTATGCCTTGATTTGCTCATGAAGTAGCAATATCTTAAAGAAGTTCTAAGTTGTCATTACTTGATATATTTAAGGCACGTTCAGATATGTTCCATTCTAGAAGAATGATAACTTTTGATAAATGTTATAAATACAGATCCATTCCCATCACGACTCACCTCTAGAAGAGGCAGAATATTTGAGAAAATATTCTAAATATTCTATGCTTTACACCCGAAGTAGTAAACTTAGAAATCTGCTCCTGAAGTAGCAAACACAGAAATTTTTCCCAAAGTAGAAAATTTTGAACTCTACTCTCGAAATAGTAGAAGTTTGAACTCTACTCTTATAATAGTATAACTTTGAACTCTACTCCCGAAGTAGTAAAATTTTGAAGTTTACTCCCGAAGTGGTAAGACTCTGAAACCTATTCCATAAGTAATAAAACTTTGAAATTTACTCCTGAAGTAGTAAGACATTGAAATTTACTCTCAAAGTAGTAAGAATTTGAAAGTTACTCATGAAATAGTAAAATACCAAAGTTTACTTCCGAAGTAGTGAAACTTTAAAGTCTTTAATATTTACTCCTATTGTAGTAAAACTTTAAAAATTATTCCTGAAGTAACTAGACTTTGAATTTTACTCCCCAAGTAGTAAGGTTTTGAACTTTACTTCTGAAACGGTTCAACTTTGAAATTTACTTCTAAAGTAGTAAAATAATATAATTTTCTCCCCAAAATCTGTTGTAACTTTATAATGCATGTAAATGTATTTCTTATTTTTCTGCAAGCTACGATTTTAGTTATTTAAGGTGGCCAAATAATGAGGGAATATTTCTATTAATTTGCTGCAATTTTCTTAAAGTATTGGGATGTACTACTAAGGAATGATTCTATATATATTTTGTTGGTCTAGAAGTATTGGTATGATTTTTGACAAGCAGAAAAAAGTTTGAGAAATATATTGAAGCGTTGTTTTCTTGTGGTTGAAAGAAATAGTGAGCTATTGAAAATTATGTATAAAGCTCATCCAAATGACCAAGTTTCATTCCCCGAAGTGAATGTAGAATACCATAGCACACCTCATGAAGAGATAAAGTAACAAATGATATAAATTTGGTATGAAGGTCATTACTGCACGTAACTGTCGTACGTCAAATAATCATGGATACTTTTGTTATGAGTACAAATTTTGTAGAATATTTTATACTATAGCCACATTAATATATTATGTTTACTTACTGATTTTCCAGAAGAAAATAACAAATTCATATAAAAATTTCATGAAGAAACATAATAATTATGTGGTTGCCGCTTTGATATAAAATATTCAGATGTTAATGGGTATTCTCCCTGAAGGAGATATTTACTATAGAAGTTAATGAGAGAAGTTGTTTACCCGTAAAAATAGTATAATTGAATTTGTATACGTGGTCAAGGACACGTGGATCTCAAATGACTGATTTAGAAATAAAGTTAGATAAAATATACTAAAAATAAACAATAATAAGACAAAAAAAAGTAATGATTAGCCTGAGCCTTGTGTTAACTTCTGGGAAAAGTCACCGTGTTCATAAGAAAGTACAATAATCAAGAGAAAATGAGTAAGTGTATTGTAATAACTTGAACCTCATATCTTTACAATGGAACTGCATGTACTATTTATACATTAGCCTTTTGGGTACACACCCTACGAAATATGCCCTCATTAATACAAGATAATGATTGTTATAATACTTGACGCATTAGTTTATCCATAAATGCCATTAATGATATGTTGGAAAACATATGACCATTTCAGTCACGACCATCCATTGTATTTCAAACGGCTCTCCCGACCTTCCAAATCACTTGTATCACTAGTGCATACGATGCTTTCGGCACCACCCGTATCTTACCGATTGTGCCTTAGGCTGACTTGGACTTGACTCAACATGACCTTCCACATATCATATCATAATTCGTACAACTATCTCATACGAATTTTCCCCATACAGATAGTCCCCGCACTTTCCGAGCGTAACTCTTGCACGTAAGGGAAGTGGATTTGAACTTTGAATTGAACGAACCTTTCACTTTGGCGGGAAATTTGAAATGTAATGATTACAAGACATGTCCAATGTCACATCCATTCAATTCTTCTGAAATGTCGAAAACTGATCAATTACTCTGATCGATGCTATGTATAGCAATGATGGTGCATGTCTTTTCATTTCCAAATGTTATATTCTCATACCATAAATAGGAGGCCAAATCTCCTTACATAAGGGAACTACAATCTTCCTCAAATTTACCATCTACATAAACTTCCCTTCTTAAAATCTTCTTTCATAATGTCGTCCACTAATTCTTCTCCTTCTCATTCTCCGGGCAACAATGACGATCTTTCAACCTATCATCCTGGGAAAGAACATATTTCCCCAAAGATTCAAGAAACTGACTTATACTCCATTGTTGTAGAAATTCTTCCTTTTGGATTTGACTTCTCAGGAGATTGTCATGTTTAAGGAATCTTTGAACACATTAAAGAAATTAAATCTATGATTACTGCCAAAATTCTCCCCGACATTGTGAAAGATTATAACTTCACTCCTGACACAATCATAAGAACAATCGACTAGTCGACCGAGTTCACCACCGTGTTGAAGGGTTTTCCATGACTTACACATACCCTTTTTCTATTAGTTTCAAGATTTCTATCCAAAAAATCATCTAGGACATTTGTCAACGATATAGAGTCTACATGGGATAAGTTGCTCTACAAATTTGGAGATTAGTTTATTGTATACATATGCTGGCAGATATTTCTAATGCCCCGCTGTCACACCCCAAACTCGAGGGTGTGGCTGGCACCTGGTGCCACCCTGGCCCGAGCGTACCATTATGTAATATGACATGTAAACAAAATAGAAATAGTGACTGACAAGGCCATAACAACTTGTCTAGCCTGGAGGCATCACCAGCATATATACTGGGCTGCCAAGGGTATCAACTGAATGTACAAGACATCTTCTGCATATCAATCAAGAGGAGTACAACAACTTTAAACAACTGTATATAATACAGTACAAGACTGGCAAGCTCAACTCATGAGTCTAACTCGGTAGCTTCGGACAAAGTGAAGCACACCACTTGATCTGCAGAACTCAACCAGCTCCTACTGGGGAGGCCTACCTGGACCTCTACTTGAATCTACAACATGAAATACTGTGCCCCCAGCAAATGGGACATTAGTACCAAAAGAATGTATTGGTACGTAAAGCATGAATAGCAATATGAAAGTATAAGATGTAAAGGAGATCATAAAAGCAATCTGATACTCTAATAACCTGTGTACCACGTAGGGCGAATAATGAAACTCTAAAACTATACTGAACCCTTGGTATAACAACTTGGTTATATAGTATTCCCTCGGCTTATAACACGAGGTGAGTAACATGTCATTTCCCTTAGGTATACTCTAAGGTATTTTCTTTCTATATCGAGTAACGTGATGAAATTCCAGTAACGGTATTATTGTCTTCACTCCAGTTGAATAATGTAATGCCAGCCAAGATGGTTGTGGTTTTATTTCTATATAGAGTAAGGTAATGTAATTCCAGTGAAGGTGTTGATGTCTTCACTCCAGTTGAATAATATAATGACAGCCAAGATGGTCGTGGTTTTCATTTTATATCGAGTTAGGGGATGTAATTCCGACGATAGTAATGCGGTCATCACTCCAGTTCAATGACGTATTTCCAGCCAAGATGGTCGTGGTTTCCAGTCCATATCGAGTCAGGTTATGTAATTCCGGCAAAGGTGTCGCGGTCTTTACTCCATTTGAATGATGTAATGCCAGCCAAGATAGTCGTGGTTTTCTTTCTATATCGAGTAACGTGATGAAATTCCAGTGAAGGTGTTGCTATGTTCACTCCAGTTGAATAATGTAATGCCAGCCAAGATGGTTGTGGTTTTATTTCTATATCGAGTAAGGTAATGTAATTCCAGTGAAGGTGTTGATGTCTTCACTCCAGATGAATAATATAATGACAGCCAAGTTGGTCGTAGTTTTCATTTTATATAGAGTTAGGGGATGTAATTCCGATGATAGTAATGCGGTCATTACTCCAGTTCAATGATTTAATGCCAACCAAGATGGTTGTGGTTTCATTCTATATCGAGTCAGGTAATGTAATTCTGGCAAAGGTGTCACGGTCATCACTCTAGTTGAATGATGCAATGCCAGACAAGATGGTCATGGTTTTCTTTCTATATCGAGTAAGGTGATGTAATTCTAGTGAAGGTGTTGTTGTCTTCACTCCAAATGCAATGCCAGACAAGATGGTCATGGTTTCTTTCTATATCAAGTAAGGTGATGTATTTCCAGTGAAGGTGTTATTGTCTTCACTCTAGTTAAATAATGTAATGCCAACGATGATGGTCGTGGTTTTAATTCAATATCGAGTTAAGAGATGTAATTCCGGCGAAGGTGTTACGGTCGTCACTCCAGTTGAATAATGTAATGCCATACAAGAATGTTGTGGTTTTATTTCTATATCTAGTAAGGTGATGTAATTCCAGTGAAAGTGTTGTTGTCTTCACTCTAGTTGAATAATATAATGCTAGCCAAGATGGTCGTGGTTTTCATTCTATATCGAGTTAGGGATGTAATTCCGATGACAGTATTACGGTCATCACTCAAGTTCAATGACATATTTCTACCCAAGATGGTCATGGTTTCCATCCTATATCGAGTTAGGTTATGTAATTCCGGCAAAGGTGTCGCGGTCTTTACTCCATTTGAATGATGTAATGCCAGCCAAGATAGTCGTGGTTTTATTCTATATCGAGTAACGTGATGCAATTCCAGTGAAGGTATTATTGTCTTCACTCCAGTTGAATAATGTAATGCCGATGGTTGTGGTTTTATCTCTTTATAGAGTAAGGTAATGTAATTCCAGTGAAGGTGTTGATGTCTTCACTCCAATTGAATAATATAATGACAGCCAAGATGGTCGTGGTTTTCATTTTATATCGAGTTAGGGGATGTAATTCCGACGATAGTAATGCGGTCATCACGCCAGTTCAATGACGTATTTCCAGCCAAGATGGTCATGGTTTCCAGTCCATATCGAGTCATGATTTGTAATTCCGGCAAAGGTGTCGCGGTCTTTACTCCATTTGAATGATGTAATGCCAGCCAAGATAGTCGTGGTTTTCTTTCTATATTGAGTAAATGATGTAATTACAGAGAAGGTGTTGTTGTCTTCACTCCAGTTAAATATTGTAATGCCAGCCAAGATGGTTGTGGTTTTATTTCTATATCGAGTAAGGTGATGTAATTCCAGTGAAGGTGTTGCTATCTTCACTCTAATTGAATAATATTATTCCTTCCAGATGGTCGTAGTTTTCATTCTATATCGAGTTAGGGGATGTAATTCCGGCGAAGCTGTCGCGATCATCACTCTAGTTGAATGATTTAATGCCAACCAAGATGGTCGTGGTTTCATTCTTTATCGAGTCAGGTAATGTAATTCCGGCATAGGTGTCACGGTCATCACTCTAGTTGAATGATGCAATGCCAGACAAGATGGTCATGGTTTTCTTTCTATATCGAGTAAGGTGATGTAATTCTAGTGAAGGTGTTGTTGTCTTCACTCCTGTTAAATAATGCAATGCCAGCGAAGATGGTCATGGTTTCTTTCTATATCAAGTAAGGTGATGTATTTCCAGTGAAGGTGTTATTGTCTTCACTCCAAATGCAATGCCAGCGAAGATGGTCATGGTTTCTTTCTATATCGAGTAAGGTGATGTATTTCCAGTGAAGGTGTTGTTGTCTTCACTCCTGTTAAATAATGTAATGCCAGCGATGATGGTCGTGGTTTTAATTCAATATCGAGTTAAGAGATGTAATTCCGGCGAAGGTGTTACGGTCGTCACTCCAGTTGAATAATGTAATGCCATACAAGAATGTTGTGGTTTTATTTCTATATCTAGTAAGGTGATGTAATTCCAGTGAAAGTGTTGTTGTCTTCACTCTAGTTGAATAATATAATGCTAGCCAAGATGGTCGTGGTGTTCATTCTATATCGAGTTAGGGATGTAATTCCGACGACAGTATTGCGGTCATCACTCAAGTTCAATGACGTATTTATAGCCAAGATGGTCATGGTTTCCATTCTATATCGAGTCAGGTTATGTAATTCCGGCAAAGGTGACGTAGTCTTTACTCCATTTGAATGATGTAATGCCAGCAAAGATAGTCGTGGTTTTCTTTCTATATCGAGTAACGTGATGAAATTCCAGTGAAGGTATTAGTGTCTTCACTCCAGCTGAATAATGTAATGCCAACCAAGATGGTTGTGGTTTTATTTCTATATCGAGTAAGGTAATGTAATTCCAGTGAAGGTGTTGATGTCTTCACTCCAGTTGAATAATATAATGACAGCCAAGATGGTCGTGGTTTTCATTTTATATCGAGTTAGGGGATGTAATTCCGACGATAGTAATGCGGTCATCACTCCAGTTTAATGACGTATTTCCAGTCAAGATGGTCGTGGTTACCATTTTATATCGAGTCAGGTTATGTAATTCTGGCAAAGGTGTCGCGGTTTTTACTCCAGTTGAATGATGTAATGCCAGCCAAAATGGTCGAGATTTTCTTTCTATATTGAGTAAATGATGTAATTACAGAGAAGGTGTTGTTGTCTTCACTCTAGTTAAATATTGTAATGCCAGCCAAGATGGTTGTGGTTTTATTTCTATATCGAGTATGGTGATGTAATTCCAGTGAAGGTGTTACTATCTTCACTCCAATTGAATAATATTATTCCTTCCCGATGGTCGTGGTTTTCATTCTATATCGAGTTAGGGTATGTAATTCCGACGATAGTAATGCGGTCATCACTCCAGTTCAATGATTTAATGCCAACCAAGATGGTCGTGGTTTCATTCTATATCGAGTCAGGTAATGTAATTCTGGCAAAGCTGTCACGGTCATCACTCTAGTTGAATGATGCAATGCCAGACAAGATGGTCATGGTTTTCTTTCTATATCGAGTAAGGTGATGTAATTCTAGTGAAGGTGTTATTGTCTTCACTCCAGTTAAATACTGCAATGCCAGCGAAGATGGTCATGGTTTCTTTCTATATCGAGTAAGGTGATGTATTTCCAGTGAAGGTATTAGTGTCTTCACTCATGTTAAATAAGGTAATGCCAGCCAAGATGGTTGTGGTTTTATTTCTATATCGAGTAAGGTGATGTAATTCCAGTGAATGTGTTGCTATCTTCACTCCAATTGAATAATATAATGACAGCCAAGATGGTCGTGGTTTTCATTTTATATCGAGTTAGGGGATGTAATTCCGATGATAGTAATGCGGTCATCACTCCAGTTCAATGACGTATTTCCAGCCAAGATGGTCGTGGTTTCCATTCCATATCGAGTCAGGTTATGTAATTCAGGCAAAGTTGTCGCGGTTTTTACTCCTGTTGAATGATGTAATGCCAGCCAAAATGGTCGAGAATTTCATTCTATATTGAGTAAATGATGTAATTACAGAGAAGGTGTTGTTGTCTTCACTCTAGTTAAATATTGTAATGCCAGCCAAGATGGTTGTGGTTTTATTTCTATATCCAGTAAGGTGATGTAATTCCAGTGAAGGTGTTGCTATCTTCACTCAAGTTGAATAATATTATTCCTTCCAGATGGTCGTGGTTTTCATTCTATATCTAGTTAGGGGATGTAATTCCGACGATAGTAATGCGGTCATCACTCCAGTTCAATGATTAAATGCCAACCAAGATGGTCGTGGTTTCATTCTATATCGAGTCAGGTAATGTAATTCTGGCAAAGGTGTCACGGTCATCACTCTAGTTGAATGATGCAATGCCAGACAAGATGGTCATGGTTTTCTTTCTATATCGAGTAAGGTGATGTAATTCTAGTGAAGGTGTTGTTGTCTTCACTCCAGTTAAATAATGCAATGCCAGCGAAGATGGTCATGGTTTCTTTCTATATCGAGTAAGGTGATGTATTTCCAGTGAAGGTGTTGTTGTCTTCATTCCTGTTAAATAATGTAATGCCAGCGATGATGGTCGTGGTTTTAATTCAATATCGAGTTAAGAGATGTAATTCCGGCGAAGGTGTTACGGTCGTCACTCCAGTTGAATAATGTAATGCCATACAAGAATGTTGTGGTTTTATTTCTATATCTAGTAAGGTGAAGTAATTCCAGTGAAAGTGTTGTTGTCTTCACTCTAGTTGAATAATATAATGCTAGCCAAGATGGTCGTGGTTTTCATTCTATATCGAGTTAGGGATGTAATTCCGACGACAGTATTGCGGTCATTACTCAAGTTCAATGACGTATTTCTAGCCAAGATGGTCCTGGTTTCCATTCTATATCGAGTCAGGTTATGTAATTCCGGCAAAGATGTCGCGGTCTTTACTCCATTTGAATGATGTAATGCCAGCCAAGATAGTCGTGGTTTTCTTTCTATATCGAGTAACGTGATGAAATTCCAGTGAAGGTATTATTGTCTTCACTACAGTTGAATAATGTAATGCCAGCCAAGATGGTTGTGGTTTTATTTCTATATCGAGTAAGGTGATGTAATTCCAGTGAAGGTGTTGCTATCTTCACTCCAGTTGAATAATATAATGACAGCCAAGATGGTCGTGGTTTTCATTTTATATCGAGTTAGGGGATGTAATTCCGACGATAGTAATGCGGTCATCACTCCAGTTCAATGACGTATTTCCAGTCAAGATGGTCGTGGTTTCCATTTTATATCGAGTCAGGTTATGTAATTCCGGCAAAGGTGTCGCGGTTTTTACTCCAGTTGAATGATGTAATGCCAGCCAAAATGGTCGTGATTTTCTTTTTATATTGAGTAAATGATGTAATTACAGAGAAGGTGTTGTTGTCTTCACTCTAGTTAAATATTGTAATGCCAGCCAAGTTGGTTGTGGTTTTATTTCTATATCGAGTAAGGTGATGTAATTCCAGTGAAGGTGTTGCTATCTTCACTCCAGTTGAATAATATTATTCCTTCCAGATGGTCGTGGTTTTCATTCTATATCGAGTTAGGGGATGTAATTCCGGCGAAGCTGTCGCGATCATCACTCTAGTTGAATGATTTCATGCCAACCAAGATGGTCGTGGTTTCATTCTATATCGAGTCAGGTAATGTAATTCCGGCAAAGGTGTCACGGTCATCACTCTAGTTGAATGATGCAATGCCAGACAAGATGGTCATGGTTTTCTTTCTATATCGAGTAAGGTGATGTAATTCTAGTGAAGGTGTTGTTGTCTTCACTCCAGTTAAATAATGCAATGCCAGCGAAGATGGTCATGGTTTCTTTCTATATCGAGTAAGGTGATGTATTTCCAGTGAAGGTGTTGTTGTCTTCACTCCTGTTAAATAATGTAATGCCAGCGATGATGGTCGTGGTTTTAATTCAATATCGAGTTAAGAGATGTAATTCCGGCGAAGGTGTTACGGTCGTCACTCCAGTTGAATAATGTAATGCCATCCAAGATTTTTGTGGTTATATTTCTATATCTAGTAAGGTGATCTAATTCCAGTGAAAGTGTTGTTGTCTTCACTCTAGTTGAATAATATAATGCCAGCCAAGATGGTCGTGGTTTTCATTCTATATCGAGTTAAGGGATGTAATTCCGACGACAGTATTGCGGTCATCACTCAAGTTCAATGACATATTTCTAGCCAAGATGGTCCTGGTTTCCATTCTATATCGAGTAAGGTGATGTATTTCCAGTGAAGGTGTTGTTGTCTTCACTCCTGTTAAATAATGTAATGCCAGCGAGGATGGTCATGGTTTTAATTCAATATCGAGTTAAGAGATGTAATTCTGGCGAATGTGTTATGATCGTCACTCCAGTTGAATAATGTAATGCCATACAAGAATGTTGTGGTTTTATTTCTATATCTAGTAAGGTGATGTAATTCCAGTGAAAGTGTTGTTGTCTTCACTCTAGTTGAATAATATAATGCTAGCCAAGATGGTCGTGGTTTTCATTCTATATCGAGTTAGGGATGTAATTCCGACGACAGTATTGCGGTCATTACTCAAGTTCAATGACGTATTTCTAGCCAAGATGGTCCTGGTTTCCATTCTATATCGAGTCAGGTTATGTAATTCCGGCAAAGATGTCGCGGTCTTTACTCCATTTGAATGATGTAATGCCAGCCAAGATAGTCGTGGTTTTCTTTCTATATCGAGTAACGTGATGAAATTCCAGTGAAGGTATTATTGTCTTCACTCCAGTTGAATAATGTAATGCCAGCCAATATGGTTGTGGTTTTATTTCTATATCGAGTAAGGTAATGTAATTCCAGTGAAGGTGTTGATGTATTCACTCCAGTTGAATAATATAATGACAGCCAAGATGGTCGTGATTTTCATTTTATATCGAGTTAGGGGATGTAATTCCGACGATAGTAATGCGGTCATCACTCCAGTTCAATGACGTATTTCCAGTCAAGATGGTCGTGGTTTCCATTTTATATCGAGTAAGGTTATGTAATTCCGGCAAAGGTGTCGCAGTTTTTACTCCTGTTGAATGATGTAATGCCAGCCAAAATGGTCGAGAATTTCATTCTATATTGAGTAAATGATGTAATTACAGAGAAGGTGTTGTTGTCTTCACTCTAGTTAAATATTGTAATGCCAGCCAAGTTGGTTGTGGTTTTATTTCTATATCGAGTAAGGTGATGTAATTCCAGTGAAGGTGTTGCTATCTTCACTCCAGTTGAATAATATTATTCCTTCCAGATGGTCGTGGTTTTCATTCTATATCGAGTTAGGGGATGTAATTCCGGCGAAGCTGTCGCGATCATCACTCTAGTTGAATGATTTCATGCCAACCAAGATGGTCGTGGTTTCATTCTATATCGAGTCAGGTAATGTAATTCTGGCAAAGGTGTCACGGTCATCACTCTAGTTGAATGATGCAATGCCAGACAAGATGGTCATGGTTTTCTTTCTATATCGAGTAAGGTGATGTAATTCTAGTGAAGGTGTTGTTGTCTTCACTCCAAATGCAATGCCAGACAAGATGGTCATGGTTTCTTTCTATATCAAGTAAGGTGATGTATTTCCAGTGAAGGTGTTATTGTCTTCACTCTAGTTAAATAATGTAATGCCAACGATGATGGTCGTGGTTTTAATTCAATATCGAGTTAAGAGATGTAATTCCGGCGAAGGTGTTACGGTCGTCACTCCAGTTGAATAATGTAATGCCATCCAAGATTGTTGTGGTTTTATTTCTATATCTAGTAAGGTGATCTAATTCCAGTGAAAGTGTTGTTGTCTTCACTCTAGTTGAATAATATAATGCCAGCCAAGATGGTCGTGGTTTTCATTCTATATCGAGTTAAGGGATGTAATTCCGACGACAGTATTGCGGTCATCACTCAAGTTCAATGACATATTTCTAGCCAAGATGGTCCTGGTTTCCATTCTATATCGAGTAAGGTGATGTATTTCCAGTGAAGGTGTTGTGGTCTTTACTCCATTTTAATGATGTAATGCCAGCCAAGATAGTCGTGGTTTTATTCTATATCGAGTAACGTGATGAAATTCCAGTGAAGGTATTATTGTCTTCACTCCAGTTGAATAATGTAATGCCAGCCAAGATGGTTGTGGTTTTATTTCTATATCGAGTAAGGTAATGTAATTCCAGTGAAGGTGTTGATGTCTTCACTCCAGTTGAATAATATAATGACAGCCAAGATGGTCGTGGTTTTCATTTTATATCGAGTTAGGGGATGTAATTCCGACGATAGTAATGCGGTCATCACTCCAGTTCAATGACGTATTTCCAGCCAAGATGGTCGTGGTTTCCATTTTATATCGAGTCAGGTTATGTAATTCCGGCAAAGGTGTCGCGGTCTTTACTCCATTTGAATGATGTAATGCCAGCCAAGATAGTCGTGGTTTTCTTTCTATATTAAGTAAATGATGTAATTACAGAGAAGGTGTTGTTGTCTTCACTCTAGTTAAATATTGTAATGCCAGCCAAGATGGTTGTGGTTTTATTTCTATATCGAGTATGGTGATGTAATTCCAGTGAAGGTGTTACTATCTTCACTCGGTTGAATAATATTATTCCTTCCAAGATGGTCGTGGTTTTCATTCTATATCGAGTTAGGGGATGTAATTCCGACGATAGTAATGCGATCATCACTCTAGTTGAATGATTTCCAACCAAGATGGTCGTGGTTTCATTCTATATCGAGTCGAGTAATGTAATTAGGCAAAGGTGTCACGGTTTTACTCGGTTGAATAATGCAATGCCAGCGAAGATGGTCATGGTTTCTTTCTATATCGAGTAAGATGATGTATTTTTAGTGAAGCTGTTGTTGTCTTCACTCCTGTTAAATATTGTAATGCCAGCCAAGATGGTTGTGGTTTTCTTTCTATATCGAGTAACGTGATGTAATTCCAGTGAAGGTGTTGCTATCTTCACTCTAATTGAATAATATTATTCCTTCCAGATGGTCGTGGTTTTCATTCTATATCGAGTTAGGGGATGTAATTCCGACGATAGTAATGCGGTCATCACTCCAGTTCAATGATTTAATGCCAACCAAGATGGTCATGGTTTCTTTTTATATCGAGTAAGGTGATGTATTTCCAGTGAAGGTGTTGTTGTCTTCACTCCTGTTAAATAATGTAATGCCAGCGATGATGGTCGTAGTTTTAATTCAATATCGAGTTAAGAGATGTAATTTCGGCGAAGGTGTTACGGTCGTCACTCCAGTTCAATAATGTAATGCCATCCAAGATTGTTGTGGTTTTATTTCTATATCTAGTAAGGTGATGTAATTCCAGTGAAAGTGTTGTTGTCTTCACTCTAGTTGAATAATATAATGTCAGCCAAGATGGTCGTGGTTTTCATTCTATATCGAGTTAAGGGATGTAATTCCGACGACAGTATTGCGGTCATCACTCAAGTTCAATGACATATTTCTAGCCAAGATGGTCCTGGTTTCCATTCTATATCGAGTCAGGTTATGTAATTCCGGCAAAGGTGTCGCGGTCTTTACTCCATTTGAATGATGTAATGCCAGCCAAGATAGTCGTGGTTTTATTCTATATCGAGTAACGTGATGAAATTCCAGTGAAGGTATTATTGTCTTCACTCCAGTTGAATAATGTAATGCCAGCCAAGATGGTTGTGGTTTTATTTCTATATCGAGTAAGGTAATGTAATTCCAGTGAAGGTGTTGATGTCTTCACTCCAGTTGAATAATATAATGACAGCCAAGATGGTCGTGGTTTTCATTTTATATCGAGTTAGGGGATGTAATTCCGACGATAGTAATGCGGTCATCACTGCAGTTCAATGACGTATTTCTAGTCAAGATGATCGTGGTTTTCATTTTATATCGAGTCAGGTTATGTAATTCCGGAAAGGTGTTGCGGTTTTTACTCCAGTTGAATGATGTAATGCCAGCCAAAATGGTCGAGATTTTCATTCTATATTGAGTAAATGATGTAATTACAGAGAAGGTGTTGTTGTCTTCACTCCAGTTAAATATTGTAATGCCAGCCAAGATGGTTGTGGTTTTATTTCTATATCGAGTAAGGTGATGTAATTCCAATGAAGGTGTCGCTATCTTCACTCCAATGGAATAATATTATTCCTTCCAGATGGTCGTGGTTTTCATTCTATATCGAGTTAGGGGATGTAATTCCGGCGAAGCTGTCGCGATCATCACTCTAGTTGAATGATTTCATGCCAACCAAGATGGTCGTGGTTTCATTCTATATCGAGTCAGGTAATGTAATTCCGGCAAAGGTGTCACGGTCATCACTCTAGTTGAATGATGCAATGCCAGACAAGATGGTCATGGTTTTCTTTCTATATCGAGTAAGGTGATGTAATTCTTGTGCAGGTGTTGTTGCCTTCACTCCTGTTAAATAAGGCAATGCCAGCGAAGATGGTCATGGTTTCTTTCTATATCGAGTAAGGCGATGTATTTCTAGTGAAGATGTTGTTGTCTTCACTCCTGTTAAATAATGTAATGCCAGCGATGATGGTCGTGGTTTTAATTCAATATCGAGTTAAGAGATGTAATTCCGACGAAGGTGTTACGGTCGTCACTCCAGTTGAATAATGTAATGCCATACAAGAATGTTGTGGTTTTATTTCTATATCGAGTAAGGTGAAGTAATTCCAGTGAAAGTGTTGTTGTCTTCACTCTAGTTGAATAATATAATGCTAGCCAAGGTGGTCGTGGTTTTCATTCTATATCGAGTTAGGGATGTAATTCCGGCAGCGATATTGCGGTCATCACTCAAGTTCAATGACATATTTCTAGCCAAGATGGTCCTGGTTTCCATTTTATATCGAGTCAGGTTATGTAATTCCGGCAAAGGTATCGTGGTCTTTACTCCATTTGAATGATGTAATGCCAGCCAAGATAGTCGTGGTTTTATTCTATATCGAGTAACGTGTTGAAATTCCAGTGAAGGTATTATTGTCTTCACTCCAGTTGAATAATGTAATGCCAGACACGATGGTTGTTGTTTTATTTCTATATAGAGTAAGGTAATGTAATTCTAGTGAAGGTGTTGATGTCTTCACTCCAGTTGAATAATATAATGATAGCCAAGATGGTCGTGGTTTTCATTTTATATCGAGTTAGGGATGTAATTCCGACGATAGTAATGCGGTCATCACTCCAGTTCAATGACGTATTTCCAGCCAAGATGGTCGTGGTTTCCATTTTATTTCGAGTCAGGTTATGTAATTCGGCAAAGGTGTCGCGGTTTTACTCCGGTTGAATGATGTAATGCCAGCCAAAATGGTCGTGATTTTCTTTTTATATTGAGTAAATGATGTAATTACAGAGAAGGTGTTGTTGTCTTCACTCTAGTTAAATATTGTAATGCCAGCCAAGTTGGTTGTGGTTTTATTTCTATATTGAGTAAGGTGATGTAATTCCCGTGAAGGTGTTGCTATCTTCACTCCAATGGAATAATATTATTCCTTCCAGATGGTCGTTGTTTTCATTCTATATCGAGTTAGGGGATGTAATTCCGGCGAAGCTGTCGCGATCATCACCCTAGTTGAATGATTTAATGATAACCAAGATGGTCGTGGTTTCATTCTATATCAAGTTAGGTAATGTAATTCCGGCAAAGGTGTCACGGTCATCACTCTAGTTGAATGATGCAATACCAGACAAGATGGTCATGGTTTTCATTCTATATCGAGTAAGGTGATGTAATTCTAGTGAAGGTGTTTTTGTCTTCACTCCAGTTAAATAATGCAATGCCAGCGAAGATGGTCATGGTTTCTTTCTATATCGAGTAAGGTGATGTATTTCCAGTGAAGCTGTTGTTGTCTTCACTCCTGTTAAATAATGTTATGCCAGCGATGATGGTCGTGGTTTTAATTCAATATCGAGTTAATAGATGTAATTCCGGCGAAGGTGTTACGGTCGTCACTCCAGTTGAATAATGTAATGCCATCCAAGAATGTTGTGGTTTTATTTCTATATCTAGTAAGGTGATGTAATTCCAGTGAAAGTGTTGTTGTCTTCACTCTAGTTGAGTAATATAATGCCAGCCAAGATGGTCGTGGTTTTCATTCTATATCGAGTTAAGGAATGTAATTTCGACGACAGTATTGCGGTCATCACTCAAGTTCAATGACATATTTCTAGCCAAGATGGTCATGGTTTCCATTCTATATCGAGTAAGGTGATGTATTTCCAGTGAAGGTGTTGTGGTCTTTACTCCATTTGAATGATGTAATGCCAGCCAAGATAGTCGTGGTTTTATTCTATATCGAGTAACGTGATGAAATTCCAGTGAAGGTATTATTGTCTTCACTCCAGTTCAATAATGTAATGCCAGCCAAGATGGTTGTGGTTTTATTTCTATATCTAGTAAGGTAATGTAATTCCAGTGAAGGTGTTGATGTCTTCACTCCAGTTGAATAATATAATGACAGCCAAAATGGTCGTGGTTTTCATTTTATATCGAGTTAGGGGATGTAATTCCGACGATAGTAATGCGGTCATCACTCCAGTTCAATGACGTATTTCCAGTCAAGACGGTCGTGGTTTCCATTTTATATCGAGTCAGGTTATGTAATTTCGGTAAAGGTGTCGCGGTTTTTACTCCAGTTGAATGATGTAATGCTAGCCAAAATGGTCGAGATTTTCATTCTATATTGAGTAAATGATGTAATTACAGATAAGGTGTTGTTGTCTTCACTCCAGTTAAATATTGTAATGCCAGCCAAGATGGTTGTGGTTTTATTTCTATATCGAGTAAGGTGATGTAATTCCAATGAAGGTGTCGCTATCTTCACTCCAATGGAATAATATTATTCCTTCCAGATGGTCGTGGGTTTCATTCTATATCGAGTTAGGGGATGTAATTCCGACGATAGTAATGCGGTCATCACTCCAGTTCAATAATTTAATGCCAACCAAGATGGTCGTGGTTTCATTCTATATCGAGTCAGGTAATGTAATTCTGGCAAAGCTGTTACGGTCATCACTCTAGTTGAATGATGCAATGCCAGACAAGATGGTCATGGTTTTCTTTCTATATCAAGTAAGGTGATGTAATTACAGAGAAGGTGTTGTTGTCTTCACTCTAGTTAAATATTGTAATGCCAGCCAAGATGGTTGTGGTTTTATTTCTATATCGAGTAAGGTGATGTAATTCCAGTGAAGGTGTTGCTATCTTCACTCCAATTGAATAATATTATTCCTTCCAGATAGTCGTGGTTTTCATTCTATATCGAGTTAGGGGATGTAATTCCGACGATAGTAATGCGGTCATCACTCCAGTTCAATGACATACTTCTAGCCAAGATGGTCCTGGTTTCCATTCTATATCGAGTAAGGTGATGTATTTCCAGTGAAGGTGTTGTTGTCTTCACTCCTGTTAAATAATGTAATGCCAGCGATGATGGTGTTGGTTTTAATTCAATATCGAGTTAAGAGATGTAATTCCGGCGAAGGTGTTACGGTCGTCACTCCAGTTGAATAATGTAATGCCATACAAGAATGTTGTGGTTTTATTTCTATATCTAGTAAGGTGATGTAATTGTAGTGAAAGTGTTATTGTCTTCACTCTAGTTGAATAATATAATGCTAGGCAAGATGGTCGTGGTGTTCATTCTATATCGAGTTAGGGATGTAATTCCGACGACAGTATTGCGGTCATTACTTAAGTTCAATGACGTATTTCTAGCCTAGATGGTCCTGGTTTCCATTCTATATCGAGTCAGGTTATGTAATTCCGGCAAAGGTGACGCTGTCATTACTCCATTTGAATGATGTAATGCCAGCCAAGATAGTCGTGGTTTTATTCTATATCGAGTAATGTGATCAAATTCAAGTGAAGGTATTAGTGTCTTCACTCCAGTTGAATAATGTAATGCCAGCCAAAATGGTTGTGGTTTTATTTCTATATCGAGTAAGGTAATGTAATTCCAGTGAAGGTGTTGATGTCTTCACTCCAGTTGAATAATATAATGACAGCCAAGATGGTCGTGGTTTTCATTTTATATCGAGTTAGGGGATGTAATTCCGACGATAGTAATGCGGTCATCACTCCAGTTCAATGACGTATTTCCAGTCAAGATGGTCGTGGTTTCCATTTTATATCGAGTCAGGTTATGTAATTCCGGCAAAGGTGTCGCGGTTTTTACTCCAGTTGAATGATGTAATGCCAGCCAAAATGGTCGAGATTTTCATTCTATATTGAGTAAATGATGTAATTACAGAGAAGGTGTTGTTGTCTTCACTCCAGTTAAATATTGTAATGCCAGCCAAGATGGTTGTGGTTTTATTTCTATATCGAGTAAGGTGATGTAATTCCAGTGAAGGTGTTGCTATCTTCACTCCAATTGAATAATATTATTCCTTCCAGATGGTCGTGGTTTTCATTCTATATCGAGTTAGGGGATGTAATTCCGGCGAAGCTGTCGCGATCATCACTCTAGTTGAATGATTTCATGCCAACCAAGATGGTCGTGGTTTCATTCTATATCGAGTCAGGTAATGTAATTTCGGCAAAGGTGTCACGGTCATCACTCTAGTTGAATGATGCAATGCCAGACAAGATGGTCATCGTTTTCTTTCTATATCGAGTAAGGTGATGTAATTCTAGTGTAGGTGTTGTTGTCTTCATTCCTGTTAAATAATGCAATGCCAGCGAAGATGGTCATGGTTTCTTTCTATATCGAGTAAGATGATGTATTTCTAGTGAAGCTGTTGTTGTCTTCACTCCTGTTAAATAATGTAATGCCAGCGATGATGGTCGTGGTTTTAATTCAATATCGAGTTAAGAGATGTAATTCCGGCGAAGGTGTTACGGTCGTCACTCCAGTTGAATAATGTAATGCCATACAAGAATGTTGTGGTTTTATTTCTATATCTAGTAAGGTGATGTAATTCCAGTGAAAGTGTTGTTGTCTTCACTCTAGTTGAATAATATAATGCTAGCCAAGATGGTCGTGGTTTTCATTCTATATCGAGTTAAGGGATGTAATTCCGACGACAGTATTGCGGTCATCACTCAAGTTCAATGACATATTTCTAGCCAAGATGGTCCTGGTTTCCATTCTATATCGAGTAAGGTGATGTATTTCCAGTGAAGGTGTTGTGGTCTTTACTCCATTTTAATGATGTAATGCCAGCCAAGATAGTCGTGGTTTTATTCTATATCGAGTAACGTGATGAAATTCCAGTGAAGGTATTATTGTCTTCACTCCAGTTGAATAATGTAATGCCAGCCAAGATGGTTGTGGTTTTATTTATATATCGAGTAAGGTAATGTAATTCCAGTGAAGGTGTTGATGTCTTCACTCCAGTTGAATAATATAATGACAGCCAAGATGGTCGTGGTTTTCATTTTATATCGAGTTAGGGGATGTAATTCCGACGATAGTAATGCGGTCATCACTCCAGTTCAATGACATATTTCCAGTCAAGATGGTCGTGGTTTCCATTTTAAATCGAGTCAGGTTATGTAATTCCGGCAAAGGTGTCACGGTTTTTACTCCAGTTGAATGATGTAATGCCAGCCAAAATGGTCGAGATTTTCTATTTTTATGTAAATGATGTAATTACAGAGAAGGTGTTGGTGTCTTCACTCTAGTTAAATATTGTAATGCCAGCCAAGATGGTTGTGGTTTTATTTCTATATCGAGTAAGGTGATGTAATTCCAGTGAAGGTGTTGCTATCTTCACTCTAATTGAATAATATTATTCCTTCCAGATGGTCGTGGTTTTCATTCTATATCGAGTTAGGGGATGTAATTCCGACGATAGTAATGCGGTCATCACTCCAGTTCAATGATTTAATGCCAACCAAGATGGTCGTGGTTTCATTCTATATCGAGTCAGGTAATGTAATTTCGGCAAAGGTGTCACGGTCATCACTCCAGTTGAATGATGCAATGCCAGACAAGATGGTCATGGTTTTCTTTCTATATCGAGTAAGGTGATGTAATTCTAGTGAAGGTGTTGTTGTCTTCACTCCAGTTAAATAATGCAATGCCAGCGAAGATGGTCATGGTTTCTTTCTATATCGAGTAAGGTGATGTATTTCCAGTGAAGGTGTTGTTGTCTTCACTCCTGTTAAATAATGTAATGCCAGCGATGATGGTGTTGGTTTTAATTCAATATCGAGTTAAGAGATGTAATTCCGGCGAAGGTGTTACGGTCGTCACTCCAGTTCAATAATGTAATGCCATCCAAGATTGTTGTGGTTATATTTCTATATCTAGTAAGGTGATCTAATTCCAGTGAAAGTGTTGTTGTCATCACTCTAGTTGAATAATATAATGCCAGCCAAGATGATCGTGGTTTTCATTCTATATTGAGTTAAGGGATGTAATTCCGACGACAGTATTGCGGTCATCACTCAAGTTCAATGACATATTTCTACCTAAGATGGTCCTGGTTTCCATTCTATATCGAGTAAGGTGATGTATTTCCAGTGAAGGTGTTGTTGTCTTCACTCCTGTTAAATAATGTAATGCCAGCGAGGATGGTCGTGGTTTTAATTCAATATCGAGTTAAGAGATGTAATTCCGGCGAAGGTGTTACGGTCGTCACTCCAGTTGAATAATGTAATGCCATCCAAGATTGTTGTGGTTTTATTTCTATATCTAGTAAGGTGATCTAATTCCAGTGAAAGTGTTGTTGTCTTCACTCTAGTTGAATAATATAATGCCAGCAAAGATGGTCGTGGTTTTCATTCTATATCGAGTTAAGGGATGTAATTCAGACGACAGTATTGCGGTCATCACTCAAGTTCAATGACATATTTCTAGCCAAGATGGTCCTGGTTTCCATTTTATATCGAGTCAGGTTATGTAATTCCGGCAAAGGTATCGTGGTCTTTACTCCATTTGAATGATGTAATGCCAGCCAAGATAGTCGTGGTTTTATTCTATATCGAGTAACGTGTTGAAATTCCAGTGAAGGTATTATTGTCTTCACTCCAGTTGAATAATGTAATGCCAGCCAAGATGGTTGTGGTTTTATTTCTATATAGAGTAAGGTAATGTAATTCCAGTGAAGGTGTTGATGTCTTCACTCCAGTTGAATAATATAATGACAGCCAAGATGGTCGTGGTTTTCATTTTATATCGAGTTAGGGGATGTAATTCCGACGATAGTAATGCGGTCATCACTCCAGTTCAATGACGTATTTCCAGCCAAGATGGTCGTGGTTTCCATTTTATATCGAGTCAGGTTATGTAATTCCGGCAAAGGTGTCGCGGTCTTTACTCCATTTGAATGATGTAATGCCAGCCAAGATAGTCGTGGTTTTCTTTCTATATCGAGTAACGTGATGAAATTCCAGTGAAGGTATTATTGTCTTCACTCCAGTTGAATAATGTAATGCCAGCCAAGATGGTTGTGGTTTTATTTCTATATCGAGTAAGGTAATGTAATTCCAGTGAAGGTGTTGATGTCTTCACTCCAGTTGAATAATATAATGACAGCCAAGATGGTCGTGGTTTTCATTTTATATCGAGTTAGGGGATGTAATTCCGACGATAGTAATGCGGTCATCACTCCAGTTCAATGACGTATTTCTAGTCAAGATGATCGTGGTTTCCATTTTATATCGAGTCAGGTTATGTAATTCCGGCAAAGGTGTCGCGGTTTTTACTCCAGTTGAATGATGTAATGCCAGCCAAAATGGTCGAGATTTTCTTTCTATATTGAGTAAATGATGTAATTACAGAGAAGGTGTTGTTGTCTTCACTCTAGTTAAATATTGTAATGCCAGCCAAGATGGTTGTGGTTTTATTTCTATATCGAGTAAGGTGATGTAATTCCAGTGAAGGTGTTGCTATCTTCACTCCAATTGAATAATATTATTCCTTCCAGATAGTCGTGGTTTTCATTCTATATCGAGTTAGGGGATGTAATTCCGACGATAGTAATGCAGTCATCACTCCAGTTCAATGATTTAATGCCAACCAAGATGGTCGTGGTTTCATTCTATATCGAGTCAGGTAATGTAATTCTGGAAAAAGTGTCACGGTCATCACTCTAGTTGAATGATGCAATGCCAGACAAGATGGTCATGGTTTTCTTTCTATATCGAGTAAGGTGATGTAATTCTAGTGAAGGTGTTGTTGTCTTCACTCCAGTTAAATAATGCAATGCCAGCGAAGATGGTCATGGTTTCTTTCTATATCGAGTAAGGTGATGTATTTCCAGTGAAGGTGTTGTTGTCTTCACTCCTGTTAAATAATGTAATGCCAGCGATGATGGTCGTGGTTTTAATTCAATATCGAGTTAAGAGATGTAATTCCGGCGAAGGTGTTACGGTCGTCACTCCAGTTCAATAATGTAATGCCATCCAAGATTGTTGTGGTTTTATTTCTATATCTAGTTAGGTGATCTAATTCCAGTGAAAGTGTTGTTGTCTTCACTCTAGTTGAATAATATAATGCCAGCCAAGATGGTCGTGGTTTTCATTCTATATCGAGTTAAGGGATGTAATTCCAACGACAGTATTGCGGTCATCACTCAAGTTCAATGACATATTTCTAGCCAAGATGGTCCTGGTTTCCATTCTATATCGAGTAAGGTGATGTATTTCCAGTGAAGGTGTTGTTGTCTTCACTCCTGTTAAATAATGTAATGCCAGCGAGGATGGTCGTGGTTTTAATTCAATATCGAGTTAAGAGATGTAATTCCGACGAAGGTGTTACGGTCGTCACTCCAGTTGAATAATGTAATGCCATACAAGAATGTTGTGGTTTTATTTCTATATCGAGTAAGGTGAAGTAATTCCAGTGAAAGTGTTGTTGTCTTCACTCTAGTTGAATAATATAATGCTAGCCAAGGTGGTCGTGGTTTTCATTCTATATCGAGTTAGGGATGTAATTCCGACGACAGTAATGCGGTCATTACTCATGTTCAATGACGTATTTCTCGCCAAGATGGTCCTGGTTTCCATTCTATATCGAGTCAGGTTATGTAATTCCGGCAAAGGTGTCGTGGTCTTTAATCCATTTGAATGATGTAATGCTAGCCAAGATAGTCGTGGTTTTCTTTCTATATCGAGTAACGTGATGAAATCCAGTGAAGGTATTATTGTCTTCACTCCAGATGAATAATGTAATGCCAGCCAAGATGGTTGTGGTTTTATTTCTATATCGAGTAAGGTAATGTAATTCCAGTGAAGGTGTTGATGTCTTCACTCCAGTTGAATAATATAATGACAGCCAAGATGGTCGTGGTTTTCATTTTATATCGAGTTAGGGGATGTAATTCCGACGATAGTATTGCGGTCATCACTCCAGTTCAATGACGTATTTCCAGCCAAGATGGTCGTGGTTTCCATTTTATTTCGAGTCAGGTTATGTAATTCCGGCAAAGTTGTCGCGGTTTTTACTCCAGTTGAATGATGTAATGCCAGCCAAAATGGTCGTGATTTTCTTTTTATATTGAGTAAATGATGTAATTACAGAGAAGGTGTTGTTGTCTTCACTCTAGTTAAATATTGTAATGCCAGCCAAGTTGGTTGTGGTTTTATTTCTATATCGAGTAAGGTGATGTAATTCCAGTGAAGGTGTTGCTATCTTCACTCCAGTTGAATAATATTATTCCTTCCAGATGGTCGTGGTTTTCATTCTATATCGAGTTAGGGGATGTAATTCTGGCGAAGCTGTCGCGATCATCACTCTAGTTGAATGATTTCATGCCAACCAAGATGGTCGTGGTTTCATTCTATATCGAGTCAGGTAATGTAATTCCGGCAAAGGTGTCACGGTCATCACTCTAGTTGAATGATGCAATGCCAGACAAGATGGTCATGGTTTTCTTTCTATATCGAGTAAGGTGATGTAATTCTAGTGAAGGTGTTGTTGTCTTCACTCCAGTTAAATAATGCAATGCCAGCGAAGATGGTCATGGTTTCTTTCTATATCGAGTAAGGTGATGTATTTCCAGTGAAGGTGTTGTTGTCTTCACTCCTGTTAAATAATGTAATGCCAGCGATGATGGTCGTGGTTTTAATTCAATATCGAGTTAAGAGATGTAATTCCGGCGAAGGTGTTACGGTCGTCACTCCAGTTCAATAATGTAATGCCATCCAAGATTGTTGTGGTTTTATTTCTATATCTAGTAAGGTGATCTAATTCCAGTGAAAGTGTTGTTGTCTTCACTCTAGTTGAATAATATAATGCCAGCCAAGATGGTCGTGGTTTTCATTCTATATCGAGTTAAGGGATGTAATTCAGACGACAGTATTGCGGTCATCACTCAAGTTCAATGACATATTTCTAGCCAAGATGGTCCTGGTTTCCATTCTATATCGAGTAAGGTGATGTATTTCCAGTGAAGGTGTTGTTGTCTTCACTCCTGTTAAATAATGTAATGCCAGCGAGGATGGTCGTGGTTTTAATTCAATATCGAGTTAAGAGATGTAATTCCGGCGAAGGTGTTACGGTCGTCACTCCAGTTGAATAATGTAATGCCATACAAGAATGTTGTGGTTTTATTTCTATATCTAGTAAGGTGATGTAATTCCAGTGAAAGTGTTGTTGTCTTCACTCTAGTTGAATAATATAATGCTAGGCAAGATGGTCGTGGTGTTCATTTTATATCGAGTTAGGGGATGTAATTCCGACGATAGTAATGCGGTCATCACTCCAGTTCAATGACGTATTTCCAGCCAAGATGGTCGTGGTTTCCAGTCCATATCGAGTCAGGTTATGTAATTCCGGCAAAGGTGTCGCGGTCTTTACTCCATTTGAATGATGTAATGCCAGCCAAGATAGTCGTGGTTTTCTTTCTATATCGAGTAACGTGATGAAATTCCAGTGAAGGTATTATTGTCTTCACTCCAGTTGAATAATGTAATGCCAGCCAAGATGGTTGTGGTTTTATTTCTATATCGAGTAAGGTAATGTAATTCCAGTGAAGGTGTTGATGTCTTCACTCCAGTTGAATAATATAATGACAGCCAAGATGGTCGTGGTTTTCATTTTATATCGAGTTAGGGGATGTAATTCCGACGATAGTAATGCGGTCATCACTCCAGTTCAATGACGTATTTCCAGTCAAGATGGTCGTGGTTTCCATTTTATATCGAGTCAGGTTATGTAATTCCGGCAAAGGTGTCGCGGTTTTTACTCCAGTTGAATGATGTAATGCCAGCCAAAATGGTCGTGATTTTCATTTTATATTGAGTAAATGATGTAATTACAGAGAAGGTGTTGTTCTCTTCACTCTAGTTAATTATTGTAATGCCAGCCAAGTTGGTTGTGGTTTTATTTCTATATTGAGTAAGGTGATGTAATTCCAGTGAAGGTGTTGCTATCTTCACTCTAATTGAATAATATTATTCCTTCTAGTTGGTTGTGGTTTTCATTCTATATCGAGTTAGGGGATGTAATTCCGACGATAGTAATGCGGTCATCACTCCAGTTCAATGATTTAATGCCAACCAAGATGGTCGTGGTTTCATTCTATATCGAGTCAGGTAATGTAATTTCGGCAAAGGTGTCACGGTCATCACTCCAGTTGAATGATGCAATGCCAGACAAGATGGTCATGGTTTTCTATCTATATCGAGTAAGGTGATGTAATTCTAGTGAAGGTGTTGTTGTCTTCACTCCAAATGCAATGTCAGACAAGATGGTCATGGTTTCTTTCTATATCAAGTAAGGTGATGTATTTCCAGTGAAGGTGTTATTGTCTTCACTCTAGTTAAATAATGTAATGCCAACGATGATGGTCGTGGTTTTAATTCAATATCGAGTTAAGAGATGTAATTCCGGCGAAGGTGTTACGGTCGTCACTCTAGTTGAATAATGTAATGCCATACAAGAATGTTGTGGTTTTATTTCTATATCTAATAATGTGATGTAATTACAGTGAAAGTGTTGTTGTCTTCACTCTAGTTGAATAATATAATGTCAGCCAAGATGGTCGTGGTTTTCATTCTATATCGAGTTAAGGGATGTAATTCCGACGATAGTATTGTGGTCATCACTCAAGTTCAATGACATATTTCTACCCAAGATGGTCATGGTTTCCATCCTATATCGAGTTAGGTTATGTAATTCCGGCAAAGGTGTCGCGGTCTTTACTCCATTTGAATGATGTAATGCCAGCCAAGATAGTCGTGGTTTTATTCTATATCGAGTAACGTGATGCAATTCCAGTGAAGGTATTATTGTCTTCACTCCAGTTGAATAATGTAATGCCGATGGTTGTGGTTTTATTTCTATATCGAGTAAGGTAATGTAATTCCAGTGAAGGTGTTGATGTCTTCACTCCAGTTGAATAATATAATGACAGCCAAGATGGTCGTGGTTTTTATTTTATATCGAGTTAGGGATGTAATTCCGACGATAGTAATGCGGTCATCACTCCAGTTCAATGACGTATTTCCAGCCAAGATGGTCGTGGTTTCCATTTTATTTCGAGTCAGGTTATGTAATTCCGGCAAAGTTGTCGCGGTTTTTACTCCAGTTGAATGATGTAATGCCAGCCAAAATGGTCGTGATTTTCTTTTTATATTGAGTAAATGATGTAATTACAGAGAAGGTGTTGTTGTCTTCACTCTAGTTAAATATTGGAATGCCAGCCAAGTTGGTTGTGGTTTTATTTCTATATCGAGTAAGGTGATGTAATTCCAGTGAAGGTGTTGCTATCTTCACTCAAATTCAATAATATTATTCCTTCCAGATGGTTGTGGTTTTCATTCTATATCGAGTTAGGGGATGTAATTCCGACGATAGTAATGCGGTCATCACTCCAGTTCAATGATTTAATGCCAACCAAGATGGTCGTGGTTTCATTCTATATCGAGTCAGGTAATGTAATTCTGGAAAAAGTGTCACGGTCATCACTCTAGTTGAATGATGCAATGCCAGACAAGATGGTCATGGTTTTCTTTCTATATCGAGTAAGGTGATGTAATTCTAGTGAAGGTGTTGTTGTCTTCACTCCAAATGCAATGCCAGCGAAGATGGTCATGGTTTCTTTCTATATCGAGTAAGGTGATGTATTTCCAGTGAAGGTGTTGTTGTCTTCACTCCTGTTAAATAATGTAATGCCAGCGATGATGGTCGTGGTTTTAATTCAATATCGAGTTAAGAGATGTAATTTCGGCGAAGGTGTTACGGTCGTCACTCCAGTTCAATAATGTAATGCCATCCAAGATTGTTGTGGTTTTATTTCTATATCTAGTAAGGTGATCTAATTCCAGTGAAAGTGTTGTTGTCTTCACTCTAGTTGAATAATATAATGCCAGCCAAGATGGTCGTGGTTTTCATTCTATATCGAGTTAAGGGATGTAATTCCGACGACAGTATTGCGGTCATCACTCAAGTTCAATGACATATTTCTAGCCAAGATGGTCCTGGTTTCCATTCTATATCGAGTAAGGTGATGTATTTCCAGTGAAGGTGTTGTTGTCTTCACTCCTGTTAAATAATGTAATGCCAGCGGGGATGGTCGTGGTTTTAATCTATATTGAGTAACGTGATGAAATTCCAGTGAAGGTATTATTGTCTTCACTCCAGTTGAATAATGTAATGCCAGCCAAGATGGTTGTGGTTTTATTTCTATATAGAGTAAGGTAATGTAATTCCAGTGAAGGTGTTGATGTCTTCACTCCAGTTGAATAATATAATGACAGCCAAGATGGTCGTGCCTTTCATTTTATATCGAGTTAGGGGATGTAATTCCGACGATAGTAATGCGGTCATCACTCCAGTTCAATGACGTATTTCCAGTCAAGATGGTCGTGGTTTCCATTTTATATCGAGTCAGGTTATGTAATTCCAGCGAAGGTGTCGCGGTTTTTACTCCAGTTGAATGATGTAATGCCAGCCGAAATGGTCGTGATTTTCTTTTTATATTGAGTAAATGATGTAATTACAGAGAAGGTGTTGTTGTCTTCACTCTAGTTAAATATTGTAATGCCAGCCAAGTTGGTTGTGGTTTTATTTCTATATCGAGTAAGGTGATGTAATTCCAGTGAAGGTGTTGCTATCTTCACTCCAATTGAATAATATTATTCCTTCCAGATGGTCGTGGTTTTCATTCTATATCGAGTTAGGGGATGTAATTCCGACGATAGTAATGCGGTCATCACTCCAGTTCAATGATTTAATGCCAACCAAGATGGTCGTGGTTTCATTCTATATCGAGTCAGGTAATGTAATTTTGGCAAAGGTGTCACGGTCATCACTCCAGCTGAATGATGCAATGCCAGACAAGATGGTCATGGTTTTCTATCTATATCGAGTAAGGTGATGTAATTCTTGTGAGGGTGTTGTTGTCTTCACTCCAAATGCAATGCCAACGAAGATGGTCATGGTTTCTTTCTATATCGAGTAAGGTGATGTATTTCCAGCGAAGGTGTTGTTGTCTTCACTCCTGTTAAATAATGTAATGGCAGCGATGATGGTCGTGGTTTTAATTCAATATCGAGTTAAGAGATGTAATTCCGGCGAAGGTGTTACAGTCGTCACTCTAGTTCAATAATGTAATGCCATCCAAGATTTTTGTGGTTATATTTCTATATCTACTAAGGTGATCTAATTCCAGTGAAAGTGTTGTTGTCTTAACTCTAGTTGAATAATATAATGCCAGCTAAGATGGTCGTGGTTTTCATTCTATATCGAGTTAAGGGATGTAATTCCGAGGATAGTATTGCGGTCATCACTCGAGTTCAATGACATATTTCTAGCCAAGATGGTCCTGGTTTCCATTCTATATCGAGTAAGGTGATGTATTTCCAGTGAAGGTGTTATTGTCTTCACTCTAGTTAAATAATGTAATTCCAACGATGATGGTCGTGGTTTTAATTCAATATCGAGTTAAGAGATGTAATTCCGGCGAAGGTGTTACGGTCGTCACTCCAGTTGAATAATGTAATGCCATACAAGAATGTTGTGGTTTTATTTCTATATCTAGTAAGGTGATGTAATTCCAGTGAAAGTGTTGTTGTCTTCACTCTAGTTGAATAATATAATGCTAGCCAAGATGGTCGTGGTTTTCATTCTATATCGAGTTAGGGATGTAATTCCGACGACAGTATTGCGGTCATTACTCAAGTTCAATGACGTATTTCTAGCCAAGATGGTCCTGGTTTCCATTCTATATCGAGTCAGGTTATGTAATTCCGGCAAAGGTCACGCGGTCTTTACTCCATTTGAATGATGTAATGCCTGCCAAGATAGTCGTGGTTTTCTTTCTATATCGAGTAACGTGATGAAATTCCAGTGAAGGTATTATTGTCTTCACTCCAGTTGAATAATGTAATGCCAGCCAAGATGGTTGTGGTTTTATTTCTATATCTAGTAAGGTAATGTAATTCCAGTGAAGGTGTTGATGTCTTCACTCCAGTTGAATAATATAATGACGGCCAAGATGGTCGTTGTTTTCATTTTATATCGAGTTAGGGGATGTAATTCCGACGATAGTATTGCGGTCATCACTCCAGTTCAATGACGTATTTCCAGCCAAGATGGTCGTGGTTTCCATTTTATTTCGAGTCAGGTTATGTAATTCCGGCAAAGTTGTCGCGGTTTTTACTCCAGTTGAATGATGTAATGCCAGCCAAAATGGTCGTGATTTTCTTTTTATATTGAGTAAATGATGTAATTACAGAGAAGGTGTTGTTGTCTTCACTCTAGTTAAATATTGTAATGCCAGCCAAGTTGGTTGTGGTTTTATTTCTATATCGAGTAAGGTGATGTAATTCCAGTGAAGGTGTTGCTATCTTCACTCCAGTTGAATAATATTATTCCTTTCAGATGGTCGTTGTTTTCATTCTATATCGTGTTAGGGGATGTAATTTCGGCGAAGCTGTCGCGATCTTCCCTCTAGTTGAATGATTTAATGACAACCAAGATGGTCGTGGTTTCATTCTATATCGAGTCAGGTAATGTAATTTCGGCAAAGGTGTCACGGTCATCACTCCAGTTGAATGATGCAATGCCAGACAAGATGGTCATGGTTTTCTTTCTATATCGAGTAAGGTGATGTAATTCTAGTGAAGGTGTTGTTGTCTTCACTCCAAATGCAATGCCAGCGAAGATGGTCATGGTTTCTTTCTATATCGAGTAAGGTGATGTATTTCCAGTGAAGGTGTTGTTGTCTTCACTCCTGTTAAATAATGTAATGCCAGCGATGATGGTCATAGTTTTAATTCAAAATCGAGTTAAGAGATGTAATTTCGGCGAAGGTGTTACGGTTGTCACTCCAGTTCAATAATGTAATGCCATCCAAGATTGTTGTGGTTTTATTTCTATATCTAGTAAGGTGATGTAATTCCAGTGAAAGTGTTGTTGTCTTCACTCTAGTTGAATAATATAATGTCAGCCAAGATGGTCGTGGTTTTCATTCTATATCGAGTTAAGGGATGTAATTCCGACGACAGTATTGCGGTCATCACTCAAGTTCAATGACGTATTTCTAGCCAAGATGGTCCTGGTTTCCATTCTATATCGAGTCAGGTTATGTAATTCCGGCAAAGGTGTCGCGGTCTTTACTCCATTTGAATGATGTAATGCCAGCCAAGATAGTCGTGGTTTTCTTTCTATATCGAGTAACGTGATGAAATTCCAGTGAAGGTATTATTGTCTTCACTCCAGTTGAATAATGTAATGCCAGCCAAGATGGTTGTGGTTTTATTTCTATATCGAGTAAGGTAATGTAATTCCAGTGAAGGTGTTGATGTCTTCACTCCAGTTGAATAATATAATGACAGCCAAGATGGTCGTGGTTTTTATTTTATATCGAGTTAGGGATGTAATTCCGACGATAGTAATGCGGTCATCACTCCAGTTCAATGACGTATTTCCAGCCAAGATGGTCGTGGTTTCCATTTTATATCGAGTCAGGTTATGTAATTCCGGCAAAGGTGTCGCGGTTTTTACTCCAGTTGAATGATGTAATGCCAGCCAAAATGGTCGAGATTTTCATTTTATATTGAGTAAATGATGTAATTACAGATAAGGTGTTGTTGTCTTCACTCCAGTTAAATATTGTAATGCCAGCCAAGATGGTTGTGGTTTTATTTCTATATCGAGTAAGGTGATGTAATTCCAGTGAAGGTGTTGCTATCTTCACTCCAATGGAATAATATTATTCCTTCCAGATGGTCGTGGTTTTCATTCTATATCGAGTTAGGGGATGTAATTCCGGCGAAGCTATCGCGATCATCACTCTAGTTGAATGATTTCATGCCAACCAAGAAGGTCGTGGTTTCATTCTATATCGAGTCAGGTAATGTAATTCCGGCAAAGGTGTCACGGGCATCACTCTAGTTGAATGATGCAATGCCAGACAAGATGGTCATGGTTTTCTTTCTATATCGAGTAAGGTGATGTAATTCTAGTGAAGGTGTTGTTGTCTTCACTCCTGTTAAATAATGCAATGCCAGCGAAGATGGTCATGGTTTCTTTCTATATCAAGTAAGGTGATGTATTTCCAGTGAAGGTGTTATTGTCTTCAATCTTGTTAAATAATGTAATGCCAACGATGATGGTCGTGGTTTTAATTCAATATCGAGTTAAGAGATGTAATTCCGGCGAAGGTGTTACTGTCGTCACTCCAGTTGAATAATGTAATGCCATCCAAGATTGTTGTGGTTTTATTTATATATCTAGTAAGGTGATCTAATTCCAGAGAAAGTGTTGTTCTCTTCACTCTAGTTGAATAATATAATGCCAGCCAAGATGGTCGTGGTTTTCATTTGATATCGAGTTAAGAGATGTAATTCCAACGAGAGTATTGCGGTCATCACGCAAGTTCAATGACATATTTCTAGCCAAGATGGTCCTGGTTTCCATTATATATCGAGTAAGGTGATGTATTTCCAGTGAAGGTGTTGTTGTCTTCACTCCTTTTAAATAATGTAATGCCAGTGATGATGGTCATATTTTTAATTCAATATCGAGTTAAGAGATGTAATTTCGGCGAAGGTTTTACGGTCGTCACTCCAGTTCAATAATGTAATGCCATCCAAGATTGTTGTGGTTTTATTTCTATATCTAGTAAGGTGATGTAATTCCAGTGAAAGTGTTGTTGTCTTCACTCTAGTTGAATAATATAATGCCAGCCAAGATGGTCGTGGTTTTCATTCTATATCGAGTTAAGGGATGTAATTCCGACGACAGTATTGCGGTCATCACTCAAGTTCAATGACATATTTCTAGCCAAGATGGTCATGGTTTCCATTCTATATCGAGTAAGGTGATGTATTTCCAGTGAAGGTGTTGTGGTCTTTACTCCATTTGAATGATGTAATGCCAACGATGATGGTCGTGGTTTTAATTCAATATCGAGTTAAGAGATGTAATTCCGGTGAAGGTGTTACGGTCGTCACTCCAGTTGAATAATGTAATGCCATACAAGAATGTTGTGGTTTTATTTCTATATCTAGTAAGGTGATGTAATTCCAGTGAAAGTGTTGTTGTCTTCACTCTAGTTGAATAATATAATGCTAGCCAAGATGGTCGTGGTTTTCATTCTATATCGAGTTAGGGATGTAATTCTGACGACAGTATTGCGGTCATTACTAAAGTTCAATGACGTAATTCTAGCCAAAATGGTCCAGGTTTCCATTCTATATCGAGTCAGGTTATGTAATTCCGGCAAAGATGTCGCGGTCTTTACTCCATTTGAATAATGTAATGCCAGCCAAGATAGTCGTGGTTTTCTTTCTATATCGAGTAACGTGATGAAATTCCAGTGAAGGTATTATTGTCTTCACTCCAGTTGAATAATGTAATGCCAGCTAATATGGTTGTGGTTTTATTTCTATATAGAGTAAGGTAATGTAATTCCAGTGAAGGTGTTGATGTCTTCACTCCAGTTGAATAATATAATGAACGCCAAGATAGTCGTGGTTTTCATTTTATATCGAGTTAGGGGATGTAATTCCGATGATAGTAATGCGGTCATCACTCCAGTTCAATGACGTATTTCCAGTCAAGATGGTTGTGGTTACCATTTTATATCGAGTCAGGTTATGTAATTCCGGCAAAGGTGTCGCGGTTTTTACTCCAGTTGAATGATGTAATACCAGCCAAAATGGTCGAGATTTTCATTTTATATTGAGTAAATGATGTAAGTACAAATAAGGTGTTGTTGTCTTCACTCCAGTTAAATATTGTAATGCCATCCAAGATGGTTGTGGTTTTATTTCTATATCGAGTAAGGTGATGTAATTCCAGTGAAGGTGTTGCTATCTTCACTCCAATGGAATAATATTATTCCTTCCAGATGGTCGTGGTTTTCATTCTATATCGAGTTAGGGGATGTAATTCCGGCGAAGCTATCGCGATCATCACTCTAGTTGAATGATTTCATGCCAACCAAGAAGGTCGTGGTTTCATTCTATATCGAGTCAGGTAATGTAATTCCGGCAAAGGTGTCACGGTCATCACTCTAGTTGAATGATGCAATGCCAGACAAGATGGTCATGGTTTTCTTTCTATATCGAGTAAGGTGATGTAATTCTAGTGAAGGTGTTGTTGTCTTCACTCCAGTTAAATAATGCAATGCCAGCGAAGATGGTCATGGTTTCTTTCTATATCGAGTAAGGTGATGTATTTCCAGTGAAGCTGTTGTTGTCTTCACTCCTGTTAAATAATGTAATGCCAGCGATGATGGTCGTGGTTTTAATTCAATATCGAGTTAAGAGATGTAATTCCGGCGAAGGTGTTACGGTCGTCACTCCAGTTGAATAATGTAATGCCATACAAGAATGTTGTGGTTTTATTTCTATATCGAGTAAGGTGATGTATTTCCAGTGAAGGTGTTGTTGTCTTCACTCCTGTTAAATAATGTAATGCCAGCGATGATGGTCATAGTTTTAATTCAAAATCGAGTTAAGAGATGTAATTCCGACGACAGTATTGCGGTCATCACTCAAGTTCAATGACGTATTTCTAGCCAAGATGGTCCTGGTTTCCATTCTATATCGAGTCAGGTTATGTAATTCCGGCAAAGGTGTCGCGGTCTTTACTCCATTTGAATGATGTAATGCCAGCCAAGATAGTCGTGGTTTTATTCTATATCGAGTAACGTGATGAAATTCCAGTGAAGGTATTATTGTCTTCACTCCAGTTGAATAATGTAATGCCAGCCAAGATGGTTGTGGTTTTATTTCTATATAGAGTAAGGTAATGTAATTCCAGTGAAGGTGTTGATGTCTTCACTCCAGTTGAATAATATAATGACAGCCAAGATGGTCGTGGTTTTCATTTTATATCGAGTTAGGGGATGTAATTCCGACGATAGTAATGCGGTCATCACTCCAGTTCAATGACGTATTTCCAGTCAAGATGGTCGTGGTTTCCATTTTATATCGAGTCAGGTTATGTAATTCCGGCAAAGGTGTCGCGGTTTTTACTCCAGTTGAATGATGTAATGCCAGCCAAAATGGTCGAGATTTTCTATTTTTACGTAAATGATGTAATTACAGAGAAGGTGTTGGTGTCTTCACTCTAGTTAAATATTGTAATGCCAGCCAAGATGGTTGTGGTTTTATTTCTATATCGAGTAAGGTGATGTAATTCCAGTGAAGGTGTTGCTATCTTCACTCCAATTGAATAATATTATACCTTCCAGATGGTCGTGGTTTTCATTCTATATCGAGTTAGGGGATGTAATTCCGAGGATAGTAATGCGGTCATCACTCCATTTCAATGATTTAATGCCAACCAAGATGGTCGTGGTTTCATTCTATATCGAGTCAGGTAATGTAATTCCGGCATAGGTGTCACGGTCATCACTCTAGTTGAATGATGCAATGCCAGACAAGATGGTCATGGTTTTCTTTCTATATCGAGTAAGGTGATGTAATTCTAGTGAAGGTGTTGTTGTCTTCACTCCAAATGCAATGCCAGCGAAGATGGTCATGGTTTCTTTCTATATCGAGTAAGGTGATGTATTTCCAGT
This sequence comes from Anisodus acutangulus, assembly GCA_029783415.1. Classification (NCBI taxonomy): domain Eukaryota; kingdom Viridiplantae; phylum Streptophyta; class Magnoliopsida; order Solanales; family Solanaceae; genus Anisodus; species Anisodus acutangulus. The sequence continues at coordinate 16,406,792 of CM056496.1, read as the reverse complement.
GAAGGTGTTGTTGTCTTCACTCCTGTTAAATAATGTAATGCCAGCGATGATGGTCGTGGTTTTAATTCAATATCGAGTTAAGAGATGTAATTCCGGCGAAGGTGTTACGGTCGTCACTCCAGTTGAATAATGTAATGCCATACAAGAATGTTGTGGTTTTATTTCGATATCTAGTAAGGTGATGTAATTCCAGTGAAAGTGTTGTTGTCTTCACTCTAGTTGAATAATATAATGCCAGCCAAGATGGTCGTGGTTTTCATTCAATATCGAGTTAAGGGTTGTAATTCCGACGATGATTATGTCATCACTCAAGTTCAATGACATATTTCTAGCCAAGATGGTCCTGGTTTCCATTCTATATCGAGTAAGGTGATGTATTTCCAGTGAAGGTATTGTTGTCGTCACTCCAGTTGAATAATGTAATGCCAGCCAAGATGGTTGTGGTTTTATTCTATATCGAGTAACGTGATGAAATTCCAGTGAAGGTATTATTGTCTTCACTCCAGTTCAATAATGTAATGCCAGCCAAGATGGTTGTGGTTTTATTTCTATATCTAGTAAGGTGATGTAATTCCAGTAAAAGTGTTGTTGTCTTCACTCTAGTTGAATAATATAATGCTTGCCAAGATGGTCGTAGCTTTCATTCTATATCGAGTTAGGGATGTAATTCCGACGACAGTATTGCGGTCATTACTCAAGTTCAATGACGTATTTCTAGCCAAGATGGTCCTGGTTTCCATTCTATATCGAGTCAGGTTATGTAATTCCGGCAAAGGTGACGCGGTCTTTACTCCATTTGAATGATGTAATGCCTGCCAAGATAGTCGTGGTTTTCTTTCTATATCGAGTAACGTGATGAAATTCCAGTGAAGGTATTATTGTCTTCACTCCAGTTGAATAATGTAATGCCAGCCAAGATGGTTGTGGTTTTATTTCTATATCGAGTAAGGTAATGTAATTCCAGTGAAGGTGTTGATGTCTTCACTCCAGTTGAATAATATAATGACAGCCAAGATGGTCGTGGTTTTCATTTTATATCGAGTTAGGGGATGTAATTCCGACGATAGTAATGCGGTCATCACTCCAGTTCAATGACGTATTTCCAGTCAAGATGGTCGTGGTTTCCATTTTATATCGAGTCAGGTTATGTAATTCCAGCCAAAATGGTCTAGATTTTCATTTTATATTGAGTAAATGATGTAATTACAGATAAGGTGTTGTTGTCTTCACTCTAGTTAAATATTGTAATGCCAGCCAAGATGGTTGTGGTTTTATTTCTATATCGAGTAAGGTGATGTAATTCCAGTAAAGGTGTTGCTATCTTCACTCCAATTGAATAATATTATTCCTTCTAGATGGTCGTGGTTTTCATTTTATATCGAGTTAGGGGATGTAATTCCGACTATAGTAATGCGGTCATCACTCCATGCCAACCAAGATGGTCGTGGTTTCATTCTATATCGAGTCAGGTAATGTAATTCCGGCAAAGGTGTCACGGTCATCACTCTAGTTGAATGATGCAATGCAAGACAAGATGGTCATGGTTTTCTTTCTATATCGAGTAAGGTAATGTAATTCTAGTGAAGGTGTTTTTGTCTTCACTCCAGTTAAATAATGCAATGCCAGCGAAGATGGTCGTGGTTTCTTTCTATATCAAGTAAGGTGATGTATTTCCAGTGAACCTGTTGTTGTCTTCACTCCTGTTAAATAATGTTATGCCAGCGATAATGGTCGTGGTTTTAATTCAATATCGAGTTAATAGATGTAATTCCGGCGATGGTGTTACGGTCGTCACTACAGTTGAATAATGTAATGCCATCTAAGAATGTTGTGGTTTTATTTCTATATCTAGTAAGGAGATGTAATTCCAGTGAAAGTGTTGTTGTCTTCACTCTAGTTGAATAATATAATGCTAGCCAAGATGGTCGTGCTTTTCATTCTATATCGAGTTAAGGAATGTAATTTCGACGACAGTATTGCTGTCATCACTCAAGTTCAATGACATATTTGTAGCGAAGATGGTCATGGTTTCCATTCTATATCGAGTAAGGTGATGTATTTCCAGTGAAGGTGTTGTGGTCTTTACTCCATTTGAATGATGTAATGCCAGCCAAGATAGTCGTGGTTTTCTTTCTATATCGAGTAACGTGATGAAATTCCAGTGAAGGTATTATTGGCATCACTACAGTTGAATAAAGTAATGCCAGCCAAGATGGTTGTGGTTTTATTTCTATATCGAGTAAGGTAATGTAATTCCAGTGAAGGTGTTGATGTCTTCACTCCAGTTGAATAATATAATGACAGCCAAGATGGTCGTGGTTTTCATTTTATATCGAGTTAGGGGATGTAATTCCGACGATAGTAATGCGGTCATCACTCCAGTTCAATGACGTATTTCCAGTCAAGATGGTCGTGGTTTCCATTTTATATCGAGTCAGGTTATGTAATTCCGGCAAAGGTGTCGCGGTTTTTACTCCAGTTGAATGATGTAATGCCAGCCAAAATGGTCGAGATTTTCATTTTATATTGAGTAAATGATGTAATTACAGATAAGGTGTTGTTGTCTTCACTCCAGTTAAATATTGTAATGCCAGCCAAGATGGTTGTGGTTTTATTTCTATATCGAGTAAGGTGATGTAATTCCAGTGAAGGTGTTGCTATCTTCACTCTAATTGAATAATATTATTCCTTCCAGATGGTCGTGGTTTTCATTCTATATCGAGTTAGGGGATGTAATTCCGACGATAGTAATGCGGTCATCACTCCAGTTCAATGATTTCATGCCAACCAAGATGGTCGTGGTTTCATTCTATATCGAGTCAGGTAATGTAATTCCGGCAAAGGTGTCACGGTCATCACTCTAGTTGAATGATGCAATGCAAGACAAGATGGTCATGGTTTTCTTTCTATATCGAGTAAGGTAATGTAATTCTAGTGAAGGTGTTGTTGTCTTCACTCCAGTTAAATAATGCAATGCCGGCGAAGATGGTCATGGTTTCTTTTTATATCGAGTAAGGTGATGTATTTCCAGTGAAGGTGTTGTTGTCTTCATTCCTGTTAAATAATGTAATGCCAGCGATGATGGTCATGGTTTTAATTCAATATCGAGTTAAGAGATGTAATTCCGGCGAAGGTGTTACGGTCGTCACTCCAGTTGAATAATGTAATGCCATACAAGAATGTTGTGGTTTTATTTCTATATCTAGTAAGGTGATGTAATTCCAGTGAAAGTGTTGTTGTCTTCACTCTAGTTGAATAATATAATGTCAGCCAAGATGGTCGTGGTTTTCATTCTATATCGAGTTAAGGGATGTAATTCCGACGACAGTATTGCGGTCATCACTCAAGTTCAATGACATATTTCTAGCCAAGATGGTCCTGGTTTCCATTCTATATCGAGTAAGGTGATGTATTTCCAGTGAAGGTATTGTTGTCGTCACTCCAGTTGAATAATGTAATGCCAGCCAAGATGGTTGTGGTTTTATTTCTATATAGAGTTAAGAGATGTAATTTCGGCGAAGGTATTACGGTCGTCACTCCAGTTCAATAATGTAATGCCATCCAAGATTGTTGTGGTTTTATTTCTATTTCTAGTAAGGTGATGTAATTCCAGTGAAAGTGTTGTTGTCTTCACTCTAGTTGAATAATCTAATGCTAGCCAAGATGGTCGTGGTTTTCATTTTATATCCAGTTAGGGATGTAATTCCGACGATAGTAATGCGGTCATCACTCCAGTTCAATGACGTATTTCCAGCCAAGATGGTCGTGGTTTCCATTCCATATCGA
>CM056496.1:16285328-16402906 GCA_029783415.1 Anisodus acutangulus | reverse complement strand
TCGTAGTTTTCATTTTATATCGAGTTAAGGGTTGTAATTCTGACGACAGTATTGCGGTCATCACTCAAGTTCAATGACGTATTTCTAGCCAAGATGGTCGTGGTTTCCATTTTATATCGAGTCAGGTTATGTAATTCCGGCAAAGGTGTCGCGGTTTTTACTCCAGTTGAATGATGTAATGCCAACCAAAATGATCGTGATTTTCTTTCTATATTGAGTAAATGATGTAATTACATAGAAGGTGTTGTTGTCTTCACTCCAGTTAAATAATGCAATGCCAGCCAAGATGTTCACGATTTCCATTCTATATCGAGTCAGGTTATGTAATTCCGGCAATGCTGTCGCGGTCTTTACTCCATTTGAATGATGTAATGCCAGCTAAGATAGTCGTGGTTTTCTTTCTATATCGAGTAAGGTGATGAAATTCCAGTGAAGGTATTATTGTCTTCACTCCAGTTGAATAATGTAATGCCAGCCAAGATGGTTGTGGTTATATTTCTATATCGAGTAAGGTGATGTAATTCCAGTGAAGGTGTTGCTATCTTCAGTCCAATTGAATAATGTAATGCCATCTAAGATGGTCGTGGTTTTCATTCTATAACGAGTTAAGTGATGTAATTCCGATGACAGTATTGCGGTCATCACTCAAGTTCAATGATGTATTTCCAGCCAAGATAGTCTTGATTTCCCTATATCGAGTCAAGTCATGTAATTCCGGCAAAGGTGTCGCGGTCATTACTCCAGTTAAATGATGTAATGCCAACCAAGATGGTCATAGTTTTCTTTCTATATCGAGTAAGGTGATGTACTTCCAGCGAAGGTGTTGTTGTCTTCACTCTATTTGAATGATGTAATGCCAGCCAAGATGGTCCTGGTTTCCATTCTATATCGAGTAAGGTGATGTATTTCCAGTGAAGGTATTGTTGTCGTCACTCCAGTTGAATAATGTAATGCCAGCCAAGATGGTTGTGGTTTTATTTCTATATAGAGTAAGGTAATGTAATTCCAGTGAAGGTGTTGATGTCTTCACTCCAGTTGAATAATATAATGACAGCCAAGATGGTCGTTGTTTTCATTCTATATCGAGTTAGGGGATGTAATTCCGGCGAAGCTGTCGCGATCATCACTCTAGTTGAATGATTTAATGCCAACCAAGATGGTCGTGGTTTCATTCTATATCGAGTCACGTTATGTAATTCCAGCAAAGGTGTCACGGTTTTTACTCCAGTTGAATGATGTAATGCCAACCCAAATGATCGTGATTTTCTTTCTATATTGAGTAAATGATGTAATTAAAGAGAAGGTGTTGTTGTCTTCACTCTAGTTGAATAATATAATGCCAGCCAAGATGGTCGTTGTTTTCATTTAATATCGAGTTTAGGGATGTAATTCCGACGACAGTATTTCCAGCCAAGATGGTCATGGTTTCCATTCTATATCGAGTCAGGTTATGTAATTCTGGAAAATGTGTCGCGGTCTTTACTCCATTTGAATGATGTAATGCCAGCCAAGATAGTCGTGGTTTTCTTTCTATATCGAGTAAGGTGATTAAAATCCAGTGAAGGTATTATTGTCTTCACTCCAGTTGAATAATGTAATGCCAGCCAAGATGGTTGTGGTTTTATTTCTATATCGAGTAAGGTAATGCAATTCCAGTGAAGGTTTTGCTATCTTCACTCCAATTGAATAATATTATTCCAGCCAGATGGTCGTTGTTTTCATTCTATATCGAGTTAGGGGATGTAATTCCGGCGAAGTTGTCGCGATCATCACTCTAGTTGAATGATTTAATGCCAACCAAGATGGTCGTGGTTTCATTCTATATCGAGTCAAGTATTGTAATTCCGGCAAATGTGTCATGGTCATCACTCCAGCTGAATAATGCAATGCCAGACAAGATGGTCATTGTTTTCTTTCTATATCGAGTAAGGTGATGTAATTCTAGTGAAAGTGTTGTTGTCTTCACTCTAGTTGAATAATATAATGCCAGCCAAGATGGTCGTTGTTTTCATTTAATATCGAGTTAAGGGATGTAATTCCGACGACAGTATTGCGGTCATCACTCAAGTTCAATGACATATTTCTAGCCAAGATGGTCGTGGTTTCCATTCTATATCGAGTCAGGTTATGTAATTCCGACAAAGGTGTCGCGGTCTTTACTCTATTTGAATGATGTAATGCCAGCCAAGATGGTTGTGGTTTTCTTTCTATATCGAGTAAGGTGATGAAATTCCAATGAAGGTATTATTGTCTTCTCTCCAGTTGAATAATGTAATGCCAGCCAAGATGCTTGTGGTTTTATTTCTATATCGAGTAAGGTAATGTAATTCTAGTGAAGGTGCTGATGTCTTCACTCCAATTGAATAATATAATGACTGCCAAGATCGTCCTGGTTTTCATTTTATATCGCGTTAGGGGATGTAATTCCGACGATAGTAATGCGGTCATCACTCCAGTTCAATGACGTATTTCCAGCCAAGATGGTCGTGGTTTCCATTCTATATCGAGTCAGGTTATGTAATTCCGGCAAAGGTGTCGCGGTTTTTACTCCATTTGAATGATGTAATGCCAGCCAAGATAGTCGTGGTTTTCTATCTATATCGAGTAAGGTGATGAAATTCCAGTGAAGGTATTATTGTCTTCACTCCAGTTGAATAATATAATGCCAGCTAAGATGGTTGTGGTTTTATTTCTATATCGAGTAAGGTAATGTAATTCCAGTGAAGGTGCTGATGTCTTCACTCCAGTTGAATAATGTCATGCCAGCCAAGATGGTTGTGGTTTTATTTCTATATCGAGTAAGGTAATGCAATTCCAGTGAAGGTTTTGCTATCTTCACTCCAATTGAATAATATTATTCTAGCCAGATGGTCGTTGTTTTCGTTCTATATCGAGTTAGGGGATGTAATTTCGGCGATAGTAATCGCGATCATCACTCCGGTTCATTGGCGTATTTCCAACCAAGATGGTCGTGGTTTCATTCTATATCGAGTCACGTTATGTAATTCCAGCAAAGGTGTCACGGTTTTTACTCCAGTTGAATGATGTAATGCCAACCCAAATGATCGTGATTTTCTTTCTATATTGAGTAAATGATGTAATTAAAGAGAAGGTGTTGTTGTCTTCACTCTAGTTGAATAATATAATGCCAGCCAAGATGGTCGTTGTTTTCATTTAATATCGAGTCAAGTGATGTAATTCGAAGGTGATTTGTCATCACTAAGTTAATGACATATTTCTAGCCAAGATGATGGTCATGATTTCCATTCTATATCGAGTCAGGTTATGTAATTCCGGCAAAGGTGTCGCGGTCTTTACTCCATTTGAATGATGTAATGCCAGCCAAGATAGTCGTGGTTTTCTTTCTATATCGAGTAAGGTGATGAAATTCCAGTGAAGGTATTATTGTCTTCACTCCAGTTGAATAATGTAATGCCAGCCAAGATGGTTGTGGTTTTATTTCTATATCGAGTAAGGTAATGCAATTCCAGTGAAGGTTTTGCTATCTTCACTCCAATTGAATAATATTATTCCAGCCAGATGGTCGTTGTTTTCATTCTATATCGAGTTAGGGGATGTAATTCCGGCGAAGCTGTCGCGATCATCACTCTAGTTGAATGATTTAATGCCAACCAAGATGGTCGTGGTTTCATTCTATATCGAGTCAAGTATTGTAATTCCGGCAAATGTGTCATGGTCATCACTCCAGATGAATAATGCAATGCCAGACAAGATGGTCATTGTTTTCTTTCTATATCGAGTAAGGTGATGTAATTCTAGTGAAAGTGTTGTTGTCTTCACTCTAGTTGAATAATATAATGCCAGCCAAGATGGTCGTTGTTTTCATTTAATATCGAGTTAAGGGATGTAATTCCGACGAGCGATATTGCGGCCATCACTCAAGTTCAATGACATATTTCTAGCCAAGATGGTCGTGGTTTCCATTCTATATCGAGTCAGGTTATGTAATTCCGACAAAGGTGTCGCGGTCTTTACTCTATTTGAATGATGTAATGCCAGCCAAGATGGTTGTGGTTTTCTTTCTATATCGAGTAAGGTGATGAAATTCCAATGAAGGTATTATTGTCTTCTCTCGGTTGAATAGTGTAATGCCAGCCAAGATGCTTGTGGTTTTATTTCTATATCGAGTAAGGTAATGTAATTCTAGTGAAGGTGCTGATGTCTTCACTCCAATTGAATAATATAATGACTGCCAAGATCGTCCTGGTTTTCATTTTATATCGCGTTAGGGGATGTAATTCCGACGATAATGTCGCGGTCATCACTCTAGTTCAATGATTTAATGCCAACCAAGATGGTCGTGGTTTCCATTCTATATCGAGTCGGTTATGTAATTCCGGCAAAGGTGTCGCGGTTTTTACTCCATTTGAATGATGTAATGCCACCAAGATAGTCGTGGTTTTCTATCTATATCGAGTAAGGTGATGAAATTCGGTGAAGGTATTATTGTCTTCACTCGGTTGAATAATATAATGCCAGCCAAGATGGTTGTGGTTTTATTTCTATATCGAGTAAGGTAATGTAATTCCGGTGAAGGTCTTGATGTCTTCACTCGGTTGAATAATATAATGACAGCCAAGATGGTCGTAGTTTTCATTTTATATCGTGTTAGGGGATGTAATTCCGACGATAGTAATATCATCACTCCAGTTCATTGACGTATTTCAAGCCAAGATGGTCGTGGTTTCCATTCTATATCGAGTCACGTTATGTAATTCCGGCAAAGGTGTCACGGTTTTTACTCCAGTTGAATGATGTAATGCCAACCCAAATGATCGTGATTTTCTTTCTATATTGAGTAAATGATGTAATTAAAGAGAAGGTGTTGTTGTCTTCATTCCGGTTAAATAATGCAATGCCAGCCAAGATGGTCATGGTTTCCATTCTATATCGAGTCAGGTTATGTAATTCTGGCAAATGTGTCGCGGTCTTTACTCCATTTGAATGATGTAATGCCAGCCAAGATAGTCGTGGTTTTCTTTCTATATCGAGTAAGGTGATTAAAATCCAGTGAAGGTATTATTGTCTTCACTCCAGTTGAATAATGTAATGCCAGCCAAGATGGTTGTGGTTTTATTTCTATATCGAGTAAGGTAATGCAATTCCAGTGAAGGTTTTGCTATCTTCACTCCAATTGAATAATATTATTCCAGCCAGATGGTCGTTGTTTTCATTCTATATCGAGTTAGGGGATGTAATTCCGGCGAAGTTGTCGCGATCATCACTCTAGTTGAATGATTTAATGCCAACCAAGATGGTCGTGGTTTCATTCTATATCGAGTCAAGTATTGTAATTCCGGCAAATGTGTCATGGTCATCACTCCAGCTGAATAATGCAATGCCAGACAAGATGGTCATTGTTTTCTTTCTATATCGAGTAAGGTGATGTAATTCTAGTGAAAGTGTTGTTGTCTTCACTCTAGTTGAATAATATAATGCCAGCCAAGATGGTCGTTGTTTTCATTTAATATCGAGTTTAGGGATGTAATTCCGACGATAGTATTGCGGTCATCACTCAAGTTCAATGACATATTTCTAGCCAAGATGGTCGTGGTTTCCATTCTATATCGAGTCAGGTTATGTAATTCCGGCAAAGGTGTCGCGGTCTTTACTCTATTTGAATGATGTAATGCCCGCCAAGATGGTTGTGGTTTTCTTTCTATATCGAGTAAGGTGATGAAATTCCAATAAAGGTATTATTGTCTTCTCTCCAGTTGAATATTGTAATGCCAGGCAAGATTATTGTGGTTTTATTTCTATATAGAGTAAGGTAATGTAATTCCAGTGAAGGTGTTGATGTCTTCACTCCAGTTGAATAATATAATGACAGCCAAGATGGTCGTGGTTTTCATTTTATATCGAGTTAGGGGATGTAATTACGACGATAGTATTGCGGTCATCACTCCAGTTCAATGACGTATTTCCAGCCAAGATGGTCGTGGTTTCCAGTCCATATCGAGTCAGGTTATGTAATTCCGGCAAAGGTGTCGCGGTCTCTACTCCATTTGAATGATGTAATGCCAGCCAAGATAGTCGTGGTTTTCTTTCTATATCGAGTAATGTGATGAAATTCCAGTGAAGGTATTATTGTCTTCACTCCAGTTGTATAATGTAATGCCAGCCAAGATGGTTGTGGTTTTATTTCTATATCGAGTAAGGTAATGTAATTCCAGTGAAGGTGTTGATGTCTTCACTCCAGTTGAATAATATAATGACAGCCAAGATGGTCGTGGTTTTTATTTTATATCGAGTTAGGGATGTAATTCCGACGAAGGTGTTACGGTCATCACTCGGTTGAATAATGTAATGCCACCAAGATAGTTGTGGTTTTATTTCTATATCGAGTAAGGTGATGTAATTCCGGTGAAGGTGTTGTTGTCTTCACTCTAGTTGAATGATGTAATGCCAACCCAAATGATCGTGATTTTCTTTCTATATTGAGTAAATGATGTAATTAAAGATGAAGGTGTTGTTGTCTTCACTCAAGGTTCAAATAATGCAATTTCTAGCCAAGATGGTCATGGTTTCCATTCTATATCGAGTCGAGTTATGTAATTAGGCAAGGTGTCGCGGTCATCACTCTAGTTGAATGATGTAATGCCAACCAAGATGGTCGTGGTTTTCTTTCTATATCGAGTAAATGATGTAATTCCGAGAAGGTGTTGTTGTCTTCACTCCAGTTGAATAATGTAATGCCACCAAGATGGTTGTGATTTTCTTTCTATATTGAGTAAATGATGTAATTAAAGAGAAGGTGTTGTTGTCTTCACTCTAGTTGAATAATATAATGCCAGCCAAGATGGTCGTTGTTTTCATTTAATATCGAGTTTAGGGATGTAATTCCGACGACAGTATTGCGGTCATCACTCAAGTTCAATGACATATTTCTAGCCAAGATGGTCGTGGTTTCCATTCTATATCGAGTCAGGTTATGTAATTCCGGCAAAGGTGTCGCGGTTTTTACTCTATTTGAATGATGTAATGCCAGCCAAGATGGTTGTGGTTTTCTTTCTATATCGAGTAAGGTGATGAAATTCCAATGAAGGTATTATTGTCTTCTCTCCAGTTGAATAATGTAATGCCAGCCAAGATGCTTGTGGTTTTATTTCTATATCGAGTAAGGTAATGTAATTCTAGTGAAGGTGCTGATGTCTTCACTCCAATTGAATAATATAATGACTGCCAAGATGGTCCTGGTTTTCATTTTATATCGAGTTAGGGGATGTAATTCCGACGATAGTAATGCGGTCATCACTCCAGTTCAATGACGTATTTCCAGCCAAGATGGTCGTGGTTTCCATTCTATATCGAGTCAGGTTATGTAATTCCGGCAAAGGTGTCGCGGTCTTTACTCCATTTGAATGATGTAATGCCAGCCAAGATAGTCGTGGTTTTCTATCTATATCGAGTAAGGTGATGAAATTCCAGTGAAGGTATTATTGTCTTCACTCCAGTTGAATAATATAATGCCAGCCAAGATGGTTGTGGTTTTATTTCTATATCGAGTAAGGTAATGTAATTCCAGTGAAGGTGCTGATGTCTTCACTCCAGTTGAATAATATAATGACAGCCAAGATGGTCGTAGTTTTCATTTTATATCGTGTTAGGGGATGTAATTCCGACGATAGTAATGCAGTCATCACTCCAGTTCATTGACGTATTTCCAGCCAAGATGGTCGTGGTTTCCATTCTATATCGAGTCACGTTATGTAATTCCGGCAAAGGTGTCACGGTTTTTACTCCAGTTGAATGATGTAATGCCAACCCAAATGATCGTGATTTTCTTTCTATATTGAGTAAATGATGTAATTAAAGAGAAGGTGTTGTTGTCTTCACTCCGGTTAAATAATGCAATGCCAGCCAAGATGGTCATGGTTTCCATTCTATATCGAGTCAGGTTATGTAATTCTGGCAAATGTGTCGCGGTCTTTACTCCATTTGAATGATGTAATGCCAGCCAAGATAGTCGTGGTTTTCTTTCTATATCGAGTAAGGTGATGAAATTCCAGTGAAGGTATTATTGTCTTCACTCCAGTTGAATAATGTAATGCCAGCCAAGATGGTTGTGGTTTTATTTCTATATCGAGTAAGGTAATGCAATTCCAGTGAAGGTGTTGCTATCTTCACTCCAATTGAATAATATTATTCCAGCCAGATGGTCATTGCTTTCATTCTATATCGAGTTATGGGATGTAATTCCGGCGAAGCTGTCGCGATCATCACTCTAGTTGAATGATTTAATGCCAACCAAGATGGTCGTGGTTTCATTCTATATCGAGTCAGGTAATGTAATTCCGGCATAGGTGTAATGGTCATTACTCCAGCTGAATAATGCAATGCCAGACAAGATGGTCATGGTTTTCTGTCTATATCGAGTAAGGTGATGTAATTCTAGTGAAGGTGTTGTTGACTTCACTCTAGTTAAATAATGCAATGCCAGCCAAGATGGTCATGGTTTTCATTTAATATCGAGTTAAGGGATGTAATTCCGGCGTGATTGCGGTCATCACTCAAGTTCAATGACATATTTCTTGCGAAGATGGTCATGGTTTCTTTCTATATCGAGTCAGGTTATGTAATTCCGGCAAAGGTGTCGCGGTCTTTACTCTATTTGAATGATGTAATGCCAGCGATGATGGTCGTGGTTTTAATTCAATATCGAGTTAAGAGATGTAATTCCGGCGAAGGTGTTACGGTCGTCACTCCAGTTGAATAATGTAATGCCATCCAAGATTGTTGTGGTTTTATTTCTATATCTACTAAGGTGATGTAATTATAGTGAAAGTGTTGTTGTCTTCACTCTAGTTGAATAATATAAAGCCAGCCAAGATGGTCGGGGTTTTCATTCTATATCGAGTTAAGGGATGTAATTCCGACGACAGTATTGCGGTCATCACTAAAGTTCAATAACGTATTTCTAGCCAAGATGGTCGTAGTTTCCATACTATATCGAGTCAGGTTATGTAATTCCGGCAAAGGTGTCGCTGTCTTTACTCCATTTGAATGATGTAATGCCAACCAAGATAGTCGTGGTTTTCTTTCTATATCGAGTAAGGTGATGAAATTCCAGTGAAGGTATTATTGTCCTCACTCCAGTTGAATAATGTAATGCCAGCCAAGATGGTTGTGGTTTTATTAATATATCGAGTAAGGTAATGTTATTCCACTGAAGGTGTTGATGTCTTCACTCCAGTTGAATAATATAATGACAGCCAAGATGGTCGTAGTTTTCATTTTATATCGAGTTAGGGGATGTAATTTCGACGATAGTAATGCGGTCATCACTCCAGTTCAATGACGTATTTCCAGCCAAGATGTTCGTGGTTTCCATTCTATATCGAGTCAGGTTATGTAATTTCGGCAAATGTGTCGCGGTTTTTACTCCAGTTGAATGATGTAATGCCAGCAAAAATGATCGTCATTTTCTTTCTATATTGAATAAATGATGTAATTACAGAGAAGGTGTTGTTGTCTTCACTCCAGTTAAATAATGCAATGCCAGCCAAGATGGTCATGGTTTCCATTCTATATCGAGTCAGGTTATGTAATTCTGGCAAAGGTGTTGATGTCTTCACTCCAGTTGAATAATATAATGACAGCCAAGATGGTTGTAGTTTTCATTTTATATCGAGTTAGGGGATGTAATTCCGATGATAGGTATTATTGTCATCACTCGGTTGAATAATGTAATGCCATACAAGAATGTTGTGGTTTTATTTCGATATCTAGTAAGGTGATGTAATTCCAGTGAAAGTGTTGTTGTCTTCACTCTAGTTGAATAATATAATGCCAGCCAAGATGGTCGTGGTTTTCATTCAATATCGAGTTAAGGGTTGTAATTCCTACGACAGTATTGCGGTCATCACTCAAGTTCAATGACGTATTTCTAGCCAAGATGGTTGTGGTTTCCATTTTATATCGAGTCAGGTTATGTATTTCCGGCAAAGGTGTCGCGGTCTTTACTCTATTTGAATGATGTAATGCCAGCCAAGATGGTTGTGGTTTTCTTTCTATATCGAGTAAGGTGATGAAATTCCAGTGAAGGTATTATTGTCTTCTCTCCAGTTGAATAATGTAATGCCAGCCAAGATGCTTGTGGTTTCATTTCTATATCGAGTAAGGTAATGTAATTCCAGTGAAGGTGTTGATGACTTCACTCCAATTGAAGAATATAATGGCAGCTAAGATGGTCATGATTTTCATTCTATATCGAGTTAAGGGTTGTAATTCCGACGATAGTAATGTGGTCATCACTCCAGTTTAATGATTTAATGCCAACCAAGATGGTCGTGGTTTCCATTCTATATCGAGTCAGGTTATGTAATGCCGGCAAAGGTGTCGCGGTCTTTACTCCATTTGAATGATGTAATGCCAGCAAAGATAGTCGTGGTTTTCTATCTATATCAAGTAAGGTGATGAAATTCCAGTGAAGGTATTATTGTCTTCACTCCTGTTGAATAATATAATGCCAGCCAAGATGGTTGTGGGTTTATTTCTATATCGAGTAAGGTAATGTAATTCCAGTGAAGGTGCTGATGTCTTCACTCCAGTTGAATAATATAATGACAGCCAAGATGGTCGTAGTTTTCATTTTATATCGTGTTAGGGGATGTAATTCTGACGATAGTAATGCAGTCATCACTCCAGTTCATTGACGTATTTCCAGCCAAGATGGTCGTGGTTTCCATTCTATATCGAGTCACGTTATGTAATTCCGGCAAAGGTGTCACGGTTTTTACTCCAGTTGAATGATGTAATGCCAACCCAAATGATCGTGATTTTCTTTCTATATTGAGTAAATGATGTAATTAAAGAGAAGGTGTTGTTGTCTTCACTCCGGTTAAATAATGCAATGCCAGCCAAGATGGTCATGGTTTCCATTCTATATCGAGTCAGGTTATGTAATTCTGGCAAATGTGTCGCGGTCTTTACTCCATTTGAATGATGTAATGCCAGCCAAGATAGTCGTGGTTTTCTTTCTATATCGAGTAAGGTGATGAAATTCCAGTGAAGGTATTATTGTCTTCACTCCAGTTGAATAATGTAATGCCAGCCAAGATGGTTGTGGTTTTATTTCTATATCGAGTAAGGTAATGCAATTCCAGTGAAGGTTTTGCTATCTTCACTCCAATTGAATAATATTATTCCAGCCAGATGGTCGTTGTTTTCATTCTATATCGAGTTAGGGGATGTAATTCCGGCGAAGCTGTCGCGATCATCACTCTAGTTGAATGATTTAATGCCAACCAAGATGGTCGTGGTTTCATTCTATATCGAGTCAGGTAATGTAATTCCGGCAAATGTGTCATGGTCATCACTCCAGCTGAATAATGCAATGCCAGACAAGATGGTCATTGTTTTCTTTCTATATCGAGTAAGGTGATGTAATTCTAGTGAAAGTGTTGTTGTCTTCACTCTAGTTGAATAATATAATGCCAGCCAAGATGGTCGTTGTTTTCATTTAATATCGAGTTAAGGGATGTAATTCCGGCAGTATTGTGGTCATCACTCAAGTTCAATAACGTATTTCTAGCCAAGATGGTCGTAGTTTCCATACTATATCGAGTCAGGTTATGTAATTCCGGCAAAGGTGTCGCGGTCTTTACTCTATTTGAATGATGTAATGCCAGCCAAGATGGTTGTGGTTTTCTTTCTATATCGAGTAAGGTGCTGAAATTCCAATGAAGGTATTATTGTCTTCACTCCAGTTGAATAATGTAATGCCAGCCAAGATGGTTGTGGTTTTATTACTATATCGAGTAAGGTAATGTTATTCCACTGAAGGTGTTGATGTCTTCACTCCAGTTGAATAATATAATGACAGCCAAGATGGTTGTAGTTTTCATTTTATATCGAGTTAGGGGATGTAATTCCGACGATAGTATGCGGTCATCACTCCAGTTCAATGACGTATTTCCAGCCAAGATGGTCATGGTTTCCATTCTATATCGAGTCAGGTTATGTAATTCCGGCAAAGGTGTCGCGGTTTTTACTCCAGTTGAATGATGTAATGCCAACCAAAATGATCGTGATTTTCTTTCTATATTGAGTAAATGATGTAATTACAGAGAAGGTGTTGTTGTCTTCACTCTAGTTAAATAATGCAATGCCAGCCAAGATGGTCATGGTTTCCATTCTATATCGAGTCAGGTTATGTAATTCCGGCAAAGGTGTCGCGGTCTTTACTCCATTTGAATGATGTAATGCCAGCCAAGATAGTCGTGGTTTTCTTTCTATATCGAGTAAGGTGATGAAATTCCAGTGAAGGTATTATTGTCTTCACTACAGTTGAATAATGTAATGCCAGCCAAGATGGTTGTGGTTTTATTTCTATATCGAGTAAGGTAATGCAATTCCAGTGAAGGTTTTGCTATCTTCACTCCAATTGAATAATATTTTTAATGCCAGATGGTCGTTGTTTTCATTCTATATCGAGTTAGGGGATGTAATTCCGGCGAAGCTGTCGCGATTATCACTCTAGTTGAATGATTTAATGCCAACCAAGATGGTCGTGGTTTCATTCTATATCGAGCCAGGTTATGTAATTCCGGCAAATGTGTCATGGTCATCACTCCAGCTGAATAATGCAATGCCAGACAAGATGGTCATTGTTTTCTTTCTATATCGAGTAAGGTGATGTAATTCTAGTGAAAGTGTTGTTGTCTTCACTCTAGTTGAATAATATAATGCCAGCCATGATGGTCGTTGTTTTCATTTAATATCGAGTTAAGGGATGTAATTCTGACGACAGTATTGCGGTCATCACTCAAGTTCAATGACATATTTCTAGCCAAGATGGTCGTGGTTTCCATTCTATATCGAGTCAGGTTATGTAATTCCGGCAAAGGTGTCGCGGTCTTTACTCTATTTGAATGATGTAATGCCAGCCAAGATAGTCGTGGTTTTCTTTCTATATCGAGTAAGGTGATGAAATTCCAATGAAGGTATTATTGTCTTCTCTCCAGTTGAATAATGTAATGCCAGCCAAGATGCTTGTGGTTTTATTTCTATATCGAGTAAGGTAATGTAATTCCAGTGAAGGTGTTGATGTTTTCACTCTAGTTGAATAATATAATGCTAGTGAAGATGGTCGTGGTTTTCATTCAATATCGAGTTAAGGGTTGTAATTCCTACGACAGTATTGCAGTCATCACTCAAGTTCGGTGACGTATTTCTAGCCAAGATGGTTGTGGTTTCCATTTTATATCGAGTCAGGTTATGTATTTCCGGCAAAAGTGTCGCGGTTTTTACTCCTGTTGAATGATGTAATGCCAACCAAAATGGTCGAGATTTTCATTCTATATTGAGTAAATGATGTAATTACAGAGAAGGTGTTGTTGTCTTCACTCCAGTTAAATATTGTAATGCTAGCCAAGATAGTCGTGGTTTTCTTTCTATATCGAGTAACGTGATGAAATCCAGTGAAGGTATTATTGTCTTCACTCCAGATGAATAATGTAATGCCAGCCAAGATGGTTGTGGTTTTATTTCTATATCGAGTTAAGAGATGTAATTCCGGTGAAGGTATTATTGTCATCACTCCAGTTGGATAATGTAATGCCATCCAAGATTGTTGTGGTCTTATTTCTATATCTAGCAAGGTGATGTAATTCCAGTGAAAGTGTTATTGTCTTCACTCAAGTTGAATAATATAATGCCAGCCAAGATGGTCGGGGTTTTCATTCTATATCAAGTTAAGGGATGTAATTCCGATGACAGTATTGCGGTCATCACTAAAGTTCAATGACGTATTTCTAGCCAAGATGGTCGTAGTTTCCATTCTATATCGAGTCAGGTTATGTAATTCCGGCAAAGGTGTCGCGGTCTTTACTCTATTTGAATGATGTAATGCCAGCCAAGATGGTTGTGGTTTTCTTTCTATATCGAGTAAGGTGATGAAATTCCAGTGAAGGTATTATTGTCTTCACTCCAGTTGAATAATGTAATGCCAGCCAATATGGTTGTGGTTTTATTTCTATATCGAGTAAGGTAATGCAATTCCAGTGAAGGTGTTGATGTCTTCACTCCAGTTGAATAGTATAATGACAGCCAAGATGGTCGTGGTTTTCATTTTATATCGAGTAAGGGGATGTAATTCTGACGATAGTAATGCGGTCATCACTCCAGTTCAATGACGTATTTCCATTCAAGATGGTCGTGGTTTCCATTTTATATCCAGTCAGGTTATGTAATTAGGCAAAGGTGTCGCGGTTTTACTCCATTTGAATGATGTAATGCCGGCCAAGATAGTCGTAGTTTTTCTATCTATATCGAGTAAGGTGATGAAATTCGGTGAAAGGTATTATTGTCTTCCTCCGGTTGAATAATATAATGCCGGCCAAGATGGTTGTGGTTTTATTTCTATATAGAGTAAGGTAATGTAATTCCAGTGAAGGTGTTGATGTCTTCACTCTAGTTGAATAATATAATGACAGCCAAGATGGTCGTAGTTTTCATTTTATATCGAGTTAGGGGATGTAATTCCGACGACAGTATTGCGGTCATCACTCAAGTTCAATGACGTATTTCTAGCCAAGATGGTCGTGGTTTCCATTCTATATCGAGTCACGTTATGTAATTCCGGCAAAGGTGTCACGGTTTTTACTCCAGTTGAATGATGTAATGCCAACCCAAATGATCGTGATTTTCTTTCTATATTGAGTAAATGATGTAATTAAAGAGAAGGTGTTGTTGTCTTCACTCCGGTTAAATAATGCAATGCCAGCCAAGATGGTCATGGTTTCCATTCTATATCGAGTCAGGTTATGTAATTCTGGCAAATGTGTCGCGGTCTTTACTCCATTTGAATGATGTAATGCCAGCCAAGATAGTCGTGGTTTTCTTTCTATATCGAGTAAGGTGATGAAATTCCAGTGAAGGTATTATTGTCTTCACTCCAGTTGAATAATGTAATGCCAGCCAAGATGGTTGTGGTTTTATTTCTATATCGAGTAAGGTAATGCAATTCCAGTGAAGGTTTTGCTATCTTCACTCCAATTGAATAATATTATTCCAGCCAGATGGTCGTTGTTTTCATTCTATATCGAGTTAGGGGATGTAATTCCGGCGAAGCTGTCGCGATTATCACTCTAGTTGAATGATTTAATGCCAACCAAGATGGTCGTGATTTCATTCTAAATCGAGTCAGGTAATGTAATTCCGGCAAAGGTGTCACGGTCATCACTCTAGTTGAATGATGCAATGCCAGACAAGATGGTCATGGTTTTCTTTCTATATCGAGTAAGGTGATGTAATTCTAGTGAAGGTGTTGTTGTCTTCACTCTAGTTGAATAATATAATGCCAGCCAAGATGGTCATTGTTTTCATTTAATATTGAGTTAAGGGATGTAATTTCGACGACAGTATTGCGGTCATCACTCAAGTTCAATGACATATTTCTAGCCAAGATGGTCGTGGTTTCCATTCTATATCGAGTCAGGTTATGTAATGCCGGCAAAGGTGTCGCGGTCTTTACTCCATTTGAATGATATAATGCCAGCCAAGATAGTCGTGGTTTTCTATCTATATCAAGTAAGGTGATGAAATTCCAGTGAAGGTATTATTGTCTTCACTCCAGTTGAATAATATAATGCCAGCCAAGATTGTTGTGGTCTTATTTCTATATCTAGCAAGGTGATGTAATTCCAGTGAAAGTGTTATTGTCTTCACTCTAGTTGAATAATATAATGCCAGCCAAGATGGTCGTGGTTTTCATTCTATATCGAGTTAAGGGTTGTAATTCCGACGACAGTATTGCGGTCATCACTCAAGTTCAATGACGTATTTCTAGCCAAGATGGTCGTGGTTTCCATTCTATATCGAGTCAGGTTATGTAATTCCGGCAAAGGTGTCGCGGTTTTTACTCCAGTTGAATGATGTAATGCCAACCAAAATGATCGTGATTTTCTTTCTATATTGAGTAAATGATGTAATTACAGAGAAGGTGTTGTTGTCTTCACTCCAGTTAAATAATGCAATGCCAGCCAAAATGGTCATGGTTTCCAATCTATATCGAGTCAGGTTATGTAATTTCGGCAAAGGTGTCGCGGTCTTTACTCCATTTGAATGATGTAATGCCAGCCAAGATAGTCATGGTTTACTTTCTATATCGAGTAAGGTGATGAAATTCCAGTGAAGGTATTATTGTCTTCACTCCAGTTGAATAATGTAATGCCAACCAAGATGGTTGTGGTTTTATTTCTATATCGAGTAAGGTAATGCAATTCCAGTGAAGGTGTTGCTATCTTCACTCCAATTGAATAATATTATTCCAGCCAGATGGTCGTTGTTTTCATTCTATATCGAGTTAGGGGATGTAATTCCGGTGAAGCTGTCGCGATCATCACTCTAGTTGAATGATTTAATGCCAACCAAGATGGTCGTGGTTTCATTCTATATCGAGTCAGGTAATGTAATTCCGGCAAATGTGTCATGGTCATCACTCCAGCTGAATAATGCAATGCCAGACAAGATGGTCATTGTTTTCTTTCTATATCGAGTAAGGTGATGTAATTCTAGTGAAAGTGTTGTTGTCTTCACTCTAGTTGAATAATATAATGCCAGCCAAGATGGTCGTTGTTTTCATTTAATATCGAGTTAAGGGATGTAATTCCGACGACAGTATTGCGGTCATCACTCAAGTTCAATGACATATTTCTAGCCAAGATGGTCGTGGTTTCCATTCTATATCGAGTCAGGTTATATAATTCCAGCAAAGGTGTCGCGGTCTTTACTCTATTTGAATGATGTAATGCCAGCCAAGATGGTTGTGGTTTTCTTTCTATATCAAGTAAGGTGATGAAATTGCAATGAAGGTATTATTGTCTTCTCTCCAGTTGAATAATGTAATGCCAGCCAAGATGGTTGTGGTTTTATTTCTATATCGAGTAAGGTAATGTAATTCCAGTGAAGGTGTTGATGTCTTCACTCTAGTTGAATAATATAATGTCTGCCAAGATGGTCGTGGTTTTCATTCTATATCGAGTTAAGGGATGTAATTCCGACGACAGTATTGCGGTATTCACTAAAGTTCAATGACGTATTTCTAGCCAAGATGGTCGTGGTTTACATTCTATATCGAGTCAGGTTATGTAATTCCGGCAAAGGTGTCGCGGTCTTTACTCCATTTGAATGATGTAATGCCAGCCAAGATTGTCGTGGTTTTCTTTCTATATCGAGTAGGGTAATGTAATTCCAGTGAAGGTTTTGATGTCTTCACTCTAGTTGAATAATATAATGCCAGCCAAGATGGTCGTGGTTTTCTTTCTATATCGAGTAGGGTAATGTAATTCCAGTGAAGGTTTTGATGTCTTCACTCTAGTTGAATAATATAATACCAGCCAAGATGGTCGTGGTTTTCATTTTATATCGAGTTAGGGGATGTAATTCCGACGATAGTATTGCAGTCATCACTCCAGTTCAATGACGTATTTCCAGCCAAGATTGTCGTGGTTTTATTTCTATATCGAGTAAGGTAATGTAATTCCAGTGAAGGTTTTGATGTCTTCACTCTAGTTGAATAATATAATGCCAGCCAAAATGGTTGTCGTTTTCATTTTATATCGAGTTAGGGGATGTAATTCCGACGATAGTATTGCGGTCATCACTCCAGTTCAATGACGTATTTCCAGCCAAGATGGTCGTGGTTTCCATTTTATTTCGAGTCAGGTTATGTAATTTCGGCAAAGTTGTTGCGGTTTGTACTCAAGTTGAATTATGTAATGCCAGCCAAAATGGTCGTGATTTTCTTGCTATATTAAGTAAATGATGTAATTACAGAGAAGGTGTTGTTGTCTTCACTCTAGTTAAATATTGTAATGCCAGCCAAGTTGGTTGTGGTTTTATTTCTATATTGAGTAAGGTGATGTAATTCCAGTGAAGGTGTTGCTATCTTCACTCCAGTTGAATAATATTATTCCAGCCAGATGGTCGTTGTTTTCATTCTATATCGTGTTAGGGGATGTAATTCCGGCGAAGCTGTCGCGATCTTCCCTCTAGTTGAATGATTTAATGACAACCAAGATGGTCGTGGTTTCATTCTATATCGAGTCAGGTAATGTAATTCCGGCATAGGTGTCACGGTCATCACTCTAGTTGAATGATGCAATGCCAGACAAGATGGTCATGGTTTTCTTTCTATATCGAGTAAGGTGATGTAATTCTAGTGAAGGTATTATTGTCTTCACTCCAGTTGAATATTGTAATGCCAGGCAAGATTGTTGTGGTTTTATTTCTATATCGAGTAAGGTAATGTAATTCTAGTGAAGGTGTTGAAGTCTTCACTCCAGATTAATAATATAATGACAGCCAAGATGGTCATGGTTTTCATTTTATATCGAGTTAGGGGATGTAATTCCGACGATAGTAATGAGGTCATCACTCCAGTTCAGTGACGTATTTCCAGTCAAGATGGTCGTGGTTTCTATTTTATATCGAGTCAGGTTATGTAATTAAAGGTGTCGCGGTCTTTACTCATTTGAATGATGTAATGCCAGCCAAGATAGTCGTGGTTTTCTATCTATATCGAGTAAGGTGATGAAATTCCAGTGAAGGTATTATTGTCTTCACTCCAGTTGAATAATATAATGCCAGCCAAGATGGTTGTGGTTTTATTTCTATATCGAGTAAGGTGATGTAATTCCAGTGAAAGTGTTATTGTCTTCACTCTAGTTGAATAATATAATGTCAGCCAAGATGGTCGTGGTTTTCATTCTATATCGAGTTAAGGGTTGTAATTCCGACGACAGTATTGCGGTCATCACTCAAGTTCAATGACGTATTTCTAGCCAAGATGGTCGTGGTTTCCATTCTATATCGAGTCAGGTTATGTAATTCCGGCAAAGGTGTCGCGGTTTTTACTCCAGTTGAATGATGTAATGCCAACCAAAATGATCGTGATTTTCTTTCTATATTGAGTAAATGATGTAATTACAGAGAAGGTGTTGTTGTCTTCACTCCAGTTAAATAATGCAATGCCAGCCAAGATGTTCATGGTTTCCATTCTATATCGAGTCAGGTTATGTGATTCCGGCAATGCTGTCGCGGTCTTTACTCCATTTGAATGATGTAATGCCAGCTAAGATAGTCGTGGTTTTCTTTCTATATCGAGTAAGGTGATGAAATTCCAGTGAAGGTATTATTGTCTTCACTCCAGTTGAATAATGTAATGCCAGCCAAGATGGTTGTGGTTTTATTTCTATATCGAGTAAGGTGATGTAATTCCAGTGAAGGTGTTGCTATCTTCACTCCAACTGAATAATATTATTCCAGCCAGATGATCGTTGTTTTCATTCTATAACGAGTTAGGGGATGTAATTCCGGCGAAGCTGTCGCGATTATCACTCTAGTTGAATGATTTAATGCCAACCAAGATGGTCGTGATTTCATTCTATATCGACTCAGGTAATGTAATTCCGGCAAAGGTGTCACGGTCATCACTCTAGTTGAATGATGCAATGCCAGACAAGATGGTCATGGTTTTCTTTCTATATCGAGTAAGGTGATGTAATTCTAGTGAAGGTGTTGTTGTCTTCACTCCAGTTAAATAATGCAATGCCAGCCAAGATGGTCATGGTTTCTTTTTATATTGAGTAAGGTGATGTATTTCCAGTGAAGGTGTTGTTGTCTTCACTCTAGTTAAATAATGTAATGCCAAAGATGATGGTCGTGGTTTTAATTCAATATCGAGTTAAGAGATGTAATTCCGGCGAAGGTGTTACGGTCGTCACTCCAGTTGGATAATGTAATGCCATCCAAGATTGTTGTGGTCTTATTTCTATATCTAGCAAGGTGATGTAATTCCAGTGAAAGTGTTATTGTCTTCACTCTAGTTGAATAATATAATGCCAGCCAAGATGGTCGTGGTTTTCATTCTATATCGAGTTAAGGGTTGTAATTCCGACGACAGTATTGCGGTCATCACTCAAGTTCAATGACGTATTTCTAGCCAAGATGGTCGTGGTTTCCATTCTATATCGAGTCAGGTTATGTAATTCCGGCAAAGGTGTCGCGGTTTTTACTCCAGTTGAATGATGTAATGCCAACCAAGATGGTCGTGGTTTTCTTTCTATATCGAGTAAGGTGATGAAATTCCAATGAAGGTATTATTGTCTTCTCTCCAGTTGAATAATGTAATGCCAGCCAAGATGCTTGTGGTTTCATTTCTATATCGAGTAAGGTAATGTAATTCCAGTGAAGGTGTTGATGTTTTCACTCTAGTTGAATAATATAATGCCAGGGAAGATGGTCAGGATTTTCATTTTATATCGAGTTAGCGATTGTAATTTCGACGATAGTAATGCGGTCATCACTCCAGTTCAATGACGTATTTCTATCCAAGATGGTCGTGGTTTCCATTTTATATTGAGTCAGGTTATGTAATTCCGGCAAAGGTGTCGCGGTTTTTACTCCAGTTGAATGATGTAATGCCAGCCAAAATGGTCGAGATTTTCTGTCTATATTGAGTAAATGATGTAATTACAGAGAAGGTGTTGTTGTATTCACTCCAGTTAAATATTGTAATATCAGCCAAGATGGTTGTGGTTTTATTTGTATATCGAGTAAGGTGATGTAATTCAAGTGAAGGTGTTGTTGCCTTCACTCCAGTTAAATAATGCAATGCCAGCCAAGATGGTCATGGTTTTAATTCAATATCGAGTTAAGAGATGTAATTACGGCGAAGGTGTTACCGTCGTCACTCCAGTTGAATAATGTAATGACGTCCAAGATTGTTGTGGTTTTATTTCTATATCTAGGAAGGTGATGTAATTCCAGTGAAAGTGTTGTTGCCTTCACTCTAGTTGAATAATATAAGCCAGCCAAGATGGTCGTGGTTTTCATCCTATAGCGAGTTAAGGGATGTAATTCCGATGATAGTATTACGGTCATTATTCAAGTTCAATGATGTATTTCTAGCCAAGATGGTCGTGGTTTCCATTCTTTATCGAGTCAGGTTATTTAATTCCGGCATAGGTGTCACGGTTTTTACTCAAGTTGAATGATGTAATGCCAGCCAAAAAGGTAGTGATTTTCTTTCTATATTGAGTAAATGATGTAATTACAGAGAATGTGTTGTTGTCTTCACTCCAGTTAAATATTATAATGCCAGCCAAGATGGTTGTGGTTTTATTTCCATATCGAGTAAGGTGATGTAATTCCAGTGAAGGTGTTGCTATCTTCACTCCAGTTGAATAATATTATTCCAGCCAAATGGTCGTTGTTTTCATTCTATATCGAGTTAGGGGATGTAATTTCGGCGAAGCTATCGCGATCTTAACTCTAGTTGAATGATTTAATGCCAACCAAGATGGTCGTGGTTTCATTCTATATCGAGTCAGGTAATGTAATTCCGGCAAAGGTGTGGCGGTCTTTACTCCATTTGAATGATGTAATGCCAGCCAAGATAGTCGTGGTTTTCTTTCTATATCGAGTAAGGTGATGAAATTCCAGTGAAGGTATTACTGTCTTCACTCCAGTTGAATATTGTAATGCCAGCCAAGATGGTTGTGGTTTTATTTCTATATCGAGTAAGGTAATGTAATTCCAGTGAAGGTGCTGATGTCTTCACTCCACTTGAATAATATAATGACAGCTAAGATGGTCATAGTTTTCATTTTATATCGTGTTAGGGGATGTAATTCCGACGATAGTAATGCAGTCATCACTCCAGTTCATTGACGTATTTCCAGCCAAGATGGTCGTGGTTTCCATTCTATATCGAGTCACGTTATGTAATTCCGGCAAAGGTGTCACGGTTTTTACTCCAGTTGAATGATGTAATGCCAACCCAAATGATCGTGATTTTCTTTCTATATTGAGTAAATGATGTAATTAAAGAGAAGGTGTTGTTGTCTTCACTCCGGTTAAATAATGCAATGCCAGCCAAGATGGTCATGGTTTCCATTCTATATCGAGTCAGGTTATGTAATTCAGGAAAATGTGTCGCGGTCTTTACTCCATTTGAATGATGTAATGCCAGCCAAGATAGTCGTGGTTTTCTTTCTATATCGAGTAAGGTGCTGAAATTCCAATGAAGGTATTATTATCTTCACTCCAGTTGAATAATGTAATGCCAGCCAAGATGGTTGTGGTTTTATTTCTATATCGAGTAAGGTAATGTAATTCCAGTGAAGGTGTTGATATCTTCACTCCAGATGAATAATGTAATGACAGGCAAGATGGTCGTAGTTTTCATTTTATATCGTGTTAGGGGATATAATTCGGACGATAGTAATGCGGTCATCACTCCAGTTCAATGACGTATTTCCAGCCAAGATGGTCGTGGTTTCCATTCTATATCGAGTCAGGTTATGTAATTCCGGCAAAGGTGTCACGGTTTTTACTGCAGTTGAATGATATAATGCCAACCCAAATGATCGTGATTTTCTTTCTATATTGAGTAAATGATGTAATTACAGAGAAGGTGTTGTTGTCTTCACTCCAGTTAAATATTGTAATGTCAGCAAAGATGGTTATGGTTTTATTTGTATATCGAGTAAGGTGATGTAATTCAAGTGAAGGTGTTGTTGCCTTCACTCCAGTTAAATAATGCAATGCCAGCCAAGATGGTCATGGTTTTAATTCAATATCGAGTTAAGAGATGTAATTACGGCAAAGGTGTTACCGTCGTCACTCCAGTTGAATAATGTAATGCCGTCCAAGATTGTTGTGGTTTTATTTCTATATCTAGTAAGGTGATGTAATTCCAGTGAAAGTGTTGTTATCTTCACTCTAGTTGAATAATATAATGCCAGCCAAGATGGTCGTGGTTTTCATCCTATATCGAGTTAAGGGATGTAGTTCCCATGATAGTATTGCGGTCATTATTCAAGTTCAATGATGTATTTCTAGCCAAGATGGTCGTGGTTTCCATTCTATATCGAGTCAGGTTATGTAATTCCAGCAAAGGTGTCGCGGTCTATACTCTATTTGAATGATGTAATGCCAGCCAAGATGGTTGTGGTTTTCTTTCTATATCGAGTAAGGTGATGAAATTGCAATGAAGGTATTATTGTCTTCTCTCCAGTTGAATAATATAATGCCAGCCAAGATGGTTGTGGTTTTATTTCCATATCGAGTAAGGTGATGTAACTCCAGTTGAATAATATTATTCCAGCCAAATAGTCATTGTTTTCATTCTATTTCGAGTTAGGGGATGTAATTCCGGTGAAGCTATCGCGATCTTCACTCTAGTTGAATGATTTAATGCCAACCAAGATGGTCGTGGTTTCATTCTATATCGAGTCAGGTAATGTAATTCCGGCAAAGGTGTCGCGGTCTTTACTCCATTTGAATGATGTAATGCCTGCCAAGATAGTCGTGGTTTTCTTTCTATATCGAGTAAGGTGATGTAATTCCAGTGAAGGTGTTGCTATTGTCACTCCAGTTGAATAATGTAATACCAACCATGATGATTGTGGTTTTATTTCTATATCGAGTAAGGTAATGTAATTCTAGTGAAGGTGCTGATGTCTTCACTCCAATTGAATAATATAATGACAGCTAAGATGGTCGTAGTTTTCATTTTATATCATCTTAGGGGATGTAATTCCGACGATAGTAATGCAGTCATCACTCCAGTTCATTGACGTATTTCCAGCCAAGATGGTGGTGGTTTCCATTCTATATCGAGTCAGGTTATGTAATTCCGGCAAAGGTGTCGCGGTTTTTACTCCAGTTGAATGATGTAATGCCAACCAAAATGATCGTGATTTTCTTTCTATATTGAGTAAATGATGTAATTACAGAGAAGGTGTTATTGTCTTCACTCTAGTTAAATAATGCAATGCCAGCCAAGATGGTCATGATTTCCATTCTATATCGAGTCAGGTTATGTAATTCCGGCAAAAGTGTCGCGGTCTTTACTACATTTGAATGATGTAATGCAAGCCAAGATAGTCGTGGTTTTCTTTCTATAACGAGTATGGTGATGAAATTCCTGTGAAGGTATTATTGTCTTCACTCCAGTTGAATAATGTAATGCCAGCCAAGATGGTTGTGGTTTTATTTCTATATCGAGTAAGGTAATGCAATTCCAGTGAAGGTGTTGCTATTTTCACTCCAATTGAATAATATTATGCTAGTGAAGATGGTCGTGGTTTTCATTCTATATCGAGTTAGGGGATGTAATTCGATGAAAGTAATCGCGATCATCACTCTAGTTCAATGATTTATTTCCAACCAAGATGGTCGTGGTTTCCATTCTATATCGAGTCAGGTTATGTAATTAGGCAAAGGTGTCGCGGTTTTTACTCCAGTTGAATGATGTAATGCCAGCCAAAATGGTCGAGATTTTCTGTCTATATTGAGTAAATGATGTAATTACAGAGAAGGTGTTGTTGTATTCACTCCAGTTAAATATTGTAATATCAGCCAAGATGGTTGTGGTTTTATTTGTATATCGAGTAAGGTGATGTAATTCAAGTGAAGGTGTTGTTGCCTTCACTCCAGTTAAATAATGCAATGCCAGCCAAGATGGTCATGGTTTTAATTCAATATCGAGTTATGAGATGTAATTCCGGCGAAGGTGTTACGGTCGTCACTCCAGTTGAATAATGTAATGCCATACAAGAATGTTGTGGTTTTATTTCGATATCTAGTAAGGTGATGTAATTCCAGTGAAAGTGTTGTTGTCTTCACTCTAGTTGAATAATATAATGCCAGCCAAGATGGTCGTGGTTTTCATTCAATATCGAGTTAAGGGTTGTAATTCCTACGACAGTATTGCAGTCATCACTCAAGTTCGGTGACGTATTTCTAGCCAAGATGGTTGTGGTTTCCATTTTATATCGAGTCAGGTTATGTATTTCCGGCAAAGGTGTCGCGGTTTTTACTCCTGTTGAATGATGTAATGCCAGCCAAAATGGTCGAGATTTTCATTCTATATTGAGTAAATGATGTAATTACAGAGAAGGTGTTGTTGTCTTCACTCCAGTTAAATATTGTAATGCCAGCCAAGATGGTTGTGGTTTTATTTCTATATCGAGTAAGGTGATGTAATTCCAGTGAAGGTGTTGCTAACTTCACTCCAATTGAATAATATTATTCCCGCCAGATGGTCGTTGTTTTCATTACATATCGAGTTAGGGGATGTAATTCTGGAAAAGCTGTCGAGATCATCACTCTAGTTGAATAATGTAATGCCAACCAAGATGGTTGTGGTTTCATTCTATATCGAGTCAGGTAATGTAATTCAGGCAAATGTGTCGTGGTCTTTACTCCATTTGAATGATGTAATGCCAGCCAAGATAGTCGTGGTTTTCTTTCTGTATTGAGTGACGTGATGAAATTCCAGTGAAGGTATTATTGTCTTCACTCCATTTGAATGATGTAATGCCAGCTAATATTGTCGTGGTTTTCTTTCTATATCGAGTAAGGTAATGTAATTGCAGTGAAGATTTTGATGTCTTCACTCTAGTTGAATAATATAATGCCAGCCAAGAAGGTCGTAGTTTTCATTTTATATCGAGTTAGGGGATGTAATTCCGACGATAGTATTGCGGTCATCACTCCAGTTCAATGACGTATTTCCAGCCAAGATGGTCGTGGTTTCCATTTTATTTCGAGTCAGGTTATGTAATTCCAAAAGTGTTCACGGTTGTCTTCACTCTACTTGAATGATGTAATGCCAGCCCAAATGATCGTGATTTTCTTTCTATATTGAATAAATGATGTAATTACAGAGAAGGTGTTGTTGTCTTCACTCCGGTTAAATAATGCAATGCCAGCCAAGATGGTCATGGTTTCCATTCTATATCGAGTCAGGTTATGTAATTCCGGCAAAGGTGTCGCGGTCTTTACTCTATTTGAATGATGTAATGCCAGCCAAGATAGTCGTGGTTTTCTTTCTATATCGAGTAAGGTGATGAAATTCCAATGAAGGTATTATTGTCTTCTCTCCAGTTGAATAATGTAATGCCAGCCAAGATGCTTATGGTTTTATTTCTATATCGAGTAAGGTAATGTAATTCCAGTGAAGGTGTTGATGTTTTCACTCTAGTTGAATAATATAATGCTAGTGAAGATGGTCGTGGTTTTCATTTTATATCGAGTTAGCGGTTGTAATTCCGATGAAAGTAATGCGGTCATCACTCCAGTTCAATGATGTATTTCTATCCAAGATGGTCGTGGTTTCCATTTTATATTGAGTCAGGTTATGTAATTCCGGCAAAGGTGTCGCGGTTTTTACTCCAGTTGAATGATGTAATGCCAGCCAAAATGGTCGAGATTTTCTGTCTATATTGAGTAAATGATGTAATTACAGAGAAGGTGTTGTTGTATTCACTCCAGTTAAATATTGTAATATCAGCCAAGATGGTTGTGGTTTTATTTGTATATCGAGTAAGGTGATGTAATTCAAGTGAAGGTGTTGCTATCTTCACTCGTTGAATAATGCAATGCCACCAAGATGGTCATGGTTTTAATTCAATATCGAGTTAAGAGATGTAATTACGGCGAAGGTGTTACGATCTTCACTCTAGTTGAATAATGTAATGCCAACCAAGATTGTTGTGGTTTTATTTCTATATCGATTAAGGTGATGTAATTCTAGTGAATGTGTTATTTTCTTCACTCTAGTTGAATAATGTAATGCCATCTAAGATGGTCGCGGTTTTCATTCTATATCGAGTTAAGTGATGTAATTCCGATGACAGTATTGCGGTAATCACTCAAGTTCAATGATGTATTTCCAGCCAAAATAGGCTTGATTTCCCTATATCGAGTCAGGTTATGTAATTAAGAAAGGTGTCACGGTTTTACTCAAGTTGAATGATGTAATGCCACCAAGATGGTAGTGATTTTCTTTCTATATTGAGTAAATGATGTAATTCCGGCGAAGGTGTTACGGTCGTCACTCCAGTTGAATAATGTAATGCCATCTAAGATTGTTGTGGTTTTATTTCTATATCTAGTAAGGTGATGTAATTCCAGTGAAAGTGTTGATGTCTTCACTATAGTTGAATAATATAATGCCAGCCAAGATGGTCGTGGTTTTCATTCTATATCGAGTTAAGGGATGTAATTCCGACGACAGTATTGCGATCATCACTCAAGTTCAATGACGTATTTCTAGCCAAGGTGGTTGTGGTTTTTATTCTATATCGAGTCAGGTTATGTAATTTCGGCAAAGGTGTCGCGGTCTTTACTCCATTTGAATGATGTATTGCCAACCAAGATGGTCGTGGTTTTCTTTCTATATCGAGTAAGGTGATGAAATTCCAGTGAAGGTATTACTGTCTTCACTCCAGTTGAATATTGTAATGCCAGCCAAGATGGTTGTGGTTTTATTTCTATATCGAGTAAGGTAATGTAATTCCAGTGAAGGTGCTGATGTCTTCACTCCACTTGAATAATATAATGACAGCTAAGATGGTCATAGTTTTCATTTTATATCGTGTTAGGGGATGTAATTCCGACGATAGTAATGCAGTCATCACTCCAGTTCATTGACGTATTTCCAGCCAAGATGGTCGTGGTTTCCGTTCTATATCGAATCACGTTATGTAATTCCGGCAAAGGTGTCACGGTTTTTACTCCAGTTGAATGATGTAATGCCAACCCAAATGATCGTGATTTTCTTTCTATATTGAGTAAATAATGTAATTACAGAGAAGGTGTTGTTGTCTTCACTCCGGTTAAATAATGCAATGCCAGCCAAGATGGTCATGGTTTCCATTCTATATCGAGTCAGGTTATGTAATTCCGGCAAAGGTGTCGCGGTCTTTACTCTATTTGAATGATGTAATGCCAGCCAAGATAGTCGTGGTTTTCTTTCTATATCGAGTAAGGTGATGAAATTCCAATGAAGGTATTATTGTCTTCTCTCCAGTTGAATAATGTAATGCCAGCCAAGATGCTTGTGGTTTTATTTCTATATCGAGTAAGGTAATGTAATTCCAGTGAAGGTGTTGATGTTTTCACTCTAGTTGAATAATATAATGCCAGTGAAGATGGTCGTGGTTTTCATTTTATATCGAGTTAGCGGTTGTAATTCCGATGAAAGTAATGCGGTCATCACTCCAGTTCAATGATTTAATGCCAACCAAGATGGTCGTGGTTTCCATTCTATATCGAGTCGTTATGTAATTCCGGCAAAGGTGTCGCGTTTTTACTCCAGTTGAATGATGTAATGCCACCAAAATGGTCGAGATTTTCTTCTATATTGAGTAAATGATGTAATTACGAGAGAAGGTGTTGTTGTATTCACTCGATTAAATATTGTAATATCGGCCAAGATGGTCATGGTTTTCTTTCTGTATCGAGTAAGGTGATGTACTTCCAGCGAAGGTGTTGTTGTCTTCACTCCAGTTAAATAGTGTAATGTTATCCATGAAGGTCGTGGTTTTAATTCAATATCGAGTTAAGGGATGTAATTCCGGCGAAGGTGTTGCGGTTGTCACTCCAGTTGAATGATATAATTCCATCCAAGATTGTTGTGGTTTTATTTCTATATCTAGTAAAGTGATGTAATTCTAGTGAAAGTGTTGTTGTCTTCACTCTAGTTGAATAATAGAACGCCAGCCAAGATGGTCATGATTTTCATTCTTTATCGAGTTAAGGGATGTAATTTCGACGACAGTATTGCGGTCATCACTCAAGTTCAATGACGTATTTCTAGCCAAGATGGTCGTGGCTTCCTTTTTATATCGAGTCAGGTTATGTAATTCCGGTAAAGGTGTCGCGGTCTTTATTCCATTTGAATGATGTAATGCCAGCCAAGATGGTAGTGGTTTCATTCTATATCGAGTAAATGATGTAATTCCAGAGAAGGTGTTATTGTCTTCACTCGCTTGAATATTATAATGCCACCAAGATAGTTGTGGTTTTATTTCTATATCGAGTAAGGTGATGTAATTCTAGTGAAGGTATTGTTGTCTTCACTCTAGTTAAATAATATAATGCCAGCCAAGATGGTCGTGGTTTTCATTCTATATCGAGTTAAGGGATGTAATTCCGACGACATTATTGCGATCATCACTCAAGTTCAATGACGTATTTCTAGCCAAGATGGTTTTAGTTTCTATTCTATATCGAGTCAGGTTATGTAATTTCGGCAAAGGTGTCGCGGTCTTTACTCCATTTGAATGATGTATTGCAAACCAAAATGGTCGTGGTTTTCTTTCTATATCTAGTAAGGTGATGAAATTCCAATAAAGGTATTATTGTCTTCACTCCAGTTGAATAATGTAATGCCAGCCAAGATGGTTGTGGCTTTATTTCTATATCGAGTAAGGTAATGTAATTTCAGTGAAGGTGTGGATGTCTTCACTCCAGTTGAATAATATAATGCCAGCCAAGATTGTCGTGGTTTTCATTTTATATCGAGTTAGGGGTTGTAATTCCTACGATAGTATTGCGGTCATCACTCCAGTTCAATGACGTATTTCAAGCCAAGATGGTCGTGATTTCCATTTTATATCGAGTCAGGTGATGTAATTCCGGCAAAGGTGTCACGGTTTAAAATACAGTTGAATGATGTAATGCCAGCCAAAATGGTCATGATTTTCTTTCTATATTGAGTAAATGATGTAAATACAGAGAATGTGTTGTTGTCTTCACTCTAGTTATATATGGTAATGCCAGCCAAGATCGTTGTGGTTTTATTTCTATATCGACTAAGGTGATGTAATTCCAGTGAAGGTGTTGCTATCTTCACTCCAGTTGAATAATGTTATTCCAGCCAGATAGTCGTTGTTTTCATTCTATATCGAGTTAGGAGATGTAATTCCGGCGAAGCTGTCGCAATTTTTACTCTAGTTGAATGATTTAATGCCAACCAAGATGGTCGTGGTTTCATTCTATATCGAGTCAGGTAATGTAATTCCGGCAAAGGTGTCATAGTCATCACTCCAGTTGAATAATGAAATGCCAGACAAGATGGTCATGGTTCTCTTTCTATATCGAGTAAGGTGATGTAATTCTAGTGAAGGTGTTGTTGTCTTCACTCCAGTTAAATAATGTAATGTCATCAATGATGGTCGTGGTTTTAATTCGATATCGAGTTAAGAGATGTAATTCCGGCGAAGGTGTTACGGTCGTCACTCCAGTTGAATAATGTAATGCCATCCAAGATTGTTGTGGTTTTATTTCTATATCTAGTAAAGTGATGTAATTCTAGTGAAAGTGTTGTTGTCTTCACTCTAGTTGAATAATATAACGCCAGCCAAGATGGTCGTGGTTTTCATTCTATATCGAGTTAAGGGATGTAATTCCGACGATAGTATTGCGGTCATCACTCAAGTTCAATGACGTATTTCTAGCCAAGATGGTCGTGGGTTCCTTTCAATATCGAGTCAGGTTATGTAATTCCGGTAAAGGTGTCGCGGTCTTTATTCCATTTGAATGATGTAATGCTAGCCAAGATGGTCGTCGTTTTCTTTCTATATCGAGTAAGGTGATGAAATTCCAGTGAAGGTGTTGTTGTCTTCACTCAAGTTAAATAATGTAATGCCAGCCAAGATGGTTGTGGTTTTATTTCTATATCGAGTAAGGTAATGTAATTCCAGTGAAGGTGTTGATGTCTTCACTCCAGTTGAATAATATAATGACAGCCAAGATGGTCGTCGTTTTCATTTTATGTCGAGTTAGGGGATGTAATTCCGACGATAGTATTGCAGTCATCACTCCACGTCAATGACGTATTTCCAGCCAAGATGGTCGTCGTTTCCATTTTATATCGAGTCAGGTGATGTAATTCCGGCAAAGGTGTCGCGGTTTTTACTCCAGTGGAATGATGTAATGCAAGCCAAAATGATCGTGATTTTCTTTCTATATTGAGTAAATGATGTAATTACAGAGAAGGTGTCGCGGTTTTAAATGTTGTTGAATAATATTATTCCAGCCAGATAGTCGTTGTTTTCATTCTATATCGAGTTAGGGAAGTAATTCCGGCGAAGCTTTCATGATCTTCACTCTAGTTGAATGATTTAATACCAACCAAGATGGTCGTGGTTTCATTCTATATCGAGTCAGGTAATGTAATTCCCGCAAAGGTGTCACGGTCATCACTCCAGTTAAATGATGCTTTGCAAGACAAGACGGTCATAGTTTTCTTTCTATATCGAGTAAGGTGATGTAATTCTAGTGAAGGTATTGTTGTCTTCACTCTAGTTGAGTAATATAATGCCAGCCAAGATGGTCGTGGTTTTCATTCTATATCGAGTTAAGGGATGTAATTCCGACGACAATATTGCGATCATCACTCAAGTTCAATGACGTATTTCTAGCCAAGATGGTTATGGTTTCTATTCTATATCGAGTCAGGTTATGCAATTTCGGCAAAGGTATCGCGATCTTTACTCCATTTGAATGATGTATTGCCAACCATGATGGTCGTGGTTTTCTTTCTATAGCTAGTAAGGTGATGAAATTCCAATGAAGGTATTATTGTGTTCACTCCAGTTGAATAATGTAATGCCAGCCAAGATCGTTGTGGTTTTATTTCTATATCGAGTAAGGTAATGTAATTCCAGTGAAGATGTGGATGCCTTCACTCCAGTTGAATAATATAATGCCAACCAAGATGGTCGTGGTTTTCATTTTATTTCGAGTTAGGGGATGTAATTCCTACGATAGTATTGCGGTCATCACTCCAGTTCAATGACGTATTTCAAGCCAAGATGGTCGTGATTTCCATTTTATATCGAGTCAGGTGATGTAATTCCGACAAAGGTGTTGCAGTGTTTACTCCAATTGAATGATGTAATGCGAGCCAAGATGGTTGTGGTTTTCTTTATATATCGAGTAAAATGATGTAATTACAGAGAAGGTGTTGTTGTCTTCACTCCAGTTAAATAATGCAATGGCAGCATAGATGGTCAATGTTTTTTCGGTAGCGAGTAAGGTGATGTAATTGCAATAAAGGTGTTGTTGTCTTCACTCTAGTTAAATAATGTAATTTCAGCCATAATGGTTGTGGTTTTAGTTCAATATCGAGTTAAGGGATGTAATTCCGGCGATGGAGTTATAGTTGTCACTCCAGTTGAATAATGTAATGCCTGCCAAGATGGTTGTGGTTTTATTTCTATATCGAGTAAGGAGATGTAATTCCAGTGAAGGTGTTATTGTCTTCACTCCAGTTGAATAATGTAATGCAAGCCAAGATGGTCGTGGTTTTCATTCTATATCGAGTTAGGGGATATAATTCCGACGATCGTATTACGGTCATCACTCCAGTTCAATGATGTATTTCCAGCAAAGATGTATGTGGTTTCCATTCTATATAGAGTCATGTGATGTAATTCCAGCAAAGGTGTCGCGGTCTTTACTCTAGTTGTATGATGTAATGGTAACCAAAATGGTCGTGGCTTTCTTTCTATATCGATATAGGTGATGTAATTCCAGTGAATGTGTTGTTGCCTTCACTACAGTTGAATAATATAATGCCAGGCAAGATGGTTATGGTTTTATTTCTTTATCGAGTAAGGTGATGTAATTCCAGTAATGGTGTTGATGTCTTCACTCCAGTTGAATAATATAATGTCAGCCAAGATGTTCGTGGTTTTCATTCTATATCGAGATAGGGGATGTAATTTCGGCAAAGGTGTCGCGGTCTTTACTCTAGTTTTATGATGTAATGGTAACCAAAATAGTAGTGGTTTTATTTCTATATCGAGTAAGGTGATGTAATTCCAGTGAATGTGTTGTTGTCTTCACTCCAGTTGAATAATTTAATGCCAGACAGGATAGTTGTGGTTTTATTTCTATATCGAGTAAGGTGATGTAATTCCAGTGAAAGTGTTGTTGTCTGTACTCCAGTTGAATAATATAATGTCAGCCAAGATGGTCGTGGTTTTCATTCTATATTGAGTTAGGGGATGTAATTCCGACGATAGTATTGCGGTCATCACTCCAGTTCAATGACGTATTTCCAGCCATGATGCTGGTGGTATCTATTCTATATCGAGTCAGGTGATGTAATTCCGAAAAAGGTGTCACGGTCTTTACTCCAGTTGAATTATGTAATGCCAGCTAAGATGGTCGTGGTTTTCTGTCTATATCGAGTAAAATGATGTAGTTACAGAGATGGTGTTGTTGTCTTCACTTCAGTTAAATATTGTAATGCCAGCCAAGTTGGTTGTGGTTTTATTTCTATATCGAGTAAGGTGATGTAATTCCAGTGAAGGTGTTGTTGTCTTCACTCTAGTTCAAAAATGCAATGCCAGCCATGATGGTTGTGGTTTTAGTTCAATATCGAGTTAAAGGATGTAATTCCGGCGAAGGAGTTATGGTCGTCACTCCAGTCGAATAATGTAATTCCAGCCAACATGGTTGTGGTTTTATTTCTATATCGAGTAAGGTGATGTAATTCCAGTGAAGGTGTTACAGTCTTTACCCAAGTTGAATAATATAATTCCAGCCAGTTTGGTCATGGTTTTCATTCTAGATCGAGTTAGGGGATGTAATTTCGGTGACAGTATTGTGGTCATCACTTAAGTTCAATGACGTATTTCCAGCCAGAATGGTCATGAATTCCATTCTATCTCGAGTCAGGTGATGTAATTTCGACGAAGGTGTCGCGGTCTTTAGTATAGTTGAATGATGTAATGTCAGCCAAGATGGTCGTTGTTTTCATTCTATATTGAGTTAGGGGATGTAATTCCGATGATAGTATTGCGGTCATCACTCCAGTTCAATGACGCATTTCTAGCCAATATGGTCGTTGTTTCCATTCTATATCGAGTCAGGTGATGTAATTTCGGCAAAGGTATCGCGGTCTTTACTCCGGTTGAATAATGTAATGCCAGCTAATCTAGTTGTGGTTTTATTTCTATATTGAGTAAGCTGATATAATTCCTTCGAAGGTGTTGTTATCTTCACTCCAGTTAAATAATGTAATGTCATCCATGATGGTCGTGGTTTTAATTTAATATCGAGTTAGGGGATGTAATTCCGGCGAAGGTGTTACGGTTGTCACTCCAGTTGAATGATGTAATGCAATCCATGATGGTCGTTATTTGCTTTCTATATCGATTTTGGGGATGTAATTCCGGCGAAGGTGTCGTAGTTTTCACTCTAGTTGAATGATGTATTGACAGCCAAGATGGTTGTGGTTTTCATTCTATATCGAGTCAGGTTATGTAATTCCCGCAAATGTGTCGATTAAGGTGATGTAATTCCAGAGAATGTGTTGTTGTCTTCACACCAGTTGAAAGATATAATGCCAGCCAAGATGTTCTTGGTTTTCTTTCTATATTGAGTAAGGTGATGTAATTCCAGTCAAGGTGTTGTTGTCTTCACTGCAGTTGAATAATGTAATTCAAGCCAAAATAGTAGTGGTATTCATTCTATATCGAGTTAGGGGATGTAATTCCGATGATAGTATTGCGGTCATCACTACAGTTAAATGACGTATTTTCCAGCCAAGATGTATGTGGTTTCCATTCTATATCGAGTCAGGTGATGTAATTCTGGCAAAGGTGTCGCGGTCTTTACTCTAGTTGAATGATGTAATGTCAGCCAAGATGGTCATGGTTTTCATTCTATATCTTGTTAGGGGATGTAATTCGGACGATAGTATTGCAGTCATCACTCCACTTCAACGATGCATTTCCAGCCAAGATGGTCGTGGTTTCAATTCTATATCGAGTCAGGTGATGCAATTCTGGCAAAGGTGTCGCGGCCTTTAGTCTAGTTGAATAATGTAATGCCAGCTAAACTGGTTGTGGTTTTCATTCTATGTTGAGTAAGGAGATATAATTCCTACGAAGGTGTTGTTGTCTTTCCTCTAGTTAAATAATGTAATGTCATCCATAATGGTCGTGGTTTTAATTCAATATAGAGTTAGGGGATGTAATTTCGGTGAAAGTGTTGCGGTTGTCACTCCAGTTGAATGATGTTATGCCATCCATGATGGTCGTTATTTTCTTTCTATATCAATTTTTGGGATGTAATTCCGGTGAAGGTGTCACAGTCTTCACTCTAGTTGAATGATGTAATGACAGCCAAGATGGTTGTGGTTTTCATTCTATATCGAGTCAAGTTATGTAATTAAGGCAAATATGTCGATTAAGGTGATGTAATTCCAGAGAATGTGTTGTTGTCTTCATACCAGTTGAAAGATATAATGCCAGCCAAGATGTTCTTGATTTTCTTTCTATATTGAGTAAGTTGATGTAATTCCAGTTAAGGTGTTGTTGTCTTCACTGCAGTTGAATAATGTAATTCAAGCCAAGAT
This sequence comes from Anisodus acutangulus, assembly GCA_029783415.1. Classification (NCBI taxonomy): domain Eukaryota; kingdom Viridiplantae; phylum Streptophyta; class Magnoliopsida; order Solanales; family Solanaceae; genus Anisodus; species Anisodus acutangulus. The sequence goes on along the minus strand of CM056496.1, from coordinate 16,367,712 downwards.
GGTCGTGGTATTCATTCTATATCAAGTTAGGGGATGTAATTCCGACGATAGTATTGCGGTCATCACTCCAGTTCAATGATGTATTTTCCAGTCGAGATGTAGGTTGTTTACATTCTTTATCGAGTCAGGTGATGTAATTCCAGCAAAGGTGTCGCGGTCTATACTCTAGTCGTATGATTTAATGGTAACCAAAATGGTCATCGCTTTCGTTCTATATCGATATAGGTGATGTAATTCCAGTGAATGTGTTGTTGTCTTCACTCCAGTTGAATAATGTAATACTAGCCAAGATGGTTATGGTTTTATTTCTTTATTGAGTAAGGTGATGTAATTCCAGTAAAGGTGTTGATGTCTTCACTCCAGTTGAATAATATAATGTCAGCCAAGATGTTCGTGGTTTTCATTCTATATCGAGCTAGGGGATGTAATTCAGGCAAAGGTGTCGCGGTCTTTGCTCTAGTTTGATGATGTAATGATAACCAAAATGGTCGTGGCTTTCTTTCTATATCGATTAAGGTTATGTAATTCCAGTGAATATGTTGTTGTCTTCACTCCAGTTGAATATTGTGATGCCAGACAAGATTGTTGTGGTTTTATTTCTATATCTAGTAAGGTGATGTAATTCCAGTGAAAGTGTTGTTGTCTTCACTCCAGTTGAATAATATAATGTCAGCCAAGATGGTCGTGGTTTTCATTCTATATCGAGTTAGGGGATGTAATTTTGACGATAGTATTGCGGTCATCACGCCAGTTCAATGACGCATTTCCAGCCAAGATGTATGTGGTTTCCATTCTATATCGAGTCAGGTGATGTAATTCCAGCAAAGGTGACGCGGTCTTTACTCTAGTTGAATGATGTAATGCCCGCCAAGATAGTCGTGGTCTCCATTCTATATCGAGTCAGGTGATGCAATTTCGGCAAAGGTGTCACGGCCTTTAGTCTAGTTGAATAATGTAATGCCAGCTAAACTGGTCGTGGTTTTATTTCTATATTCAGTAAAATGATATAATTCCTATGAAGGTGTTGTTGTCTTCACTCTAGTTAAATAATGTAATGTCATCCATGATGGTCGTGGTTTTAATTCAATATCGAGTTAGGGGATGTAATTCCGGCGAATCTGTTGCGGTTGTCACTCCAGTTGAATGATGTTATGCCATCCATGATTGTCGTTATTTTGTTTCTATATCAATTTTGGAGATGTAATTCCGGCGAAGGTGTCGCAGTCTTCACTCTAGTTGAATGATGTAATGACAGCCAAGATGGTTGTGGTTTTGATTCTATATCAAGTCAGGTTATGTAATTCCGGCAAATGTGTCGATTAAGGTGATGTAATTCCAGAGAATGTGTTGTTGTCTTCACACCAGTTGAAAGATATAATGCCAGCCAAGATGTTCTTGGTTTTCTTTTTATATTGAGTAAGGTGATGTAATTCCAGTTAAGGTGTTGTTGTCTTCACTGCAGTTGAATAATGTAATTCATGCCAAGATGGTCGTGGTATTCATTCTATATCAAGTTAGGGGATGTAATTCTGACGATAGTATTGCAATCATCACTCCAGTTCAATGATGTATTTTCCAGCCAAGATGTATGTTGTTTACATTCTATATCAAGTCAGGTGATGTAATTTCAGCAAAGGTGTCGCGGTCTTTACTCTAGTTTTATGATGTAATGGTAACCAAAATAGTCATGGCTTTCTTTCTATCGATATAGGTGATGTAATTCCAGTGAATGTGTTGTTGTCTTCACTTTAGTTGAATAATGTACTGCCAGCCAAGATGGTTATTGTTTAATTTCTTTATCGAGTAAGGTGATGTAATTCCAGTAAAGGGGTTGATGTCTTTACTCCAATTGAATAATATAATGTCAGCCAAGATGGTCGTGGTTTTCATTCTGTATCGAGCTATGGGATGCAATTCCGGCAAAGGTGTCGCGGTCTTTACTCTAGTTGTATGATGTTATGGTAACCAAAATGGTCGTGGCTTTCTTTCTATATCGATTAAGGTGATGTAATTCCAGTGAATGTGTTGTTATTTTCACTACAGTTGTATAATGTAACGCCAGACAAGATAGTTGGGGTTTTATTTCTATATCGAGTAAGGTGATGTAAATCCAGTGAAAGTGTTGTTGTCTTCACTCCAGTTGAATAATATAATGTCAGCCAAGATGGTCGTGGTTTTCATTCTATATCGAGTTAGGGGATGTAATTTTGATGATAGTATTGCGGTCATCATGCCTGTTCAATGACGCATTTCCAGCCAAGATGTATGTGGTTTCCATTCTATATCGAGTCAGGTGATGTAATTTTAGCAAAGGTGTCGCGGTCTTTACTCTAGTTGAATGATGTAATGCCCGCCACGATAGTCATGGTTTCCATTCTATATCGAGTCCGGTGATGCAATTTCGGCAAAGGTGTCGCGGCCTTTAGTCTAGTTGAATAATGTAATGCCAGCTAAACTGGTCGTGGTTTTATTTCTATATTGAGTAAAGTGATATAATTCCTATGAAGGTGTTGTTGTCTTCACTCTAGTTAAATAATGTAATGTTATGCATGATGGTCGTGGTTTTAATTCAATATCGAGTTAGGGGATGTAATTTCGGCAAAGCTGTTGCGGTTGTCACTCCAGTTGAATGATGTTATGCCATCCATGATGGTCGTTATTTTCTTTCTATTTCAATTTTGGAGATGTAATTCTGGCGAAGGTGTCGCATTCTTCACTCTAGTTGAATGATGTAATGACAGCCAAGATGGTTGTGGTTTTGATTCTATATCAAGTCAGGTTATGTAATTCCGGCAAATGTGTCGATTAAGGTGATGTAATTCCAGAGAATGTGTTGTTGTCTTCACACCAGTTGAAAGATATAATGCCAGCCAAGATGTTCTTGGTTTTCTTTTTATATTGAGTAAGGTGATGTAATTCCAGTTAAGGTGTTGTTGTCTTCACTGCAGTTGAATAATGTAATTCATGCCAAGATGGTCGTGGTATTCATTCTATATCAAGTTAGGGGATGTAATTCAGACGATAGTATAGCAATCATCACTCCAGTTCAATGACATATTTTCCATCCAAGATGTATGTTGTTTACATTCTATATCGAGTCCGGTGATGTAATTCCAGCAAAGATGTCGCGGTCTTTACTCTAGTTGTATGATGTAATGGTAACCAAAATAGTCGTGGCTTTCTTTCTATATTGATATAGGTGATGTAATTCCAGTGAATGTGTTGTTGTCTTCACTTCAGTTGAATAATGTACTGCCAGCCAAGATGGTTATTGTTTAATTTCTTTATCGAGTAAGGTGATGTAATTCCAGTAAAGGGGTTGATGTTTTCACTCCAATTGAATAATATAATGTCAGCGAAGATGGTCGTGGTTTTCATTCTATATCGAGTTAGGGGATGTAATTTTGATGATAGTGTTGCGGTCATCACACCTGTTCAATGACGCATTTCCAGCCAAGATGTATGTGGTTTCCATTCTATATCGATTCAGGTGATGTAATTTAAGCAAAGGTGTCGCGGTCTTTACTCTAGTTGAATGATGTAATGCCCGCCAAGATAGTCGTGGTTTCCATTCTATATCGAGTCAGGTGATGCAATTTTGGCAAAGGTGTTGTTGTCTTCACTCCAGTTAAATAATGTAATGCCAACAAAAATGGTTGTGGTTTTATTTCTATATCGATTAAGGTGATGTAATTCCAGTGAAGGTGTTGCTGTCTTCACTCCTGTTGAAGAATATAATGCCAGCCAAGATGGTCGTGGTTTTTCTTCAATATCGAGTTCGGGGATGTAATTTCGACGATAGTATTGCGATCATCACTCCAGTTCAATGACATATTTCCAGCCAATATGGTCATGGTTTCCATTCTATATCAAGTCAGGTGATGTAATTCCGGCAAAGGTGTCTCGGTCTTTACTCCAATTGAATGATGTAATGCTCGCCAAGATGGTCGTGGTTTTCTTTCTATATCGATTTTGGGGATGTAATTCCGGCGAAGGTGTCGTAGTCTTCACTCTAGTTGAATGATGTAATGACAGCCAAGATGGTTATGGTTTTCATTCTATATCGAGTCAGGTTATGTAATTCCGGCAAAGGTGTCGCGGTCTTTACTCTAGTTGAATTATGTAATGGTAGTCAAAATGGTCATGGCTTTCTTTCTATATCGATTAAGGTGATGTAATTCTAGTGAATGTGTTATTTTCTTCACTCCAGTTGAATAATGCAATGCCATCTAAGATGGTCGTGGTTTTCATTCTATAACGAGTTAAGTGATGTAATTCCGCCAAATGTATCGCGATCTTTACTCTTGTTCAATGATGTAATGCCAGCCAAGATGGTCGTGGTTTTCTTTCTATATCGAGTAAGGTGATATAACATAAGCGAATGTGTTGTTGTCTTCACTCCAGTTAAATAATTTAATGCAAGCCAAGATGGTTGTGGTTTTATTTCTATATCGAGTAAGGGGATATAATTCCAGTGAAGGTGTTGGTGTCTTCACTCCAGTTGAAGAATATAATGACAGCCAAGATGGTCGTGGCTTATCTTCTATATTGAGTTAGGGGATGTAATTCCGGCGATAGTATTGCGCTCATCACTCTAGTTCAATGATATATTTCCAGTCAAGATGGTCGTGGTTTCCATTCTATATCGAGTCAGGTAATGTAATTCCGGCAAAGGTGACTCGGTCTTTACTCCAGTTGAATGATGTAATGCCAGCCAAGATGGTCATGGTTTTCTTTCTGTATCGATTTTACGGATGTAATTTCGGCGTAGGTGTCGCAGTCTTCACTCTAGTTGAATGATGTAATGAAGGCCAAGATGGTTGTGGTTTTCATTCTATATCGAGTCAGGTTATGTAATTCCGGCAAAGGTGTCGCGGCCTTTACTCTAGTTGAATGATGTTATTTTAGCGAAAATGGTCATGGCTTTCTTTCTATATCGATTAAGGTGATGTAATTCCAGTGAATGTGTTGTTGTCTTCACTCCAGTTGAATAATGTAATGCCATCCAAGATGGTCGTGGTTTTTATTCTATATCAAGTTAAGGGATGAATTTCCGATGACAGTATTGCGGTCATCCCTCAAGTTCAATGACGTATTTCCTGCCAAGATGGTCGTGGTTTTTATTCTAGGTTGATTTTAGGGATGTAACAATGGCAAAGGTGTTGCGGTCTTCACTCCCGTTGAATGATGTAATGCCAGCCAAGATGGTCGTGGTTTTCTTTCTATATCGAGTCTGGTTATGTAATTCTTGCAAAGGCGTCACGGTCTTCACTATAATTAAATGATGCAATGCCAGCTAAGATGGTCATGGTTTTTTTTGTATATCGAGTAAGGTGATGTAATTCTAGTGAAGGTGTTGTTGCCTTCACTACAGTTGAATAATGTAATGCCAGCAATGATGGTCGTGGTTTTAATTCAATATCGGGTTAAGGGATGTAATTGCGACAAAGGTGTTACGGTCATCACTCTAGTTAAATGATGTAATACCATCCATGATGGTTTTGGTTTTCATTCTATATCAAGTTTGGGGATGTAAATCTGTCGAAGGTGTCGCAGTCTTCACTCCAGTTGAATTATGTAATGACAGCCAAGATGGTTGTGCATTTCATTCTATATCGAGTCAGGTTATGTAATTTTGGAAAAGGTATCACAGTCTTCACTCCAGACGAAGGATGTAATGCCAGCCAAGATGTTCTTGGTTTTCTTTCTATATTGAGTAAGGTGATGTAATTCCAGTTATGGTGTTGTTGTCTTCACTTCAGTTGAATAATGTAATTCAAGCCAAATTGGTCGTGGTTTTCATTTTATATCGAGTTAGGGGATGTAATTCTGATGATAGTATTGCGGTCATCACTCCAGTTCAATGACGTATTTCGAATGATGTAATGGTAGCCAAAATGGTCGTGGCTTTCTTTCTATATAGATTAAGGTGATGTAATTCCAGTGAATGTGTTGTTGTCTTAACTCCAGTTGAATAATGTAATGCCAGGCAAGATGGTTGTGGTTTTATCTCTATATCGAGTAAGGTGATGTAATTCCAGTGAAGGTGTTGCTGTCTTAACTCCAGTTGAAGAATATAATTCATGCGAAAATGGTCGTGGTTCTCATTCTCTATCGAGTTAGGGGATGTAATTCTGACGATAGTATTGCGGTCATCACTCCAGTTCAATGACGTATTTCCAGCCAAGATGGTCGTGGTTTCCATTATATATCGAATCAGGTGATATAATTCCAGCAGATGTGTCGCAGTCTTTACTCTAGTTGAATGATGTAATGCCACCCAAGATGGTCGTGGTTTTATTTCTATATCGAGTAAGGTGCTGTAGTTCCAGTGAAGGTGTTGTTGTCTTCACTCCAGTTGAAGAATATAGAGTCAACCAATATGGTAGTGGTTTTCATTCTATATCGAGTTAGGGGATGTAATTCCGACGATAGTATTGCGGACATCACTACAGTTCAATGACGTATTTCCAGCCAAGATGGTCGTGGCTTCCATTCTATACCGAGTCAGGTGATGTAATTTCGGCAAAGGTGTCGCGGTATTTACTCCAGTTGAATTATGTAATGCCAGCCAAGATGGTCGTGTTTTTCTTTCTATAACGAGTAAGGTGATATAATTCCAATGAAGTTGTTGTCTTCACTCCGGTTAAATAATGTAATGCCAGCCAAGATGGTTGTGGTTTTATTTCTATATCGAGTAAGGTGATGTAATTCTAGTGAAGGTGTTGCTGTCTTCACTTCAGTTAAAGAATATAATGCCAGCCAAGATGGTCGTGGTTTCCATTCTATATCGAGTCAGGTGATGTAATTTTGGCAAAGGTGTCGCGGTCTTTACTCTAGTTGAATGATGTAATGCCAGCCAAGATGGTCGTGGTTTTCTTTTTATATCGAGTATGGTGATGTAGTTCCAGTGAAGGTGTTGTTATCTTCCCTCCAGTTGAATAATATAATGGCAGCCAAGATGGTTGTGGTTTTATTTCTTTATCGAGTAAGGTGATGTAATTCCAGTAAAGGTGTTATTGTCTTCACTCCAGTTGAATAATATAATGCTAGCCAAGATGGTCGTGGTTTTCATTCTATATCGAGCAAGGGGATGTAATTTCGACGATAGTATTGCGGTCATCACTCCAGTTCAATGACGTATTTCCAGCCAAGATGGTCGTGGTCTCCATTCTATATCGAGTCAGGTGATGTAATTCCTGCAAAGGTGTCGCGGTCTTTACACCAGTTGAATAATTTAATGCCACCCAAGATAGTCGTGGTTTTCTTTCTATAACGAGTAAGGTGATATAATTCCAATGAAGTTGTTGTCTTCCCTCCGGTTAAATAATGTAATGCCAGCCAAGATGGTTGTGGTTTTATTTCTATATCGAGTAAGGTGATGTAATTCTAGTGAAGGTGTTGCAGAATTCACTCCAGTTGAAGAATATAATGCCAGCTAAGTTGGTCGTGGTTTCCATTCTATATCGAGTGAGGTGATGTAATTTTGGCAAAGGTGTCGCGGTCTTTACTCTAGTTGAATGATGTAATACCAGCTAAGATGGTCGTGGTTTTCTTTTTATATCGAGTATGGTGATGTAGTTCCAGTGAAGGTGTTGTTATCTTCACTCCAGTTGAATAATGTAATGGCAGCCAAGATGGTTGTGGTTTTATTTCTTTATCGAGTAAGGTGATGTAATTCCAGTAAATGTGTTGATGTCTTCACTCCAGTTGAATAATATAATGCTAGCCAAGATGGTCGTGGTTTTCATTCTATATCGAGCTAGGGGATGTAATTTTGACGATAGTATTGTGGTCATCACTCCAGTTCAATGACGTATTTCCAGCCAAGATGGTCGTGGTCTCGATTCTATATCGAGTCAGGTGATGTAATTCCTGCAAAGGTCTCGCGGTCTTTACACCAGTTGAATAATTTAATGCCACCCAAGACAGTCGTGGTTTTCTTTCTATAACGTGTAAGGAGATATAATTCCAGTGAAGGTGTTCTTGTCTTCACTCCAGTTAAATAATGTAATTTCATCCATGATAGTCGTGGTTTTAATTCAATATCGAGTTTGAGGATGTAATTCCGGCGAAGGTATTGCGGTTGTCATTCCAGTTGAAAGATATGATGCCATCCATGATGGTCGTGGTTTTCATTCTATATCTATTTTTGGGATGTAATTTCGGCGAAGGTGTCGCAGTCTTCACTCTATTTGACTGATGTAATTACAACCAAGATAGTTGTGGTTTTCATTCTAAATTAAGTCAGGTTATGTTATCCCAGCAAAGGCGTCACGGTCTTCACTCCAATGGAATGATGCAATTCCCGCTAAGATGGTCATGGATTTTTTATTTATCGAGTAAGGTGATGTAATTCCAGTTAAGGTGTTGTTGTCTTCACTCTAGTTGAATAATGTAATGCAAGCCAAGATATTCGTGGTTTTCATTCTATATCAAGTAAGGGGATGTAATTCCGACTATAGTATTGCGGTAACCACTCCTGTTCAATGACGTATTTCCAGCAAAGATGTACGTGGTTTCCATTCTATATCATGTCAGGTGATGTAATTCCGGCAAAGGTGTTGCGTTCTTTACTCCAGTTGAATGATGTAATGCCAGCCAAGATGGTTGTGGTTTTCTTTCTATATTGAGTAAGGTGATGTAATTCCAGTGAAGGTGTTGTTGTCTTCACTCCAGTTGAATAATGTAATGCCAGCCAAGATGGTTGTGGTTTTATTTCTTTATCGAGTAAGGTCATGTAATTCCAGTGAATGTGTTGATGTTTTCACTCCAGTTGAATAATATAATGCCAGCCAAGATGGTCGTGGTTTTCATTCTGCATCGGGTTAGGGGATCTAATTCCGACGATAGTATTGTAGTCATCACTCCAATTCAATGACCTATTTCCAGCCAAGATGGTCGTGGTTTCCATTCCATATCGAGTCAGGAGATGTAATTCTGGGAAAGGTGTCGCGGTCTTTACTATAGTTGAATAATGTAATGCCACCCAAGATAGTCGTGGTTTTATTTCTATATCGAGTAAGGTGATATAATTCCAGTGAAGGTGTTGTTATCTTCACTCCAGTTGAATAATGTAATGCCAGAAAAGATGTTTGTGGTTTTATTTCTATAATGAGCAAGGTGATGTAATTCCAGTTAAGGTGTTTTTCTCTTCACTCCAGTTGGATAATATAATGACAGCCAAGATGGTCGTGGTATTCATTTTATATCGAGTTAGGGGATGTAATTCCGATGATAGTATTGCGGTCATCACTCCAGTTCAATGACGTATTTCCAGCAAAGATGTACGTGGTTTCCATTCTATATCAAGTCAGGTGATGTAATTCCGGAAAAGGTGTCGCGTTCTTTACTCGAATTGAATGATGTAATACCAGCCATGATGGTCGTAGTTTTCTTTCTATATCATGTAAGGTGATATAATTCCAGTGAAGGTGTTGTTATCTTCACTCCAGTTGAATAATGTAATGGCAGCCAAGATGGTTGTAGTTTTATTTCTATATCGAGTAAGGTGATGTAATTCCAGTGAAGGTGTTGATGTCTTCACTCCAGTTGAATAATATAATGCTAGCCAAAATGGTCATGGTTTTCATTCTATATCGAGCTAGAGGATGTAATTCCGACGAAAGTATTGTGGTCATTACTCCAGTTCAATGACGTATTTCCAGCCAAGATGGTCGTGGTTTCCATTCTATATCGAGTCAGGTGATGTAATTCCGGCAAAGGTGTTGCGGTCTTTACTCCAGTTGAATAATGTAATGCCACCCAAGATAGTCGTGGTTTTCTTTCTATATCGAGTAAGGTGGTATAATTCCTATGAAGGTGTTGTTATCTTCACTCCAGTTGAATAATGTAATGGCAGCCAAGATGGTTGTGGTTTTATTTCTATATCGAGTAAGGTGATGTAATTCCAGTGAAGGTGTTGATGTCTTCACTCCAGTTGAATAATATAATGCTAGCCAAAATGGTCGTGGTTTTCACTCTATTTCTATTTTGGGGATGTAATTCCAGCGAAGGTGTCGCAGTCTTCACTCTAGTTGAATGATGGTATTACAGCCAAGATGGTTGTGGTTTTCATTCTATATCTAGTCAGGTTATGCAATTCCGGCAAAGGTGTTGCGGTCTTCACTCCAGTTTAATGATGTAATGCCAACCAATATGATCGTGGTTTTCATTCAATTTCAAGTCTGGTTATGTAATTCCATTAAAGGCATCACGGTATTCACTCTAATTGAATGGTGCAATGCCAGCTAAGATGGTCATGGTTTTTTTTATATCAAGTAATGTTATGTAATTCCGGCAAAGATGTCGCGGTCTTTACTCAGTTGGATGATGTAATGCCATCCATGATGGTCGTGGTTTTCACTCTATATCTATTTTGGGGATGTAATTTCGACGAAGGTGTCGCAGTCTTCACTCTAGTTGAATTATGGTAATACAGCCAATATGGTTGTGGTTTTCATTCTATATCGAGTTAGGTTATGTATTTCTGGCAAAGGTGTTGCGGTCTTCACTCCAGTTTGATGATTTAATGCCAACCAATATGGTCGTGGTTCTCATTCTATATCGAGTCTGGTTATGTAATTACATCAAAGGCGTCACGGTCTTCACTCCAATTGAATGATGCAATACCAGCTAAGATGGTCATGGTTTTTTTTTTATATCAAGTCAGGTGATGTAATTCCGGCAAAGGTGTCGCGGTCTTTACTCCAAGTGAATGAAGTAATACCAGCCATGATGGTCGTGGTTTTCTTTCTATATCGAGTGAGGTGATATAATTCCAGTGAAGGTGTTGTTATCTTCACTCCAGTTGAATAATGTAATGGCAGCCAAGATGGTTGTGGTTTTATTTCTATATCGAGTAAGGTGATGTAATTCCAGTGAGGTGTTGATGTCTTCACTCATGTTGAATAATATAATGCTAGCCAAAATGGTCGTGGTTTTCATTCTATATCGAGCTAGAGGATGTAATTTCGACGATAGTATTGTAGTCATCACTCCAGTTCAATGACCTATTTCCAGCCAAGATGGTCGTGGATTCCATTCTATATCAAGTCAGGTAATGTAATTCTGGCAAAGGTGTCGCGGTCTTACTCCAATTGAATAATGTAATGCCACCCAAGATAGTCGTGGATTTCTTTCTATATCGAGTAAGGTGATATAATTCCAGTGAAGGTGTTCTTATCTTCACTCCAGTTGAATAATGTAATGGCAGCCAAGATGGTTGTGGTTTTATTTCTATATCGAGTAAGGTGATGTAATTCCAGTGAAGGTGTTGATGTCTTCACTCCAGTTGAATAATATAATGCTAACCAAAATGGTCGTGGTTTTCATTCTATATCGAGCTAGAGGATGTAATTCCGACGATAGTATTGTGGTCATCACTCCAGTTCAATGACCTATTTCCAGCCAGGTTGGTCGTGGTTTCCATTCTATATCGAGTCAGGTGATGTAATTCTGGCAAAGGTGTCATGGTCTTTACTCCAGTTGAATAATCTAATGCCACCCAAGATAGTCGTGGATTTCTTTCTATATCGAGTAAGGTGATGAAATTCCAGTGAAGGTGTTGTTATCTTCACTCTAGTTGAATAATGTAATGGCATCCAAGATGGTTGTAGTTTTATTTTTTTGTCGAGTAAGGTGATGTAATTCCAGTGAAGGTGTTGATGTCTTCACTCCAGTTGAATAATAAAATGCCAGCCAATATGGTCATGGTTTTCATTCTATATCAAGTTAGGGGAAGTAATTCCGACGATAGTATTGTGGTCATCACTCTAGTTCAATGACGTATTTCCAGCCAAGATGGTCGTGGTTTCCATTCTATATCGAGTTAGGTGATGTAATTTCGGTAAAGGTGTCGCGGTCTTTACTCCAGTTGAATAATGTAATGTCATCCATGATGGTCGTGGTTTTAATTCAATATTGAGTTAGGGGATGTAATTCCGGCGAAGGTGTTGCGATTGTCACTCCTGTTGAATGATGTAATGCCATCCATGATAGTCGTGGTTTTCACTCTATATCTATTTTGGGGATGTAATTCCGACGAAGGTGTCGCAGTCTTAACTCTAGTTTAATGATGTTATTACAGCCAAGATGGTTGTGGTTTTCATTCTATATCGAGTCAGGTTATGTAATTCCGGCAAAGGTGTTGCGGCCTTCACTCCAGTTTAATGATTTAATGCCAACCAATATGGTCGTGGTTTTCATTCTATATCGATTCTGGTTATGTAATTCCATCAAAGGCGTCACGGTCTTCACTCCAATTGAATGATGCAATGCCAGCTAAGATGGTCATGGTTATTTTGTATATCAAGTACGGTGATGTAATTCTAGTGAAGGTGTTGTTGTCTTCACTCCAGTTGAATAATGTAATGCCATACATGATGGTCGTGGTTTTCCTTCTATATTAAGTTTGGGGATGTAATTCCGGCGAAGGAGTCGCAGTCTTCACTCTAGTTGAATTATGTAATGACAGCCAAGATGGTTGTGGTTTTCATTCTATATCAAGTCATTTTATGTAATTTTGGTAAAGGTATCACCGTCTTCACTCCAGTTGAAAGATGTAATGCCAGCCAAGATGTTCTTGGTTTTCTTTCTATATTGAGTATGGTGATGTAATTCTAGTTAAGGTGTTGTTGTCTTCACTCCTGTTGAATAATGTAATGCCATCAAAGATGTTTGCGGTTTTCTTTCTATAATGAGTAAGGTGATGTAATTCCAGTTCAGGTGTTGTTGTCTTCACTCTTGTTGAATAATGTAATGCAAGCCAAGATATTCGTGGTTTTCATTAAATATCAAGTTAGGGGATGTAATTCCGACGATGGTATTGCGGTCATCACTCCAGTTCAATGACGTATTTCCAGCAAAGATGAACGTAATTTCCATTCTATATCAAGTCAGGTGATGTAATTCCAGCAAAGGTGTCGCGGTCTTTACTCCAATTGAATGATGTAATACCAGCCATAATGGTCGTGGTTTTTTTCTATATCGAGTAAGTTGATATAATTCCAGTGAAGATGTTGTTATCTTCACTCCAGTTGAATAATGTAATGGCAGCCATGATGGTTGTGGTTTTATTTATATAATGAGTAAGGTGATGTAATTCCAGTTAAGGTGTTGTTGTCTTCACTCCAGTTGAATAATGTAATGCAAGCCAAGATATTCGTGGTTTTCATTCTTTATCAAGTTAGGGGATGTAATTCCCACGATAGTATTGCGGTCATCACTCTAGTTCAATGATGTATTTCCAGCAAAGATGTACGTGGTTTCCATTCTATATCAAGTCAGGTGATGTAATTCCAGCAAAGGTGTCGCGGTCTTTACTCCAGTTGAATGATGTAATACCAGCCATGATGGTCGTGGTTTTCTTTCTATATCGAGTAAGGTGATATAATTCCAGTGAAGGTGTTGATGTCTTCACTCCAGTTGAATAATATAATGCTAGCCAAAATGGTCGTGGTTTTAATTCTATATCGAGCTAGATGATGTAATTCCGATGATGGTATTGTAGTCATCACTCCAGTTTAATGACCTATTTCCAGCCAAGATGGTCATGGTTTCCATTCTATATCGAGTCAGGTGATGTAATTCTGGCAAAGGTGTCGCGGTCTTTAGTCAAGTTGAATAATGTAATGCCACCCAAGATAGTCGTGGTTTTCTTTCTATATCGAGTAAGGAGATATAATTCCAACGAAGGTGTTGTTATCTTCACTCAAGTTGAATAATGTAATGGCAGCCAAGATGGTTGTGGTTTTATTTTTTTGTCGAGTAAGGTGATGTAATTCCATTGAAGGTGTTGATGTCTTCACTCCAGTTGAATAATATAATGCCATCCAAGATGGTCGTGGTTTTCATTCTATATCGAGTTAGGGGATGTAATTCCGACGATAGTATTGTGATCATCACTCTAGTTCAATGACGTATTCCCAGCCAAGATGGTCGTGGTTTCCATTCTATATCGAGTCAGGTAATGTAATTCTGGCAAAGGTGTCGCGCTGTTTATTCCAGTTGAATAATGTAATTCCACTCAAGATAGTCGTCGATTTCTTTCTATATCGAGTAAGGTGATGTAATTGCAGTGAAGGTGTTGTTATCTTCACTCCAGTTGAATAATGTAATGGCAGCCAAGATGGTTGTGGTTTTATTTCTTTATCGAGTAAGGTGATGTAATTCCAGTGAAGGTGTTGAAGTCTTCACTCCAGTTGAGTAATATAATGTCAGCCGAGATGGTCGTGGTTTTCATTCTATATCGAGTTAGGGGATGTAATTCCGACGATAGTATTGTGGTCATCACTCTAGTTCAATGACGTATTTCCAGCCAAGATGGTCGTGGTTTCCATTCTATAGCCAGTCAGGTGATGTAATTCTGGCAAAGGTGTCGCGCTGTTTATTCCAGTTGAATAATGTAATGCCACCCAAGATAGTCGTGGATTTCTTTCTATATCGAGTAAGGTGATGTAATTGCAGTGAAGGTGTTGTTATCTTCACTCCAGTTGAATAATGTAATGGCAGCCAAGATGGTTGTGGTTTTATTTCTTTATCGAGTACGGTGATGCAATTCCAGTGAAGGTGTTGAAGTCTTCACTCCAGTTGAGTAATATAATGTCAGCCAAGATGGTCGTGGTTTTCATTCTATATCGTGTTAGGGGATGTAATTCCGACGAAAGTATGGTGGTCATTACTCCACCTCAATGACGTATTTCCAGCCAAGATGGTCGTGGTTTCCATTCTATATCGAGTCAGGTGATGTAATTCTGGCAAAGGTGTCGCGGTCTTTACTCTAGTTGAATCATGTAATGCCACACAAGATAGTCGTTGTTTTCTTTCTATATCGAGTAAGGTGATATAATTCTAGCGATAGTGTTGTTGTCTTCACTCCAGTTAAATAATGTAATGTCATCTATGATGGTCATGGTTTTAATTCAATATTGAGTTAGGGGATGTAATTCCGGCGAAGGTATTGCGGTTGTCACTCCAGTTGAATGATGTAATGCCATCCATGATGGTCGTGGTTTTCACTCTATATCTATTTTGGGGATGTAATTCCGGCGAAGGTGTCTCTGTTTTCACTCTAGTTGAATGATGTTATTAGAGCCAAGATGGTTGTGGTTTTCAATCTATATCGAGTTAGGTTATGGAATTCCGGCAAAGGTGTTGCGGCCTTCACTCCAGGTTAATGATTTAATGCCAACTAATATGGTCGTGGTTTTCATTCTATATCGAGTCTGGTTATGTAATTCCATCAAAGACTTCACGGCCTTCACTCTAATTGAATGATGCAATGCCAAGTAAGATGGTCATGGTTTTTTTTGGATATCAAGTACGGTGATGTAATTCTAGTGAAGGTGTTGTTGTCTTCACTCCAGTTGAATAATGTAATGCAAGCCAAGATGGTCGTGGTTTCATTCTCTATCGAGTTAGGGGATGTAATTCCGACAATAGTATTGTGGTCATCACTCCAGTTCAATGACGTATTTCCAGCAAAGATGTACGTTTTCATTCTATATCTAGTCAGGTGATGTAATTCCGGCAAATGTGTCATCTTTACTGTAGTTGAATGATGTAATGGTAACCAAAATGGTCGTGGCTTTCTTTCTATATCAATTAACGTGATGTAATTCCGATGAATGTGTTATTGTCTTCACTCAAGTTGAATAATGTAATGCTAGACAAAATGGTTGTGGTTTTATTTCGATATCGAGTAAGGTGATGTAATTCCAGTGAAAGTGTCATAGTCTTCACTTTATTAAGTTTTGGGATGTAATTCCGGCGAAAGTGTCATAGTCTTCACTTTAGTTGAATTATGTAATGACAGCCAAGATGGTTGTGGTTTTCATTCTATATCAAGTCAGGTTATGTAATTTTGGTAAAGGTATCACGGTCTTCACTCCAGTTGAAAGATGTAATGACAGGCAAGATGTTCTTGGTTTTCTTTCTATATTGAGTAAGGTGATGTAATTCCAGTTAAGGTGTTGTTGTCTTCACTCCAGTTGAATAATGTAATGCCAGCAAATATGTTTTTGGTTTTCTTTCTATAATGAGTAAGGTGATGTAATTCCAGTTAAGGTGTTGTTGTCTTCACTCCAGTTGAATAATATAATGCAAGCCAAGATGGTCGTGGTTTTCATTCTATATCAAGTTAGGGGATGTAATTCCGATGATAGTATTGTGGTCATCACTCCAGTTCAATGACGTATTTCCCGCAAAGATGTACGTGGTTTCCATTCTATATCAAGTCAGGTGATGTAATTTCGGCAAAGGTGTCGCGGTCTTTACTCTAGTTGAATGATGTAATACCAGCCATGATGGTCGTGGTTTTCTTTCTATATCGAGTAAGTTGATATAATTCCAGTGAAGGTGTTTTCATGTTCACTCCAGTTGAATAATGTAATGGCTGCCAAGATGGTTATGGTTTTATTTCTTTATCGAGTAAGGTGATGTAATTCCAGTGAAGGTGTTGATGTCTTCACTCTAGTTGAATAATATAATGCCAGCCAAGATGGTCGTGGTTTTCATTCTATATCGAGTTAGGGGATGTAATTTCGACGATAGTATTGTGGTCATCACTCCAGTTCAATGACGTATTTCCAGCCAAGATGGTCGTGGTTTCCATTCTATATCGAGTCAGGTGATGTAATTCCGGCAAAGGTGTCGCGGTCTTTACTCAAGTTGAATAATGTAATGCCACCCAAGATAGTCGTGGTTTTCTTTCTATATCGAGTAAGGTTATATAATTCCAGCGAAGGTGTTGTTGTCTTCACTCAAGTTAAATAATGTAATTTCATCCATGATAGTCGTGGTTTTAATACAATATTGAGTTAGGGGTTGTAATTCCGGCGAAGGTTTAAATGATGTAATGCCATCCATGATTGTCGTGGTTTTCACTCTATATCTATTTTAGGGATGTAATTGCGAAGGTGTGGCAGTCTTCACTCTAGTGGAATGATGTTATTACAGCCAAGATGGTTGTGGTTTTCATTCTATATCGAGTCAGGTTATGTAATTTCGGCCTTCACTCCAGTTTAATGATTTAATGCCAACCAATATGGTCATGGTTTTCATTCTATATCGAGTCTGGTTATGTAATTCCATCAAAGGTGTCACGGTCTTCTCTCCAATAGAATGATGCAATGCCAGCTAAGATGGTCATGGTTTTTTTTGTATATCTAGTACGGTGATGTAATTCAAGTGAAGGTGTTGTGGTCTTCACTCCAGTTGAATAATGTAATGCCAGCCATGATGGTGGTGGTTTTAATTAAATATTGAGTCAACGGATATAATTCCGGCGAAGGTGTTACGGTCGTCACTCTAGTTGAATGATGTAATGCCATCCATGATGGTCGTGGTTTTGCTTCTATATTAAGTTTGGGGATGTAATTTCGGCTAAGGTGTCACAGTCTTCACTCTAGTTGAATTATGTAATGATAGGCAAGATGGTTGTGGTTTTCAGTCTATATCAAGTCAGGTTATGTAATTTCCGCAAAGGTATCACGGTCTTCACTCAAGTTGAAAGATCTAATGCCAGCCAAGATGTTCTTGGTTTTCTTTCTATATTGAGTAAGGTGGTGTAATTCCAGTTAAGTTGTTGTTGTCTTCACTCCAGTTGAATAATGTAATGCCATCAAAAATGGTTGTGGTTTTCTTTCTATAATGAGTAAGGTGATGTATTCCAGTTAAGGTGTTGTTGTCTTCACTCCCGTTGAATAATGTAATGCACGCCAAGATGGTCGTGGTTTTCATTCTATATCAAGTTAGGGGATGTAATTCCGACGATAGTATTGCGATCATCACTCCAGTTCAATTACGTATTTCGAGCCAAGATGGACGTGGTTTCCATTTTATATCGAGTCAGGCGATTTAATTCCGTCAGAGGTGTCGCGGTCTTTACTCTAGTTGAATGATGTAATGGTAGACAAAATGGTCATGGCTTTCTTTATATATCTATTAAGGTGATGTAACTCCAGTGAATGTGTTGTTCTCTTCACTCCAGTTGAATATTGTAATGGCAGACAAGATGGTTGTTGTTTTATTTCTTTATCATGTAAGATGATGTAATTCCAGTGAAGGTGTTGATGTCTTCACTCTAGTTGAATGTTGTAATTACAACCAATATGGTTGTGGTTTTCATTCTATATCGAGTAAGGTTATGTAATTCCGGCAGAGGTGTTGCGGTCTTCACTCTAGTTTAATGATTTAATGCCAACCAAGATGGTCGTGGTTTTCATTCTATATCGAGTCTGGCTATGTAATTCCAGTAAAGGCGTCACGATTTTCACTCCAATTGAATGATGCAATGCCAGTTATGATGGTCATGGTTTTTTTTGTATATCGAGTAAGGTGATGTAATTCTAGTGAAGGTGTTGTTGTCTTCACTCCAGTTGAACAATGTAAAGCCAGCCATGATGGTCGTGGTTTTATATAAATATGGAGTTAAAGGATGTAATTCCGGTGAAAGTGTTACGGTCGTCACTCTAGTTGAATGAGGTAATGCCATCTATGCTGGTCGTGGTTTTTCTTCTATATTATGTTTGGGGATGTAATTCCTGCGAAGGTGTCGCCGTCTTCACTCCAGTTGAATTATGTAATGACAACCAAGATGGTTGTGGTTTTCATTCTATATCAAGTCAGGTTATGTAATTTTGGTAAAGGTATCACGGTCTTCACTCTAGTTGAAAGATGTAATGCCAGCCAAGATGTTCTTAGTTTTCTGTCTATATTGAGTAAGGTGATGTAATTCCAGTTAAGGTGTTGTTGTCTTCACTCCAGTTGAATAATGTAATGCCAGCAAATATGTTTGTGGTTTTCTTTCTATAATGAGTAAGGTGATGTAATTCCAGTTAAGGTGTTGTTGTCTTCACTCCAGTTGAATAATGTAATGCAAGCCAAGATGGTCGTGGTTTCATTCTCTATCGAGTTAGGGGATGTAATTCCGACAATAGTATTGTGGTCATCACTCCAGTTCAATGACGTATTTCCAGCAAAGATGTACGTTTTCATTCTATATCTAGTCAGGTGATGTAATTCCGGCAAATGTGTCGCAGTCTTTACTCTAGTTGAATGATGTAATGGTAACCAAAATGGTCGTGGCTTTCTTTCTATATCAATTAACGTGATGTAATTCCGATGAATGTGTTATTGTCTTCACTCAAGTTGAATAATGTAATGCTAGACAAAATGGTTGTGGTTTTATTTCGATATCGAGTAAGGTGATGTAATTCCAGTGAAGGTGTTGATGTCTTCAATCCAGTTGAATAATATAATGCCATCCAAGATACGATGGTCGTGGTTTTCATTCTATATCGAGCTAGGGGATGTAATTACGATGATAGTATTGTGGTCATCACTCTAGTTCAATGACGTATTTCCAGCCAAGATGGTCGTAGTTTCGATTCTATATCGAGTCAGGTGATGTAACTACGGCAAAGGTGTCGCGGTCTTTACTCTAGTTGAATAATGTAATGCCACCCAAGATAGTCGTGGTTTCCTTTCTATAACGAGTAAGGTGATATAATTTCAGTGAAGGTGTTGTTGTCTTCACTCCAGTTAAATAATGTAATGCAAGCCAAGATGGTTGTGGTTTTATTTCTATATCGAGTAAGGTGATGTTATTCCAGTGAAGGTGTTGTTGTCTTCACTCAAGTTGTAGAATATAATGCACGCCAAGATTGTCGTGGTTTCCATTCTATATCGAGTTAGGTCATGTAATTCCGGCAAAGGTGTCACGGTCTTTACTCCAGTTGAATGATATAATGCCAGCCAAGATGGTCGTGGTTTTCTTTCTATATCGAGTAATGTGATATAATTCCAGCGAAGGTGTCGCGGTCTTTACTGCAGTTGAATAATGTAATGCCAACCAAGATAGTCGTAGTTTTGTTTCTATATCTAGTATGGTGATATAATTCCAGCGAAGGTGTTGTTATCTTCACTCCAGTTAAATAATGTAATGTCATCCCTGATGGTCGTGGTTTTACTTCTATATCAAGTTAGGGGATGTAATTCCGGCGAAGGCCATGATGGTCATGGTTTTCATTCTATATCTATTTTGGGGATGTAATTCCGGCGAAGGTGTTGCGGTCTTCACTCTAGTTTAATGATTTAATGCCAACCAAGATGGTCGTGGTTCTTATTCTATATCGAGTCTGGTTATGCAATTCCAGTAAAGGCGTCACGGTTTTTATTCCAATTGAATGTTGCAATGCCAGTTAAGATGGTCCTGGTTTTTTTTGTATATTGAGTAAGGTGATGTAATTCTAGTGAAGGTGTTGTTGTCTTCATTCCAGTTGAATAATGTAAAGTCAGCCATGATGGTCGTGGTTTTAATTAAATATCGAGTTAAGGGATGTAATTCCGGCGAAGGTGTTACGGTCGTCACTCCAGTTGAATGACATAATGTCATCCATGATGGTCGTGGTTTTCATTCTATATCAAGTTTGGGGATTTAATTCCGGGGAAGGTGTCGTTGTCTTCACTCTAGTTGAATTATGTAATGACAACGAAGATGGTTGTGGTTTTCATTCTATATCGAGTTAGGTTATGTAATTTCGGCAAAGCTATCACGGTCTTCACTCCAGTTGAAAGATGTAATGCCAGCAAAGATGTTTTTGGTTTTCTTTCTATATTGTGTAAGGTGATGTAATTCCAGTTAAGGTGTTGTTGTCTTCACTCCAGTTGAATAATGAAATGCCAGCTAAGATGTTTGTGGTTTTTTTCTATAATGAGTAAGGTGATGTAATTCCAGTTAAGGTGTTGTTGTCTTCACTCCAGTTGAATAATGTATTGCAAGCCAAGATGGTCTTGGTTTTTATTCTATATCAAGTTAGGGGATGTAATTCCGACGATAGTATTGCGGTCATCACTCCAGTTCAATGACGTATTTGCAGCAAAGATGTACGTGGTTTCCATTCTATATCAAGTCAGGTGATGTAATTTCGGCAAAGGTGTCGCGGTCTTTACTCTAGTTGAATGATATAATACCAACCAAGATGGTCGTGGTTTTCTTTCTATATCGAGTAAGGTGATGTAATTCCAGTAAAGGTTTTGTTATCTTCACTCCAGTTGAATAATGTAATGGCAACCAAGGTGGTTGTGGTTTTATTTCTTTATCGAGTAAGGTGATGTAATTCCTGTGAAGGTGTTGATGTCTTCCCTCCAGTTGAATAATATAATGCTAGCCAAGATGGTCGTGGTTTTCATTCTATATCGAGCTAGGGGATGTAATTCCGATGATAGTATTGTGGTCATCACTCCAGTTCAATGACATATTTCCAGCCAAGATGGTCGTGGTTGCCATTCTATATCGAGTCAGGTGATGTAATTCTGACAAAGGTGTCGCAGTATTTACTCTAGTTGAATAATGTAATGCCACCCAAGATAGTCGTGGTTTTCTTTCTATATCGAGTAAGTTTATATAATTCCAGCGAAGGTGTTGTTGTCTTCACTCCAGTTAAATAATGTAATGTCATCCATGATGGTCGTGGTTTTAATTCAATATCGAGTTAGAGGATGTAATTCCGGCGAAGGTGTTGCAGTTGTCACTCTAGTTGAATGATGTAATTCCATCCATGATGGTCGTGGTTTTCATTCTATATCTATTTTGGGGATGTAATTCCGGCGAAGGTGTCGCAGTCTTCACTCTAGTTGAATGATGTAATTACAGCCAAGATGGTTGTGGTTTTCATTCTATATCGAGTCGGGTTATGTAATTCCGACAAAGGTGTTGCGGCCTTCACTCCAGTTTAATGATTTAATGCCAACCAAGATAGTCGTGGTTTTCATTCTATATCGAGTATGGTTATGTAATTCCAGCAAAGGCGTCACGGTCTTCACTCCAATTGAATGATGCATTGCCAGCTAAGATGTCATGTTTTTTTGTATATCGAGTAAAGTGATGTAATTCTAGTGAAGTTGTTGTTATCTTCACTCTAGTTGAAAAATGTAATGCCTGCCATGATGGTCGTAGTTTTAATTAAATATCGAGTTAAGGGATGTAATTCCGGCGAAGGTGTTACGGTCGTCACTCTAGTTGAATGATGTAATGCCATCCATGATGGTCTTGGTTTTCATTCAATATAAAGTTTGGGGATGTAGTTCCGGCGAAGGTGTCGCAGTCTTCACTCTAGTTAAATTATGTAATGACAGCCAAGATGGTTGTGGTTTTCATTCAATATCGGTTCAGGTTATGTAATTTCGGCAAAGGTATCACGGTCTCCACTCCCGTTGAAAGATGTAATGCCAGCCAAGATGTTCTTGGTTTTCTTTCTATATTGAGTAAGGTGATGTAATTCCAGTTAAGGTGTTGTTGTCTTCACTACAGTTGAAGAATGTAATACCAGCCAAGATGTTTATGGTTTTCTTTCTATATCAAGTAAGGTGATGTAATTCCAGTTAAGGTGTTGTTGTTTTCACTCCAGTTGAATAATGTGATGCATGCCAAGATGGTCGTGGTTTTCATTCTATATCGAGTTAGGGGATGTAATTCCGACGATTGTATTGCGGCCATCACTCCAGTTCAATGACGTATTTCCAGCAAAGATGTATGTGGTTTCCATTCAATATAGAGTCAGGTGATGTAATTCCGGCAAAGGTGTCGCAGTATTTACTCCAGTTGAATAATGTAATGCCACCCAAGATAGTCGTGGTTTTCTTTCTATATCGAGTAAGTTTATATAATTCCAGCGAAGCTGTTGTTGTCTTCACTCCAGTTAAATAATGTAATGTCATCCATGATGGTCGTGGTTTAAATTCAATATCGAGTTAGAGGATGTAATTCCGGCGAAGGTGTTGCAGTTGTCACTCTAGTTGAATGATGTAATGCCATCCATGATGGTCGTGGTTTTCATTCTATATCTATTTTAGGGATGTAATTCCGGCGAAGGTGTCGCAGTCTTCACTCTAGTTGAATGATGTAATTACAGCCAAGATGGTTGTGGTTTTCATTCTATATCGAGTCGGGTTATGTAATTCCGACAAAGGTGTTGCGTCCTTCACTCCAGTTTAATGATTTAATGCCAACCAAGATAGTCGTGGTTTTCATTCTATATCGAGTATGGTTATGTAATTCCAGCAAAGGCGTCACGGTCTTCACTCCAATTGAATGATGCAATGCCAGCTAAGATGTCATGTTTTTTTTGTATATCGAGTAAAGTGATGTAATTCTAGTGAAGTTGTTGTTGTCTTCACTCTAGTTGAAAAATGTAATGCCTGCCATGATGGTCGTAGTTTTAATTAAATATCGAGTTAAGGGATGTAATTCCGGCGAAGGTGTTACGGTCGTCACTCTAGTTGAATGATGTAATGCCATCCATGATGGTCTTGGTTTTCATTCAATATAAAGTTTGGGGATGTAGTTCCGGTGAAGGTGTCGCAGTCTTCACTCTAGTTAAATTATGTAATGACAGCCAAGATGGTTGTGGTTTTCATTCAATATCGGTTCAGGTTATGTAATTTCGGCAAAGGTATCACGGTCTCCACTTCCGTTGAAAGATGTAATGCCAGCCAAGATGTTCTTGGTTTTCTTTCTATATTGAGTAAGGTGATGTAATTCCAGTTAAGGTGTTGTTGTCTTCACTCCAGTTCAAGAATGTAATGCCAGACAAGATGTTTGTGGTTTTCTTTCTATATCGAGTAAGGTGATGTAATTCCAGTTAAGGTGTTGTTGTTTTCACTCCAGTTGAATAATGTGATGCATGCCAAGATGGTCGTGGTTTTCATTCTATATCGAGTTAGGGGATGTAATTTCGACGATTGTATTGCGGCCATCACTCCAGTTCAATGACGTATTTCCAGCAAAGATGTATGTGGTTTCCATTCAATATAGAGTCAGGTGATGTAATTCCGGCAAAGGTGTCGCAGTATTTACTCCAGTTGAATAATGTAATGCCACCCAAGATAGTCGTGGTTTTCTTTCTATATCGAGTAAGTTTATATAATTCCAGCGAAGCTGTTGTTGTCTTCACTCCAGTTAAATAATGTAATGTCATCCATGATGGTCGTGGTTTAAATTCAATATCGAGTTAGAGGATGTAATTCCGGCGAAGGTGTTGCAGTTGTCACTCTAGTTGAATGATGTAATGCCATCCATGATGGTCGTGGTTTTCATTCTATATCTATTTTAGGGATGTAATTCCGGCGAAGGTGTCGCAGTCTTCACTCTAGTTGAATGATGTAATTACAGCCAAGATGGTTGTGGTTTTCATTCTATATCGAGTCGGGTTATGTAATTCCGACAAAGGTGTTGCGGCCTTCACTCCAGTTTAATGATTTAATGCCAACCAAGATAGTCGTGGTTTTCATTCTATATCGAGTATGGTTATGTAATTCCAGCAAAGGCGTCACGGTCTTCACTCCAATTGAATGATGCAATGCCAGCTAAGATGTCATGTTTTTTTTGTATATCGAGTAAAGTGATGTAATTCTAGTGAAGTTGTTGTTGTCTTCACTCTAGTTGAAAAATGTAATGCCTGCCATGATGGTCGTAGTTTTAATTAAATATCGAGTTAAGGGATGTAATTCCGGCGAAGGTGTTACGGTCGTCACTCTAGTTGAATGATGTAATGCCATCCATGATGGTCTTGGTTTTCATTCAATATAAAGTTTGGGGATGTAGTTCCGGCGAAGGTGTCGCAATCTTCACTCTAGTTAAATTATGTAATGACTGCCAAGATGGTTGTGGTTTTCATTCAATATCGGTTCAGGTTATGTAATTTCGGCAAAGGTATCACGGTCTCCACTCCCGTTGAAAGATGTAATGCCAGCCAAGATGTTTTTGGTTTTCTTTCTATATTGAGTAAGGTGATGTAATACCAGTTAAGGTGTTGTTGTCTTCACTCCAGTTGAAGAATGTAATACCAGCCAAGATGTTTGTGGTTTTCTTTCTATATCGAGTAAGGTGATGTAATTCCAGTTAAGGTGTTGTTGTTTTCACTCCAGTTGAATAATGTGATGCATGCCAAGATGGTCGTGGTTTTCATTCTATATCGAGTTAGGGGATGTAATTCCGACGATTGTATTGCGGCCATCACTCCAGTTCAATGATGTATTTCCAGCAAAGATGTATGTGGTTTCCATTCAATATAGAGTCAGGTGATGTAATTCCGGCAAATGTGTCGCAGTATTTACTCCAGTTGAATAATGTAATGCCACCCAAGATAGTCGTGGTTTTCTTTCTATATCGAGTAAGTTTATATAATTCCAGCGAAGCTGTTGTTGTCTTCACTCCAGTTAAATAATGTAATGTCATCCATGATGGTCGTGGTTTAAATTCAATATCGAGTTAGAGGATGTAATTTCGGCGAAGGTGTTGCAGTTGTCACTCTAGTTGAATGATGTAATTCCATCCATGATGGTCGTGGTTTTCATTCTATATCTATTTTTGGGATGTAATTCCGGCGAAGGTGTCGCAGTCTTCACTCTAGTTGAATGATGTAATTACAGCCAAGATGGTTGTGGTTTTCATTCTATATCGAGTCGGGTTATGTAATTTCAACAAAGATGTTGCGGCCTTCACTCCAGTTTAATGATTTAATACCAACCAAAATGGTCGTGGTTTTCATTCTATATCGAGTCTGGTTATGTAATTCTAGCAAAGGCATCATGATCTTCACTCCAATTGAATGATGCAATTCCAGCTAAGATGGTCATGATTTTTTTGTATATCGAGTAAGGTGATGTAATTCTAGTGAAGGTGTTGTTGTCTTCACTCCAGTTGAATAATGTAATGCCAGCCATGATGGTCGTGGTTTTAATTCAATATCGAGTTAAGGGATGTAATTCCGATGAAGGTGTTACAGTCGTCACTCCAGTTGAATGATGTAATGCCATCCATAATGGTTTTGGTTTTCATTCTATATCAAGTTTGGGGATGTAATTCCAGCGAAGGTGTCGCTGTCTTCACTCCAGATGAATTATGTAATGATAGCTAAGATGGTTGTGGTTTTCATTCAATATCGAGTCAGGTTATGTAATTTCGGCATAGGTATCACGGTCTTCACTCTAGTTAAAGGATGTAATGCCAGCCAAGATGTTCTTGGTTTTCTTTCTATATTGAGTAAGGTGATGTAAATCTAGTTGAGGTGATGTTATCTTCACTCTAGTTGAATAATGTAATGCCAGCCAAGATGTTCTTGGTTTTCTTTCTATATTGAGTAAGGTGATGTAAATCTAGTTGAGGTGATGTTATCTTCACTCTAGTTGAATAATGTAATTCAAGAAAAGATGGTCGTGGTTTCATTCTATATCGAGTTAGGGGATGTAATTCCGACGATAGTATTGCGGTCATCACTCCAGTTCAATGACGTATTTCCACCAAAGATGTACGTTTCCATTCTATATCGAGTCAGGTGATGTAATTCCAGCAAAGGTGTCGCGGTCATTACTCTAGTTGAATGATGTAATGCCACCCAAGATAGTCGTGGTTTTCTTTCTATATCGAGTAATGTGATATAATTCCAGCGAAGGTGTCGCGGTCTTTACTCCAGTTGAATAATGTAATGCTAGCCAAGATGGTCGTGGTTTTAACTCAATATCGAGTTAGGGGATGTAATTCCGGCGAAGGTGTTGCGGTTTTCACTCTAGTTAAATGATGTAATGCCATCCATGATGGTCGTGGTTTTCATTCTATATCGAGCTAGGGGATGTAATTACGATGATAGTATTGTGGTCTTCACTCTAGTTGAATTATGTAATTACAGCCAAGATGGTTGTGGTTTTCATTCTATATCGAGTCGGGTTATGTAATTCCGACAAAGGTGTTGCATCCTTCACTCCAGTTTAATGATTTAATGCCAACCAAGATAGTCGTGGTTTTCATTCTATATCGAGTATGGTTATGTAATTCCAGCAAAGGCGTCACGGTCTTCACTCCAATTGAATGATGCATTGCTAGCTAAGATGTCATGTTTTTTTTGTATATCGAGTAAAGTGATGTAATTCTAGTGAAGTTGTTGTTGTCTTCACTCTAGTTGAAAAATGTAATGCCTGCCATGATGGTCGTAGTTTTAATTAAATATCGAGTTAAGGGATGTAATTCCGGCGAAGGTGTTACGGTCGTCACTCTAGTTGAATGATGTAATGCCATCCATGATGGTCTTAGTTTTCATTCAATATAAAGTTTGGGGATGTAGTTCCGGCGAAGGTGTCTGATCTTCACTCTAGTTAAATTATGTAATGACAAACAAGATGGTTGTGGTTTTCATTCAATATCGGTTCAGGTTATGTAATTTCGGCAAAGGTATCACTGCCTCCACTCCCGTTGAAAGATGTAATGCCAGCCAAGATGTTCTTGGTTTTCTTTCTATATTGAGTAAGGTGATGTAATTCCAGTTAAGGTGTTGTTGTCTTCACTCCTGTTGAAGAATGTAATACCAGCCAAGATGTTTGTGGTTTTCTTTCTATATCGAGTAAGGTGATGTAATTCCGATTAAGGTGTTGTTGTCTTCACTCCAGTTGAATAATATAATGCATGCCAAGATGGTCGTGGTTTTCATTCTATATCGAGTTAGGGGATGTAATTCCGATTGTATTGAGGCCATCACTCCGATTCAATGACGTATTTCCAAAGAAAGATGTATGTGGTTTCCATTCAATATAGAGTCGTGATGTAATTCGGCAAATGTGTCGCGGTCTTTACTCGATTGAATAATGTAATGCCACCCAAGATAGTCGTAGTTTTCTTTCTATATCTAGTATGGTGATATAATTCCAATGAAGGTGTTGTTGTCTTCACTCCAGTTAAATAATGTAATGTCATCCATGATGGTCGTGGTTTAAATTCAATATCGAGTTAGAGGATGTAATTTCGGCGAAGGTGTTGCAGTTGTCACTCTAGTTGAATGATGTAATTCCATCCATGATGGTCGTGGTTTTCATTCTATATCTATTTTTGGGATGTAATTCCGGCGAAGGTGTCGCATGATCTTCACTCTAGTTGAATGATGTAATTACAGCCAAGATGGTTGTGGTTTTCATTCTATATCGAGTCGGGTTATGTAATTCCGACAAAGGTGTCGACCTTCACTCTAGTTTAATGATTTAATGCCAACCAAGATGGTCGTGGTTTTTATTCTATATCGAGTCTGGTTATGCAATTCCAGTAAAGGCATCACGGTTTTCATTCCAATTGAATGTTGCAATGCCAGTTAAGATGGTCATGGTTTTTTTTGTATATCGAGTAAGGTGATGTAATTCTAGTGAAGGTGTTGTTGTCTTCACTCCAGTTGAATAATGTAAAGCCAGCCATGATGGTCGTGGTTTTAATTAAATATCGAGTTAAGGGATGTAATTTCGGCGAAGGTGTTACGGTCGTCACTCCAGTTGAATGACATAATGCCATTCATGATGGTCGTGGTTTTCATTCTATATCAAGTTTGGGGATTTAATTCTGGCGAAGATGTCGCTGTCTTCACTCTAGTTGAATTATGTAATGACAACCAAGATGGTTGTGGTTTTCATTCTATATCGAGTTAGGTTATGTAATTTCGGCAAAGCTTTCACGGTCCTCACTCCAGTTGAAAGATGTAATGCCAGCCAAGATGTTTTTGGTTTTCTTTCTATATTGAGTAAGGTGATCTAATTCCGGTTAAGGTGTTGTTGTCTTCACTCCAGTTGAATAATGTAATGCCAGCTAAGATGTTTGTGGTTTTCTTTCTATAATGAGTAAGGTGATGTAATTCCAGTTAAGGTGTTATTTTCTTCACTGTAGTTGAATAATGTGTTGCAAGCCAAGATGGTCGTGGTTTTTATTCTATATCAAGTTAGGGGATGCAATTCCCATGATAGTATTGCGGTCATCACTCCAGTTCAATGACGTATTTCCAACAAAGATGTACGTGGTTTCCATTCTATATCAAGTCAGGTGATGTAATTTCGGCAAAGGTGTCGCGGTCTTTACTCTAGTTGAATGATATAATACCAACCAAGATGGTCGTGGTTTTCTTTCTATATCGAGTAAGGTGATGTAATTCCAAAGGTTTTGTTATTTTCACTCGGTTGAAATAATGTAATGGCAACCATGATGGTTGTGGTTTCATTTCTTTATCGAGTAAGAGGATGTAATTCCTGTGAAGGTATTGATGCCTTCACTCTAGTTGAATAATATAATGCTAGCCAAGATGGTCGTGGTTTTCATTCTATATCTATTTTGGGGATGTAATTCCGCGATAGTATTGTGGTCATCACTCTAGTTGAATGACATATTTACAGCCAAGATGGTTGTGGTTTTCATTCTATATCGAGTCGGGTTATGTAATTCCGACAAAGGTGTTGCGGCCTTCACTCCAGTTTAATGATTTAATGCCAACCAAGATAGTCGTGGTTTTCATTCTATATCGAGTATGGTTATGTAATTCCAGCAAAGGCGTCACGGTCTTCACTCCAATTGAATGATGCAATGCCAGCTAAGATGTCATGTTTGTTTTGTATATCGAGTAAAGTGATGTTATTCTAGTGAAGTTGTTGTTGTCTTTACTCTAGTTGAAAAATGTGATGCCTGCCATGATGGTCGTAGTTTTAATTAAATATCGAGTTAAGGAATGTAATTCCGGCGAAGGTGTTACGGTCGTCACTCTAGTTGAATGATGTAATGCCATCCATGATGGTCTTGGTTTTCATTCAATATAAAGTTTGGGGATGTAGTCCGGCGAAGGTGTCGCAGTCTTCACTCTAGTTAAATTATGTAATGACAGCCAAGATGGTTGTGGTTTTCATTCAATATCGGTTCAGGTTATGTAATTTCGGCAAAGGTATCACGGTCTCCACTCCCGTTGAAAGATGTAATGCCAGCCAAGATGTTCTTGGTTTTCTTTCTATATTGAGTAAGGTGATGTAATTCCAGTTAAGGTGTTGTTGTCTTCACTCCAGTTGAAGAATGTAATGCCAGCCAAGATGTTTGTGGTTTTCTTTCTATATTGACTAAGGTGATGTAATTCCAGTTAAGGTGTTGTTGTTTTCACTCCAGTTGAATAATGTGATGCATGCCAAGATGGTCGTGGTTTTCATTCTATATCGAGTTAGGGGATGTAATTCCGACGATAGTATTGCGGCCATCACTCCAGTTCAATGACGTATTTCCAGCAAAGATGTATGTGGTTTCCATTCAATATAGAGTCAGGCGATGTAATTCCGGCAAAGGTGTCGCGGTCTTTACTCTAGTTGAATGATGTAATGGTAGTCAAAATGGTCGTGGCTTTCTTTCTATATCGATTAAGGTGATGTAATTCCAACGAATGTGTTGTTGCCTTCACTCAACTTGAATAATGTAATGCCAGACAAAATAGTTGTGGTTTTATTTCTATATCGAGTAAGGTGATGTAATTCCAGTGAAGGTGTTGATGTCTTCACTCAGTTGAATAATATAATGTCATCCAAGATAAGATGGTCATGGTTTTCATTCTATATCGAGTTAGGGGATGTAATTCCGATGACAATATTGCGGTCATCACTCCAGTCCAATGACGTATTTCCAGCCAAGATGGTTGTGATTTCTATTCTATATCAAGTCAGGTGATGTAATTACGACAAAGGTATCGCGATATTTTCTCCAGTTGAATGATGTAATGCCATCCAAGATGGTTATGGTTTTGTTTTTATATCGAGTAAGGTGAGATAATTCCAGCGAAGGTGTTGTTGTCTTCACTCCAGTTAAATAATCTAATGCAAGCCAAGATGGTTGTTGTTTTATTTCTATATCGAGTAAGGTGATGTAATTCCAGTGAAGGTGTTGTTGTCTTCACTCCCGTTGAAGAATATAATGCACGCGAAGATGGTCGTGGTTTTCATTCTATATCGAGTTAGGTGATGTAATTTCGATGAAAGTATTGCGGTATCACTCCAGTTCAATGACGTATTTCTAGCCAAGATGGTCGTGGTTTTCTTTCTATATCGAGTAATGTGATATAATTCCAGTGAAGGTGTCGCGGTCTTTACTCCAGTTGAATAAAGTAATGCTAGCCAAGATAGTCGTGGTTTTCTTTCTATATCGAGTAAGGTGATATAATTCCAGCGAAGGTGTTGTTGTCTTCACACCACTTAAATAATGTAATGTCATCCATGATGGTCGTGGTTTTAACTCAATATCGAGTTAGGGGATGTAATTCCGGTGAAGGTGTTGCGGTTGTCACTCTAGTTAAATGATGTAATGCCATCCATGATGGTCGTGGTTTTCATTCCATATCTATTTTCGGGATGTAATTCCGGCGAAGGTGTCGCAGTCTTCACTCTAGTTGAATTATGTAATTACAGCCAATATGGTTGTGGTTTTCATTCTATATCGAGTAAGGTTATGTAATTCCGACAAAGGTGTTGCGGTCTTCACTCTAGTTTAATGATTTAATGCCAACCAAGATGGTCATCGTTTTCATTCTATATCGAGTCTGGTTATGTAATTCCAGTAAAGGCGTCACGGTTTTCACTCCAATTGAATGATGCAATGCCAGTTAAGATGGTTATCAGTTTTTTTGTATATCGAGTAAGGTGATGTAATTCTAGTGAAGGTGTTGATGTCTTCACTCTTGTTGAATAATGTAAAGCCAGCCATGATGGTCGTGGTTTTAATTAAATATAGAGTTAAAGGATGTAATTCCGGTGAAAGTGTTACGGTCGTCTCTCTAGTTAAATGATGTAATTCCATCCATGATGGTCGTGGTTTTCCTTCTATATTAAGTTTGGGGATGTAATTCCGGCGAAGGTGTCGCCGTCCTCACTCCAGTTGAATTATGTAATGACAACCAAGATGGTTGTGGTTTTCATTGTATATTGAGTCAGGTTATGTAATTTCGGCAAAGGTATCACGGTCTTTACTCCAGTTGAAAGATGTAATGCCAGCCAAGATGTTTTTGGTTTTCTTTCTATATTGAGTAAGGTGATGTAATTCCAGTTAAGGTGTTGTTGTCTTCACTCCAGTTGAATAATGTAATGCAAGCCAAGATGGTCGTGGTTTTTATTCAATATCGAGTTAGGGGATGTAATTCCGACGATCGTATTGCGGTCATCACTCCAGTTCAATGATGTATTTCCAGCAAAGATGTACGTCGTTTCCATTCTGTATAGAGTCATGTGATGTAATTCCGGCAAAGGTGTCGCGGTCTTTACTCTAGTTGAATGATGTAATGGTAGCCAAAATGGTCGTGGCATTTTTTCCATATCGATTAAGGTGATGTAATTCCAATGAATGTGTTGTTGTCTTCACTCAAGTTGAATAATCTAATGACAGACAAAATGGTTGTGGTTTTATTTCTATATCGAGTAAGGTGATGTAATTCCAGTGAAGGTGTTGATGTCTTCACTCCAGTTGAATAATATAATGTCATCCACGATAAGATGGTCATGGTTTTCATTCTATATCGAGTTAGGGGATATAATTCCGACGACAGTATTGCGGTCATCACTCCAGTTCAATGACGTATTTCAGCCAAAATGGTTGTGATTTCAATTATATATCGAGTCAGGTGATGTAATTACGCCAAAGGTATCGCGATCTTTACTCCAGTTGAATGATGTAATGCCATCCAAGATGGTCGTGGTTTTGTTTTTATATCGAGTAAGGTGAGATAATTCCAGCGAAGGTGTTGTTGTCTTCACTCCAGTGAAATAATGTAATGCAAGCCAAGATGGTTGTTGTTTTATTTCTATATCGAGTAAGGTGATGTAATTCCAGTGAAGGTGGTGTTGTCTTCACTCCCGTTGAAGAATATAATGCACGCCAAGATGGTCGTGGTTTTCATTCTATATCGAGTTAGGTGATGTAATTTCGACGAAAGTATTGCGGTATCACTCCAGTTCAATGACGTATTTCCAGCCAAGATAATCGTGGTTTTCTTTCTATATCGACTAATGTGATATAATTCCAGCGAAGGTGTCGCGGTCTTTACTCCAGTTGAATAATGTAATGCTAGCCAAGATAGTCGTGGTTTTCTTTCTATATCGAGTAAGGTGATATAATTCCAGCGAAGGTGTTGTTGTCTTCACCCCAGTTAAATAATGTAATGTCATCCATGATGGTCGTGGTTTTAACTCAATATCGAGTTAGGGGATGTAATTCCGGCGAAGGTGTTGCGGTTGTCACTCTAGTTAAATGATGTAATGCCATCCATGATGGTCGTGGTCTTCATTCCATATCTATTTTGGGGATGTAATTCCGGCGAAGGTGTCTCAGTCTTCACTTTAGTTGAATGATGTAATTACAGCTAATATGATTGTGGTTTTCATTCTATATCTAGTAAGGTTATGTAATTCCGGCAAAGGTGTTTCGGTCTTCACTCCAGTTTAATAATTTAATGCCAACCAAGATGGTCGTGGTTTTCATTCTATATCGAGTCTGGTTATGTAATTCCAGTAAAGGCGTCACGGTTTTCACTCCAATTGAATGATGCAATGCCAGTTAAGATGGTCATGGTTTTTTTTGTATATCGTGTAAGGTGATGTAATTCTAGTGAAAGTGATGTTGTCTTCACTCCAGTTGAATAATGTAAAGCCAGCCATGATGGTCGGGGTTTTAATTAAATATCGCGTTAAGGGATGTAATTCTGGCAAAGTTGTTACGTTCATCACTCCAGTTGAATGACATAATGCCATCCATGATGGTCGTGGTTTTCCTTTTATATGAAGTTTGGGGATGTAATTCCGGCTAAGGTGTCACGGTCTTCACTCTAGTTGAATTATGTAATGAAAACCAAGATGGTTGTTGTTTTCATTGTATATCGAGTCAGGTTATGTAATTTTGGCAAAGGTATCATTGTCTTCACTCCAGTTCAAAGATGTAATGCCAGCCTAGATATTCTTGGCTTTCTTTCTATATTGATTAAGGTGATGTATTTCCAGTTAAGGTTTTGTGTCTTCACTCCAGTTGAATAATGTAATGCAAGCCAAGATGGTCGTGGTTTTTATTCTATATCGAGTTAGGGGATGTAATTCCGATGATCGTATTGCGGTCATCACTCCAGTTCAATGATGTATTTCCAGCAAAGATGTATGTGGTTTCCATTCTATATAGAGTCATGTGATGTAATTCCGGCAAAGGTGTCGCGGTCTTTACTCTAGTTGAATTATGTAATGGTAGCCAAAATATCCGTGGCTTTCTTTCTATATCGATTAAGCTGATGTAATTCCAACGAATGTGTTGTTGCCTTCACTCAACTTGAATAATGTAATGCCAGACAAAATAGTTGTGGTTTTATTTCTATATCGAGTAAGGTGATGTAATTTCAGTGAAGGTGTTGATGTCTTCACTCAGTTGAATAATATAATGTCATCCAAGATAAGATGGTCATGGTTTTCATTCTATATCGAGTTAGAGGATGTAATTCCGACGACAGTATTGCGGTCATCACTCCAGTCCAATGACGTATTTCCAGCCAAGATGGTTGTGATTTCTATTCTATATCGAGTCAGGTAATGTAATTATGACAAAGGTATCGCGATATTTACTCCAGTTGAATGATGTAATGCCATCCAAGATGGTTGTGGTTTTCTTTTTATATCGAGTAAGGTGAGATAATTCCAGCAAAGGTGTTGTTGTCTTCACTCCAGTTAAATAATGTAATGCAAGCCAAGATGGTTGTTGTTTTATTTCTATATCGAGTAAGGTGATGTAATTCCAGTGAAGGTGTTGTTGTCTTCACTCCCATTGAAGAATATAATGCACGCCAAGATGGTCATCGTTTTCATTCTATATCGAGTTAGGTGATGTAATTCCGACGAAAGTATTGCGGTCATCACTCCAGTTCAATGATGTATTTCCAGCCAAGATGGTCATGGTTTTCTTTCTATATCGAGTAATGTGATATAATTCCAGTGAAGGTGTCGTGGTCTTTACTCCAGTTGAATAATGTAATGCTAGCCAAGATAGTCGTGGTTTTCTTTCTATATCGAGTAAGGTGATATAATTCCAGCGAAGGTGTTGTTGTCTTCACACCACTTAAATAATGTAATGTCATCTATGATGGTCATGGTTTTAACTCAATATCGAGTTAGGGGATGTAATTCCGGTAAAGGTGTTGCGGTTGTCACTCTAGTTAAGTGATGTAATGCCATCCATGATGGTCGTGGTTTTCATTCCATATCTATTTTCGGGATGTATTTCCGGCGAAGGTGTCGCAGTCTTCACTCTAGTTGAATTATGTAATTACAGCCAATATGGTTGTGGTTTTCATTCTATATCGAGTAAGGTTATGTAATTCCGACAAAGGTGTTGCGGTCTTCACTCCAGTTTAATGATTTAATGCCAACCAAGATGGTCATGGTTTTCATTCTATATCGAGTCTAGTTATGTAATTCCAGTAAAGGCGTCACGGTTTTCACTCCAATTGAATGATGTAATGCCAATTAACATGGTCATGGTTTTTTTTTGTATATCGAGTAAGGTGATGTAATTCTAGTGAAGGTGTTGTTGTCTTCACTCCAGTTGAATAATGTAAAGCCAGCCATGATGGTCGTGGTTTTAATTAAATATCGAGTTAAGGGATGTAATTCCGGTGAAAGTGTTACGGTTGTCACTCTCTAGTTCAATGATGTAATGCCATCCATGATGGTCGTGGTTTTCCTTCTATATTAAGTTTGGGGATGTAATTCCGGCGAAGGTGTCACCGTCTTTACTCCAGTTGAATTATGTAATGACAACCAAGATGGTTGTGGTTTTCATTGTATATCGAGTCAAGTTATGTAATTTCGGCAAAGGTATCACTGTCTTCACTCCAGTTCAAAGATGTAATGCCAGCCAAGATATTCTTGCCTTTCTTTCTATATTGATTAAGGTGATGTATTTCCAGTTAAGGTTTTATGTTTTCACTCCAGTTGAATAATGTAATGCAAGCCAAGATGGTCGTGGTTTTTATTCAATATCGAGTTAGGGGATGTAATTCCGACGATCGTATTGCGGTCATCACTCCAGTTCAATGATGTATTTCCAGCAAAGATGTACGTCGTTTCCATTCTATATAGAGTCATGTGATGTAATTCCGGCAAAGGTGTCGCGGTCTTTACTCTAGTTGAATGATGTAATGGTAGCCAAAATGGTCGTGGCTTTTTTCCATATCGATTAAGGTGATGTAATTCCAATGAATGTGTTGTTGTCTTCACTCAAGTTGAATAATCTAATGACAGACAAAATGGTTGTGGTTTTATTTCTATATCGAGTAAGGTGATGTAATTCCAGTGAAGGTGTTGATGTCTTCACTCCAGTTGAATAATATAATGTCATCCACGATAAGATGGTCATGGTTTTCATTCTATATCGAGTTAGGGGATGTAATTCCGACGACAGTATTGCGGTCATCACTCCAGTTCAATGACGTATTTCCAGCCAAAATGGTTGTGATTTCTATTATATATCAAGTCAGGTGATGTAATTACGCCAAAGGTATCACGATCTTTACTCCAGTTGAATGATGTAATGCCATCCAAGATGGTCGTGGTTTTCTTTCTATATCGAGTAAGGTGAGATAATTCCAGCGAAGGAGTTGTTGTCTTCACTCTAGTTAAATAATGTAATGCAAGCCAAGATGGTTGTTGTTTTATTTCTATATCGAGTAAGGTGATGTAATTCCAGTGAAGGTGTTGTTGTCTTCACTCCCGTTGAAGAATATAATGCACGCCAAGATGGTCGTGGTTTTCATTCTATATCGAGTAAGGTGATGTAATTCCGATGAAAGTATTGCGATCATCACTCTAATTCAATGACGTATTTCCAGCCAAGATGGTCGTGGTTTTCTTTCTATATCGAGTAATGTGATATAATTCCAGCGAAGGTGTCGCGGTCTTTACTCCAGTTGAATAATGTAATGCTAGCCAAGATGGTCGTGGTTTTAACTCAATATCGAGTTAGGGGATGTAATTCCGGCGAAGGTGTTGCGGTTTTCACTCTAGTTAAATGATGTAATGCCATCCATGATGGTCGTGGTTTTCATTCCATATCTATTTTGGGGATGTAATTCCGGCGAAGGTGTCGCAGTCTTCACTCTAGTTGAATTATGTAATTACAGCCAATATGGTTGTGGTTTTCATTCTATATCGAGTAAGGTTATGTAATTCCCACAAAGGTGTTGCGGTCTTCACTCCAGTTTAATGATTTAATGCCAACCAAGATGGTCATGGTTTTCATTCTATATCGAGTCTGGTTATGTAATTCCAATAAAGGCGTCACGGTTTTTACTCCAATTGAATGATGTAATGCCAGTTAAGATGGTCATGGTTTTTTTTGTATATCGTGTATGGTGATGTAATTCTAATGAAGGTGTTGTTGTCTTCACTCCAGTTGAATAATGTAAAGCGAGCCATGATGGTCGGGGTTTTAATTAAATTTCGAGTTAAGGGATGTAATTCCGGTGAAAGTGTTACGGTTGTCACTCTAGTTGAATGATGTAATGCCATCCATGATGGTCGTGGTTTTCCTTCTATATTAAGTTTGGGGATGTAATTCCGGCGAAGGTGTCACCGTCTTCACTCCAGTTGAATTATGTAATGACAACCGAGATGGTTGTGGTTTTCATTGTATATTGAGTCAGGTTATGTAATTTTGGCAAAGGTATCACGGTCTTCACTCCAGTTGAAAGATGTAATGCCAGCCAAGATGTTCTTTCTATATTGAGTAAGGTGATGTAATTCCAGTTAAGGTGTTGTTGTCATCACTCCAGTTGAATAATGTAATGCAAGACAAGATGGTCGTGGTTTTCATTCTATATCGAGTTTGGGGATGTAATTCCGACGATAGTATTGCGGTCCTTACTCCAGTTCAATGACGTATTTCCAGCACAGATGTACGTGGTTTCCGTTCTATATCGAGTCAGGTGATGTAATTTCGGCAAAGGTGTCGCGGTCATTACTCTAGTAAAATGATGTAATGGTAGCCAAAATGGTCGTGGCTTTTTTTCCATATCGATTAAGGTGATGTAATTCCAATGAATGTGTTGTTGTCTTCTCTTAAGTTGAATAATCTAATGACAGACAAAATGGTTGTGGTTTTATTACTATATCGAGTAAGGTGATGTAATTCCAGTGAAGGTGTTGATGTCTTTACTCCAGTTGAATAATATAATGTCATCCACGATAAGATGGTCATGGTTTTCGTTCTATATCGAGTTAGGGGATGTAATTCCGACGGAGATGTGCGGTCATCACTCCAGTTCAATGACGTATTTCCAGCCAAAATGGTTGTGATTTCTATTATATATCGAGTCAGGTGATGTAATTACGCCAAAGGTATCACGATCTTTACTCCAGTTGAATGATGTAATGCCATCCAAGATAGTCGTGGTTTTCTTTCTATATCGAGTAAGGTGTGATAATTCCAGTGAAGGTGTTGTTGTCTTCACTCCAGTTAAATAATGTAATGCAAGCCAAGATGGTTGTGGTTTTATTTCTATATCGAGTAAGGTGATGTAATTCCAGTGAAGGTGTTGTTGTCTTCACTCCAGTTGAAGAATATAATGCACGCCAAGATGGTCGTGGTTTTCATTCTATATCGAGTTAGGGGATGTAATTCAGACAAACGTATTTCGGTCATCACTCCAGGTCAATGACGTATTTCCAGCCAAGATAGTCGTGGTTTCCATTCCATATCGAGTCAGGTGATGTAATTCCGGCAAAGGTGTCACGGTCTTCACTCCAGTTGAATGATATAATGCTAGCCAAGATGGTCGTGGTTTTTTTTCTATATCGAGTAATGTGATATAATTCCAGCGAAGGTGTCGCGGTCTTTACTCTAGTTGAATAATGTAATGCTAGCCAAGATAGTCGTGGTTTTCTTTCTATATCGAGTAACATGATATAATTCCAGCGAAGGTGTTGTTGTCTTCACTCCAGTTAAATAATGTAATGTCATCCATGATGGTCGTGGTTTTAACTCAATATCGAGTTTGGGGATGTAATTCCGGCGAAGGTGTTGCGGTTGTCACTCTAGTTAAATGATGTAATGCCATCCATGATGGTCGTGGTTTTCATTCCATATATATTTTGGGGATGTAATTCCGGCGAAGGTGTCGCAGCCTTCACTCTAGTTGAATTATGTAATTACAGCCAATATGGTTGTGGTTTTCATTCTATATCGAGTCAGGTTACGTAATCCGACAAAGGTGTTGCGGTCTTCTGTCCAGTTTAATGATTTAATGCCAACCAAGATGGTCATGGTTTTCATTCTATATCGAGTCTGGTTATGTAATTCCAGTAAAGGCGTCACGGTTTTCACTCCAATTGAATGATGCAATGCCAGTTAAGATGGTCATGGTTTTTTTTGTATATCGAGTAATGTGATGTAATTCTAGTGAAGGTGTTGTTGTCTTCACTCCAGTTGAATAATGTAAAGCCAGCCATGATGGTCGTGGTTTTAATTAAATATCGAGTTAAGGGATGTAATTCCGGTGAAAGTGTTAC
Organism: Anisodus acutangulus; assembly: GCA_029783415.1. NCBI lineage: Eukaryota > Viridiplantae > Streptophyta > Magnoliopsida > Solanales > Solanaceae > Anisodus > Anisodus acutangulus. The sequence continues at coordinate 16,328,358 of CM056496.1, read as the reverse complement.
GGTTGTCACTCTAGTTGAATGATGTAATTCCATCCATGATGGTCGTGGTTTTCCTTCTATATTAAGTTTGGGGATGTAATTCCACCGAAGGTGTCGCCGTCTTCACTCCAGTTGAATTATGTAATGACAACCAAGATGGTTGTGGTTTTCATTGTATATTGAGTCAGGTTATGTAATTTCGGCAAAGGTATCACGGTCCTAACTCCAGTTGAAAGATGTAATGCCAGCCAAGATATTCTTGGTTTTCTTTCTATATTGAGTAAGGTGATGTAATTCCAGTTAAGGTGTTGTTGTTATCACTTCAGTTGAATAATGTAATGCAAGGCAAGATGGTCGTGGTTTTCATTCTATATCGAGTTAGGGTATGTAATTCCGATGATAGTATTGCGGTCCTCACTCCAGTTCAATGATGTATTTCCAGCAAAGATGTACGTGGTTTCCGTTCTATATCGAGTCAGGTGATATAATTCCGGCAAAGGTGTCGCGGTCATTACTCTAGTTGAATGAAGTAATGGTAGCCAAAATGGTCGTGGCTTTCTTTCTATATAGATTAAGGGGATGTAATTCCAATGAATGTCTTGTTGGCTTCACTCAACTTGAATAATGTAATGCCAGACAAAATGGTTGTGGTTTTATTTCTATATCGAGTAAGGTGATGTAATTCCAGTGAAGGTGTTGATGTCTTCACTCCAATTGAATAATATAATGTCATCCAAGATAAGATGGTCATGGTTTTCATTCTATATCGAGTTAGGGGATGTAATTCCGACGACAGTATTGCGGTCATCACTCCAGTTCAATGACGTATTTCCAGCCAAGATGGTTGTGATTTCTATTCTATATAGAGTCAGATGATGTAATTACGCCAAAGGTATCGCGATCTTTACTCCAGTTGAATGATGTAATGCCATCCAAGATGGTCATGGTTTTCTTTCTATATCGAGTAAGGTGAGATAATTCCAGCGAAGGTGTTGTTGTCTTCACTCCAGTTAAATAATGTAATGCAAGCCAAGATGGTTGTGGTTTTATTTCTATATCGAGTAAGGTGATGTAATTCCAGTGAAGGTGTTGTTTTCTTCACTCCAGTTGAAGAATATAATGCACGCCAAAATGGTCGTGATTTTCATTATATATCGAGTTAGGGGATGTAATTCCGATGAAAGTATTGTGGTCATCACTCCAGTTCAATGACGTATTTCCAACCAAGATAGTCGTGGTTTTATTTCCATATCGAGTAATGTGATGTAATTCCGGCAAAGGTGTTTCGGTCTTTACTCCAGTTGAATGATATAATGCCAGCCAAGATGGTCATGGTTTTCTTTCTATATCGAGTAAGGTGATTTAATTCCAGCGAAGGTGTTGTTGTCTTCACTCCAGTTAAATAATGTAATGTCATCCATGATGGTCATGGTTTTATTTCAATATCGAGTTAGGGGATGTAATTCCGGTGAAGGTGTTGCAGTTGTCACTCTAGTTAAATGATGTAATGCCTTCCATGATGGTCATGGTATTCATTCTATATCTATTTTGGGGATGTAATTCCGGCGAAGGTGTCGCTGTCTTCACTCTAGTTGAATGATGTAATTACAGCCAATATGATTGTGGTTTTCATTCTATATCTAGTAAGGTTATGTAATTCCGACAAAGGTGTTGCGCTCTTCACTCCAGTTTAATAATTTAATGCCAACAGAGATGGTCGTGGTTTTCATTCTATATCGAGTCTAGTTATGTAATTCCAGTAAAGGCGTCACGGTTTTCACTCCAATTGAATGATGCAATGCCAGTTAAGATGGTCATGGTGTTTTTTGTATATAGTGTAAGGTGATGCAATTCTAGTAAAGGTGTTGTTGTCTTCACTCCAGTTGAACAATGTAAAGCCAGCCATGATGTTCGGGGTTTTAATTAAATATCGATTTAAGGGATGTAATTCCGGCAAAGTTGTTAAGTTCGTCACTCCAGTTGAATGATATAATGCCATCCATGATGGTCGTGGTTTTCATTCTATATGAAGTTTGTGGTTGTAATACCGGCAAAGGTGTCGCAGTCTTCACTCTAGTTGAAATATGTAATGACAACCAAGATGTTTGTGGTTTTCATTGTATATCGAGTTAGGTTATGTAATTTCGGCAAAGGTATCACGGTCTTCACTCTAGTTGAAAGATGTAATACCAGCCAAGATGTTCTTGGTTTTCTTTCTATATTGAGTAAGGTGATGTAATTTCAGTTAAGGTGTTGTTGTCTTCACTCTAGTTGAATAATGTAATGCTAGCCAAGAAGTCTGTGGTTTTCTTTCTTTAATGAGTTAGGTGATGTAATTCCAGTTAAGGTGTTGTTGTCTAAACTCTAGTTGAATAATGTAATGCTAGCCAAGAAGTCTATGGTTTTCTTTCTTTAATGAGTTAGGTGATGTAATTCCAGTTAAGGTGTTGTTGTCTTCACTCCAGTTGAATTATGTAATGACAACCATGATGGTTGTGGTTTTCATTCTATACCAAGTCAGGTTATGTAATTTTGGCAAAGGTATCACGGTCTTCACTCTAGTTGAAAGATGTAATGCCAGCTAAGATGTTCTTGGTTTTCTTTCTATATTTAGTAAGGTGATGTAATTCCAGTTAAGGTGTTGTTGCCTTTACTCCAGTTGAAAGATGTAATGCCAGCCAAGATGTTCTTGGTTTTCTTTCTATATTGAGTAAGGTGATGTAATTCCAGTTAAGGTGTTGTTGTCATCACTCCAGTTGAATAATGTAATGCAAGCCAAGATGGTCGTGGTTTTCATTCTATATCGAGTTAGGGCATGTAATTCCGACGATAGTATTGCGGTCCTCACTCTAGTTCAATGACGTATTTCCAGCAAAGATGTACGTGGTTTCCGTTCTATATCCAGTCAGGTGATGTAATTCCGGCAAAGGTATCGCGGTCATTACTCTAGTAGAATGATGTAATGGTAGCCAAAATGGTCGTGGCTTTCTTTCTATATCGATTAAGGGGATGTAATTCCAATGAATGTGTTGTTGGCTTCACTCAACTTGAATAATGTAATGCCAGACAAAATGGTTGTGGTTTTATTTCTATATCGAGTAAGGTGATGTAATTCCATTGAAGGTGTTGATGTCTTCACTCCAGTTGAATAATATAATGTCATCCAAGATATGATGGTCATGGTTTTCATTCTATATCGAGTTAGGGGATGTAATTCCGAAGATAGTATTGCGGTCATCTCTCCAGTTCAATGTCGTATTTCCAGCCAAGATGGTTGTGATTTCTATTCTATATCGAGTCAGGTGATATAATTACGCCAAAGGTATCGCGGTCTTTACTCCAGTTGAATGATGTAATGCCATCCAAGATGGTCGTGGTTTTCTGTCAATATCGAGTAAGGTGAGATAACTCCAGCGAAGGTGTTGTTGTCTTCACTCCAGTTAAATAATGTAATGCAAGCCAAGATGGTTGTGGTTTTATTTCTATATCGAGTAAGGTGATGTAATTCCAGTGAAGGTGTTGTTGTCTTCACTCCAGTTGAAGAATATAATGCACGTGAAGATTGTCGTGGTTTTCATTCTAAATCGAGTTAGGGTATGTATTTCAGACAAAAGTATTTCGGTCATCACTCCAGGTCAATGACGTATTTCCAGCCAAGATAGTCGTGGTTTCCATTCCATATCGAGTCAGGTGATGTAATTCCAGCAAAGGTATCACGGTCTTCACTCTAGTTGAATGATATAATGTTAGCCTAGATGGTCGTGGTTTTTTTTCTATATCGACTAATGTGATATAATTCCAGCGAAGGTGTCGCGGTCTTTACTCCAGTTGAATAATGTAATGCTAGCCAAGATAGTCGTGGTTTTCTTTCTATATCGAGTAAGGTGATATAATTCCAGCGAAGGTGTTGTTGTCTTCACACTAGTTAAATAATGTAATGTCATCCATGATGGTCGTGGTTTTAACTCAATATCGAGTTAGGGGATGTAATTCCGGCGAAGGTGTTGCGGTTGTCACTCTAGTTAAATGATGTAATGCCATCCATGATGGTCGTGGTTTTCATTCCATATCTATTTTGGGGATGTAATTCCAGCGAAGGTGTCGCAGTCTTCACTCTAGTTGAATTATGTAATTACAGCCAATATGATTGTGGTTTTCATTTTATATCGAGTAAGGTTACGTAATTCCGACAAAGGTGTTGCGGTCTTCACTCCAGTTTAATGATTTAATGCCAACCAAGATGGTCGTGGTTTTCATTCTATATTGAGTCTGGTTATGTAATTCCAGTAAAGGCGTCACGGTTTTCACTCCAATTGAATGATGCAATGCCAGTTAAGATGGTTATGGTTTTTTTTATATATCGAGTAAGGTGATGTAATTCTAGTAAAGGTGTTGTTGTCTTCACTCCAGTTGAATAATGTAAAGCCAGCCATGATGTTCGGGGTTTTAATTAAATATCGATTTAAGGGATGTAATTCCGGCAAAGTTGTTAAGTTCGTCACTCCAGTTGAATGATATAATGCCATCCATGATGGTCGTGGTTTTCATTCTATATTAAGTTTGGGGATGTAATTCCGGCGAAGGTGTCGCCGTCTTCACTCAAGTTGAATTATGTAATGACAACCAAGATGGTTGTGGTTTTCATTGTATATTGAGTCAGGTTATGTAATTTCGGCAAAGGTATCACGGTCTTCACTCCAGTTGAAAGATGTAATGCCAGCCAAGATGTTCTTGGTTTTCTTTCTATATTGAGTAAGGTGATGTAATTCCAGTTAAGGTGTTGTTGTCTTCACTCCAGTTGAATAATGTAATGCAAGCCAAGATGGTCGTGGTTTTCATTCTATATCGAGTTAGGGGATGTAATTCCGATGAAAGTATTGCGGTCATCACTCCAGTTCAACGACGTATTTCCAACTAAGATAGTCGTGGTTTTTTTTCTATATCGAGTAATGTGATGTAATTCCGGCAAAGGTGTTTCAGTTTTTACTCCAGTTGAATGATATAATGCCAGCCAAGATGGTCGTTGTTTTCTTTCTATATCGAGTAAGGTGATTTAATTCCAGCGAAGGTGTTGTTGTCTTCACTCCAGTTAAATAATGTAATGTCATCCATGATGGTCATGGTTTTAATTCAATATCGAGTTAGGGGATGTAATTCCGGTGAAGGTGTTGCAGTTGTCACTCTAGTTAAATGATGTAATGCCATCCATGATAGTCGTGGTTTTCATTCTATATCTATTTTGGGGATGTAATTCTGGCGAAGCTGTCGCAGTCTTCACTCTAGTTGAATAATGTAATTACAGCCACTATGATTGTGGTTTTCATTCCATATCTAGTAAGGTTATGTAATTCCGGCAAAGGTGTTTCGGTCTTCACTCCAATTATATAATTTAATGCCAACCAAGATGGTCGTGGTTTTCATTCTATATCGAGTCTGGTTATGTAATTCCAGTAAAGGCGTCACGGTTTTCACTCCAATTGAATGATGCAATGCCAGTTAAGATGGTCATGGTTTTTTTTGTATATCGTGTAAGGTGATGTAATTCTAGTAAAGGTGATATTGTCTTCACTCCAGTTGAATAATGTAAAGCCAGCCATGATGGTCGGGGTTTTAATTAAATATCGATTTAAGGGTTGTAATTTCGGCGAAGTTGTTACGTTCATCACTCCAGTTGAATGACATAATGCCATCCATGATGGTCGTGGTTTTCATTCTATATGAAGTTTGGGGATGTAATTCCGGCAAAGGTGTCACAGTCTTAACTCTAGTTGAAATATGTAATGACAACCAAGATGTTTGTGGCTTTCATTCTATATCGAGTCAGGTTATGTAATTCCGGCAAAGGTATTGCGGTCTTCACTCCAGTTTAATGATTTAATGTCATCTAAGATGTTCTTGCTTTTCTTTCTATATTGAGTAAGGTGATGTAATTCCAGTTAAGGCGTCATGATTTTCACTCTAGTTGAATAATGTAATGCCAGCCAAGATGTTTATGGTTTTCTTTCTATAATGAGTAAGGTGATGTAATTCCAGTTAAGGTGTTGTTGTCTTCACTCAAGTTAAATAATCTAATGCAAGCCAAGATGGTCGTTGTTTTCATTCTCTATCGAGTTAAGGGATGTAATTCCAGCGAAGGTGTTACTTTCGTCACTCCAATTGAATGACATAATGTCCTCCATAATGGTCGTGGTTTTTCACTCTATATCAAGTTTGGGGATTTAATTCCGGCAAAAGGGTCGCTGTCTTCACTCTATTTGAAATATGTAATGACAACCAAGATGTTTGTGGTTTTCATTGTATATCGAGTCAGGTTATGTAATTTCGGCAAAGGTATCACGGTCTTCACTCTAGTTGAAAGATGTAATTCCAACCAAGATGTTCTTGGTTTTCTTTCTATATTGAGTAAGGTGATGTAATTCCAGTTAAGGTGTTATTGTCTTCACTCTAGTTGAATAATGTAATGCCAGCCAAGATGTTTGTGGTTTTCTTTCTTTAAAGAGTAAGGTGATATAATTCCAGTTAAGCTGTTGTTGTTTTTACTCTAGTTGAATAATGTAATGCAAGCCAAGATGGTCGTGGTTTTCATTCTATATCGAGTTCGGGGATGAAATTTTGACGATAGTATTGCGGTTATCACTGCAGTGCAATGACGTATTTCCAGCAAATATGTACGTGGTTTCTATTCTATATCGAGTCAGGTGATGTAATTTCGGCAAATGTGTTGTGCTATTTACTCCAGTTGAATGATGTAATGCCAGCCAAGATAGTCGTGGTTTTATTTCTATGTCGAGTAAGGTGATGTAATGCCAGTGAAGGTGTTGTTATCTTCACTCCAGTTGAATAATGTAATGGCAGCCAAGATGGTTGTGGTTTTATTTCTTTATCGAGTAATGTGATGTAATTCCAGTGAAGGTGTTGATGTCTTCACTCCAGTTGAATAATATAATGCTAGCTAAGATGGTCGTGGTTTTCATTCTATATCGAGCTAGGGGATGTAATTCCGATGATAGTATTGTGGTCATCACTCCAGTTCTATGACGTATTTCCAGCCAAGATGGTCGTGGTTTCCATTCTATATCGAGTCAGGTGATGTAATTCAGACAAAGGTGTCGCAGTCTTTACTCCAGTTGAATAATGTAATGCCACCCAAGATAGTCGTGGTTTTCTTTCTATATCGAGTAAGGTGATATAATTCCAGCGAAGGTGTTGTTGTCTTCACTCCAGTTAAATAATGTAATGTCATCCATGATGATCGTGGTTTTAATTCAATATCGGGTTAGGGGATGTAATTCCGGCGAAGGTGTTGAAGTGTCACTCTAGTTGAAAGATGTAATACCATACATGATGGTCATGGTTTTCACTCTATATCTATTTTAGGGATGTAATTCCGGCGAAGGTGTCGCAGTCTTTACTCTAGTTGAATGATGTAATTACAACCAAGATGGTTGTGGTTTTCATTCTATATCGAGTTAGGTTTGTAATTCAGGCAAAGGTGTTGCGGTCTTCACTCCAGTTTAATGATTTAATGCCAACCAAGATGATCGTGGTTTTCATTCTATATCGAGTCTGGTTATGTAATTCCAGTAAAGGCATCACGATTTTCACTCCAATTGAATGATGCAATGCTAGTTAAGATGGTCATGGTTTTTTTTGTATATCGAGTAAGGTGATGTAATTCAAGTAAAGGTGTTGTTGTATTCACTCCGGTTGAATAATGTAAAGTCAGCCATGATGGTCGTGGTTTTAATTAAATATCGAGTTACGGGATGTCATTCCGGCGAAGGTGTTACGTTCGTCACTCCAGTTGAATGACATAATTCCATCCATAATGGTCGTTGTTTTCACTCTATATCAAGTTTGGGGATTTAATTCCGGCAAAGGTATCGCAATCTTCACTCTAGTTGAAATATGTAATGACAACCAAGATGTTTGTGGTTTTCATTGTATATCGAGTTAGGTTATGTAATTTCGGCAAAGGTATCACGGTCTTCACTCTAGTTGAAAGATGTAATGCCAGCCAAGATGTTCTTGGTTTTCTTTCTATATTGAGTAAGGTGATGTAATTCCAGTTAAGGTGTTGTTGTCTTCACTCTAGTTGAATAATGTAATGCTAGCCAAGGCGTTTGTGGTTTTCTTTCTTTAATGAGTTAGGTGATGTAATTCCAGTTAAGGTGTTGTTGTCTCCACTCCAGTGGAATAATGTAATGCAAGCCAAGATGGTCGTGGTTTTCATTCTATATCGAGTTCGGGATGTAATTTCGACGATAGTATTGCGGTCATCACTTCAGTGCAATGACGAATTTCCAACAAAGATGTACGTGGTTTCCATTCTATATCGAGTCAGGTGATGTAATTCCGTCAAATGTGTCACGGTATTTACTCCAGTTGAATGATGTAATGCCAACCAAGATAGTCGTGGTTTTATATCTATATCGAGTAAGGTGATGTAATTTCAGTGAAGGTGTTGTTATCTTCACTCGAGTTGAATAATGTAATGGCAGCCAAGATGGTTGTGGTTTTATTTCTTTATCGAGTAATGTGATGTAATTCCAGTGAAGGTGTTGATGTCTTCACTCCAGTTGAATAATATAATGCTAGCTAAGATGGTCGTGGTTTTCATTCTATATCGAGCTAGGGGATGTAATTCCGACGATAGTATTGTGGTCATCACTCCAGTTCAATGACGTATTTCCAGCCAAGATGGTCGTGTTTCCATTCTATATCGAGTCAGGTAATGTATTTCCGACATAGGTGTCGCGGTCTTTACTCCAGTTGAATAATGTAATGCCACCCAAGATAGTCGTGGTTTTCTTTCTATATCTAGTTAGGTGATATAATTCCAGCGAAGGTGTTGTTGTCTTCACTCCAGTTAAATAATGTAATGTCATCCATGATGATCGTGGTTTTAATTCAATATCGCGTTAGGGGATGTAATTCCGACGAAGGTGTTGCGGTGTCACTCTAGTTGAAAGATGTAATGCCATACATGATGGTCGTGGTTTTCACTCTATATCTATTTTGGGGATGTAATTCAGGCTAAGGTGTCGCAGTCTTTACTCTAGTTGAATGATGTAATTACAGCCAAGATGGTTGTGATTTTCATTCTATATCGAGTCAGGTTATGTAATTCCGGCAAAGGTGTTGCGGTCTTCACTCCAATTTAATGATTTAATGCCAACCAAGATGATCGTGGTTTTCATTCTATATCGAGTCTGGTTATGTAATTCCAGTAAAGGCGTCACGATTTTCACTCCAATTGAATGATGCAATGCCAGTTAAGATGGTCATGGTTGTTTTTGTATATCGAGTAAGGTGATGTAATTCCAGTAAGGTGGTGTTGTCTTCACTCTAGTTGAATAATGTAAAGCCAGCCATGATGGTCGTGGTTTTAATTAAATATCGAGTTAAGGGATGTAATGCCGGCGAAGGTATTACGTTCGTCACTCCAGTTGAATGACATAATACCATCCATAATGGTCGTGGTTTTCACTCTATATCAAGTTTAGGGATTTAATTCCGGCAAAGGTGTCGCAGTCTTCACTCTTGTTGAAATATGTAATGACAACCAAGATGTTTGTGGTTTTCATTGTATATCGAGTCAGGTTATGTAATTTCGGCAAAGGTATCACGGTCTTCACTCTAGTTGAAAGATGTAATGCCAGCCAAGATGTTCTTGGTTTTCATTCTATATTGAGTAAGGTGATGTAATTCCAGTTAAGGTGTTATTGTCCTCACTCTAGTTGAATAATGTAATGTTAGCCAAGATGTTTGTGGTTTTCTTTCTTTAATGAGTTAGGTGATGTAATTCCAGTTAAGGTGTTGTTGTCTTCACTCTAGTTGAATAATGTAATGCAATGCAAGATGGTCGTGGTTTTCATTCTATATCGAGTTCGGGGATATAATTTCGACGATAGAATTGCGGTCATCACTTCAGTGCGATGACGAATTTCGAGCAAAGATGTACGTCATTTCCATTCTATATCGAGTCAGGTGATGTAATTCCGGCAAATGTGTCGCGGTCTTTACTCTAGTTGAATGATGTAATACCAGCCAAGATGATCGTGGTTTTCTTTCTATATCGAGTAAGGTGATGTAATTCCAGTGAAGGTGTTGTTATCTTCACTCTAGTTGAATAATGTAATGGCAGCCAAGATGGTTGTGGTTTTATATCTTTATCGAGTAAGGTGATGTAATTCCAGTGAAGGTGTTGATGTCTTCACTCCAGTTGAATAATATAATGCCATCCAAGATAAGATGGTCATGGTTTTCATTCTATATTGAGTTAGGGATGTAATTCCGACGACAGCATTGCTGTCATAACTCCAGTTCAATGACGTATTTCCAGCAAAGATGTTGTGGTTTCCATTCTATATCGAGTCAGGAGATGTAATTCCAGCAAAGGTGTCGCGGTCTTTACTCCAGTTGAATGATGTAATACCCACCAAGATGGTCGTGGTTTTCTTTCTATATCACGTAAGGTGATGTAATTCCAGTGAAGGTGTTGTTATCTTCACTCCAGTTGAATAATGTAGTGGCTGCCAAGATGGTCGTGGTTTTATTTCTTTATCGAGTAAGGTGATGTAATTCCAGTGCATGTGTTGATGTCTTCACTCCAGTTGAATAATATAATGCTAGCTAAGATGGTCGAGGTTTTCATTCTATATCGAGTTAGGGGATGTAATTCAGACGACAGTATTGCGGTCATCACTCCAGTTCAATAATGTATTTCCAACTAAGATAGTCGTGGTTTCCATTCTAAATCGAGTCAGCTGATGTAATTTTAGCAAAAGTGTTACGGTCTTTACTTCAGTTGAATGATATAATGCCAGCCAAGATGGTCATTATTTTATTTCTATATCGAGTAATGTGATATAATTCCAGCGAAGGTGTCGCGGTCTTTACTCCAGTTGAATAATGTAATGCTAGCCAAGATAGTCGTGGTTTTCTTTCTATATCTAGTAAGGGGACATAATTCCAAATGAAGGTGTTGTTGTCTTGATCGATTAAATAATGTAATGTCATCCATAATAGTCGTGGTTTTAATTCAATATCGAGTTAGGGGATATAATTAGGGCGAAGGTGATGCGGTTGTCACTCTAGTTAAATGATGTAATGCCATCCATGATGGTCGTGGTTTTCATTCTATTTCTATTTTGGGGATGTATTTCCGGCGAAGGTGTCGCAGTCTTCACTCTAGTTGAATGATGTAATTACAGCCAATATGGTTGTGGTTTTCATTCTATATCAAGTAAGGTTATGTAATTCCGGTAAAGGTGTTGCGGTTTTCACTCCAGTTTAATGATTTAATGCCAACCATGATAGTCGTGGTATTCATTCTATATCGAGTCTGGTTATGTAATTCCAGTAAATGCGTAACGGTTTTCACTCCAATTGAATGATGCAATGCCAGTTAAGATGGTCATGGTTTTTTTTGTATATCGAGTAAGGTGATGTAATTCTACTAAAGGTGTTGTTGTCTTCACTCCAGTTGAATAATGTAAATCCAGCCATGATGGTCGTGGTTTTAATTAAATATCGAGTTAAGGGATGTAATTTCGGCGAAGGTGTTACGTTCGTCACTCCAGTTGAATGACATAATGCCATCCATGATGGTCGTGGTTTTCATTCTATATCAAGTTTGGGGATGTAATTCTGGCAAAGGTGTCGCGGTCTTCACTCTAGTTGAAATATGTAATGACAACCAACATGCTTGTGGTTTTAATTATATATCGAGTCAGATTATGTAATTCCGGCAAAGGTATCACGGTCTTCACTCTAGTTGAAAAATGTAATGCCAGCTAAGATGTTCTTGGTTTTCTTTTTATATTGAGTAAGGTGATGTAATTCCAGTTAAGGTGTTGTTGTCTTCACTCCAGTTGAATAATGTAATGCCAGCCAAGATGTTTGTGGTTTTGTTTCTACAATGAGTAAGGTGATGTAATTCCAGTTAAGGTGTTATTGTCTTCACTCCAGTTGAATAATTTAATGCAAGCCAAGATGGTCGTGGTTTTCATTCTATATCGAGTTAGGGGATGTAATTTCGATGATAGTATTGCGGTCATCACTGGAGTGCAATGACGTATTTCCAGCAAAGATGTACGTGGTTTCCATTCTATATCGAGTCAGGTGATGTAATTCCGGCAAATGTGTCGCGGTCTTTACTCCAGTTGAATGATGTAATGCCAGCCAAGATGGTCGTGGTTTTATTTCTATATCTAGTAAGGTGATGTAATTCCAGTGAAGGTGTTGTTATCTTCACTCCAGTTGAAGAATATAATCCACACCAAAATGGTCGTGGTTTTCATTCTATATCGAGTTAGGGGATGTAATTCCGACGAAAGTATTGTGGTCATCACTCCAGCTCAATGACGTATTTCCAACCAAGATAGTCGTGGTTTCCATTCTATATCGAGTCAGGTGATGTTATTCCTGCAAATGTGTTACGGTCTTTACTTCAGTTGAATGATATAATGCCAGCCAAGATGGTCGTGGTTTTATTTCTATATCGAGTAATGTGATATAATTCCAGCGAAGGTGTCGCGGTCTTTACTCCAGTTGAATAATGTAATGCTAGCCAAAATAGTCGTGGTTTTCTTTCTATATCTAGTAAGGGGACATAATTCCAGCGAAGGTGTTGTTGTCTTTAGTCCTGTTAAATAATGTAATGTCATCCATAATAGTGGTGGTTTTAATTAAATATCGAGTTAGGGGATGTAATTAGGGCGAAGGTGTTGCGGTTGTCACTCTAGTTAAATGATGTAATGCCATCCATGATAGTCGTGGTTTTCATTCTATTTCTATTTTGGGGATGTATTTCTGGCGAAGGTGTCGCAGTCTTCACTCTAGTTGAATGATGTAATTACAGCCAATATGGTTGTGGTTTTCATTCTATATCGAGTAAGGTTATGTAATTCCGGCAAAGGTGTTGCGGTCTTCACTCCAGTTTAATGATTTAATGGCAACCAAGATGATCGTGGTTTTCATTCTATATCGAGTCTGGTTATGTAATTCCAGTAGTGGCGTCACGATTTTCACTCCAATTGAATGATGCAATGCCAGTTAAGATGGTCATGGTTTTTTTTGTATATAGAGTCAGGTGATGTAATTCTAGTAAAGGTGTTGTTGTATTCACTCCATTTGAATAATGTATAGCCAGCTATGATGGTCGTGGTTTTAATTAAATATCGAGTTAAGGGATGTAATTTCGGCGAAGGTGTTACGTTCGTCACTCCAGTTGAATGACATAATGCCATCCATGATGGTCGTGGTTTTCATTCTATATCAAGTTTGGGGATGTAATTCCGGCAAAGGTGTCGCAATCTTCACTCTAGTTGAAATATGTAATAACAACCAAGATGCTTGTGGTTTTCATTGTATATCGATTCAGGTTATGTAATTCCGACAAATGTATCACGGTCTTCACTCTAGTTGAAAGATGTAATGCCAGCTAAGATGTTCTTGGTTTTCGTTCTATATTGAGTAAGGTGATGTAATTCCAGTTAAGGTGTTGTTGTCTTCACTCCAGTTGAATAATGTAATGCCAGCCAAGATGTTTGCTGTTTTCTTTCTACAATGAGTAAGGTGATGTAATTCCAGTTAAGGTGTTGTTGTCCTCACTCCAGTTGAATAATGTAATGCAAGCCAAGATGGTCGTGGTTTTCATTCTATATCGAGTTAGGGGATGTAATTTCGATGATAGTATTGCGGTCATCACTGTAGTGCAATGACGTATTTCCAAAGAAAGATGTACGTGGTTTCCATTCTATATCGAGTCGGTGATGTAATTAAGGCAAATATGTCGCAGCTTTTACTCCAGTTGAATGATGTAATGCCAGCCAAGATGGTCGTGGTTTTATTTCTATATCTAGTAAGGTGATGTAATTCCAGTGAAGGTGTTGTTATCTTCACTCCAGTTGAAGAATATAATGCACACCAAAATGGTCGTGGTTTTCATTCTATATCGAGTTAGGGGATGTAATTCCGATGAAAGTATTGCGGTCATCACTCCAGCTCAATGACGTATTTCCAACCAAGATAGTCGTGGTTTCCATTCTATATCAAGTCAGGTGATGTTATTCCGGCAAATGTGTTACGGTCTTTACTTCAGTTGAATGATATAATGCCAGCCAAGATGGTCGTAGTTTTATTTCTATATCGAGTAATGTGATGTAATTCCAGCGAAGGTGTCGCGGTCTTTACTCCAGTTGAATAATGTAATGTTAGCCAAGATAGTCGTGGTTTTCTTTCTATATCTAGTAAGGGGACATAATTCCGAAATAAGGTGTTGTTGTCTTCAGTCCTCTTAAATAATGTAATGTCATCCATAATAGTGGTGGTTTTAATTAAATATCGAGTTAGGGGATGTAATTAGGGCGAAGGTGTTGCGGTTGTCACTCTAGTTAAATGATGTAATGCCATCCATGATAGTCGTGGTTTTCATTCTATTTCTATTTTGGGGATGTATTTCTGGTGAAGGTGTCGCAGTCTTCACTCTAGTTGAATGATGTAATTACAGCCAATATGGTTGTGGTTTTCATTCTATATCGAGTAAGGTTATGTAATTCCGGCAAAGGTGTTGCGGTCTTCACTCCAGTTTAATGATTTAATGGCAACCAAGATGATCGTGGTTTTCATTCTATATCGAGTCTGGTTATGTAATTCCTGTAAAGGCGTCACGATTTTCACACCAATTGAATGATGCAATGCCAGTTAAGATGGTCATGGTTTTTTTTGTATATAGAGTCAGGTGATGTAATTCTAGTAAAGGTGTTGTTGTATTCACTCCATTTGAATAATGTATAGCCAGCTATGATGGTCGTGGTTTTAATTAAATATCGAGTTAAGGGATGTAATTTCGGCGAAGGTGTTACGTTCGTCACTCCAGTTGAATGACATAATGCCATCCATGATGGTCGTGGTTTTCATTCTATATCAAGTTTGGGGATGTAATTCTGGTAAAGGTGTCGCGGTCTTCACTCTAGTTGAAATATGTAATAACAACCAAGATGCTTGTGGTTTTCATTCTATATCGAGTCAGGTTATGTAATTCCGGCAAAGGTATCACGGTCTTCACTCTAGTTGAAAGATGTAATGCCAGCTAAGATGTTCTTGGTTTTCTTTTTATATTGAGTAAGGTGATGTAATTCCAGTTAAGGTGTTGTTGTCTTCACTCCAGTTGAATAATGTAATGCCAGCCAAGATGTTTGTGGTTTTGTTTCTACAATGAGTAAGGTGATGTAATTCCAGTTAAGGTGTTGTTGTCTTCACTCCAGTTGAATAATTTAATGCACGCCAAGATGGTCGTGGTTTTCATTCTATATCGAGTTAGGGGATGTAATTTCGATGATAGTATTGCGGTCATCACTGTAGTGCAATGACGTATTTCCAGCAAAGATGTACGTGGTTTCCATTCTATATCGAGTCAGGTGATGTAATTCCGACAAATGTGTCGCAGTCTTTACTCCAGTTGAATGATGTAATGCCAGCCAAGATGGTCGTGGTTTTATTTCTATATCTAGTAAGGTGATGTAATAACAGTGAAGGTGTTGTTATCTTCACTCCGGTTGAAGAATATAATGCACACCAAAATGGTCGTGATTTTCATTCTATATCGAGTTAGGGGATGTAATTCCGACGAAAGTATTGCGGTCATCACTCCAGCTCAATGACGTATTTCCAACCAAGATAGTCGTGGTTTACATTCTATATCAAGTCAGGTGATGTTATTCCGGCAAATGTGTTACGGTCTTTACTTCAGTTGAATGATATAATGCCAGCCAAGATGGTCGTGGTTTTATTTCTATATCGAGTAATGTGATATAATTCCAGCGAAGGTGTCGCGGTCTTTACTCCAGTTGAATAATGTAATGTTAGCCAAGATAGTCGTGGTTTTCTTTCTATATCTAGTAAGGGGACATAATTCCAGCGAAGGTGTTGTTGTCTTTAGTCCAGTTAAATAATGTAATGTCATCCATAATAGTCGTCGTTTTAATTCAATATCGAGTTAGGGGATGTAATTAGGGCGAAGGTGATGCGGTTGTCACTCTAGTTAAATGATGTAATGCCATCCATGATGGTCGTGGTTTTCATTCTATTTCTATTTTGGGGATGTATTTCCGGCGAAGGTGTCGCAGTCTTCACTCTAGTTGAATGATGTAATTACAGCCAATATGGTTGTGGTTTTCATTCTATATCGAGTAAGGTTATGTAATTCCGGCAAAGGTGTTGCGGTCTTCACTCCAGTTTAATGATTTAATGGCAACCAAGATGATCGTGGTTTTCATTCTATATCGAGTCTGGTTATGTAATTCCTGTAAAGGCGTCACGATTTTCACACCAATTGAATGATGCAATGCCAGTTAAGATGGTCATGGTTTTTTTTGTATATGGAGTAAGGTGATGTAATTCTAGTAAAGGTGTTGTTGTCTTCACTCCAGTTGAATAATGTAAAGCCAGCCAGGATGGTCGTGGGTTTAATTAAATATGGCGTTAAGGGTTATGTTCGTCACTCCAGTTGAATGACATAATGCCGTCCATGATGGTCGTGGTTTTCATTCTATATCAAGTTTGGGGATGTAATTCCGGCAAAGGTGTCGCAGTCTTCACTCTAGTTGAAATATGTAATGACAACCAAGATGCTTGTGGTTTTCATTGTATATCGAGTCAGGTTATGTAATTCCGGCAAAGGTATCACGGTCTTCACTCTAGTTGAAAGATGTAATACCAGCTAAGATGTTCTTGGTTTTCTTTCTATATTGAGTAAGGTGATGTAATTCCAGTTAAGGTGTTGTTGTCTTCACTCCGGTCGAATAATGTAACGCCAGCCAAGATGTTTGTGGTTTTCTTTCTACTATGAGTAAGGTGATGTAATTCCTGTTAAGATGTTGTTGTCTTCACTCCAGTTGAATAATGTAATGCAAGCCAAGATGGTCGTGGTTTTCATTCTATATCGAGTTAGGGGATGTAATTTCGATGATAGTATTGCGGTCATCACTGTAGTGCAATGACGTATTTCCAGCAAAGATGTACTTGGTTTCCATTCTATATCGAGTCAGGTGATGTAATTCCGGCAAATATGTCGCAGTCTTTACTCCAGTTGAAAGTTGTAATGCCAGCCAAGATGGTCGTGGTTTAAGTTCTATATCGAGTAAGGTGATGTAATTCCAGTGAAGGTGTTGTTATCTTCACTCCGGTTGAAGAATATAATGCACACCAAAATGGTCGTGGTTTTCATTCTATATCGAGTTAGGGGATGTAATTCCGACGAAAGTATTGCGGTCATCACTCCAGCTCAATGACGTATTTCCAACCAAGATAGTCGTGGTTTCCATTCTATATCGAGTCAGGTGATGTTATTCCGGCAAATGTGTTACGGTCTTTACTTCAGTTGAATGATATAATGCCAGCCAAGATGGTCGTGGTTTTATTTCTATATCGAGTAATGTGATATAATTCCAGTGAAGGTGTCGCGGTCTTTACTCCAGTTGAATAATGTAATGTTAACCAAGATACTCGTGGTTTTCTTTCTATATCTAGTAAGGGGACATAATTCCAACGAAGGTGTTGTTGTCTTCAGTCCAGTTAAATAATGTAATGTCATCCATAATAGTCGTCGTTTTAATTCAATATCGAGTTAGGGGATGTAATTAGGGTGAAGGTGATGCGGTTGTCACTCTAGTTAAATGAAGTAATGCCATCCATGATGGTCGTGGTTTTCATTCTATTTCTATTTTGGGGATGTATTTCCGGCGAAGGTGTCGCAGTCTTCACTCTAGTTGAATGATGTAATTACAACCAATATGGTTGTGGTTTTCATTCTATATCGAGTAAGGTTATGTAATTCCGGTAAAGGTGTTGCGGTCTTCACTCCAGTTTAATGATTTAATGGCAACCAAGATGATCGTGGTTTTCATTCTATATCGAGTCTGGTTATGTAATTCCTGTGAAGGCGTCACGATTTTCACACCAATTGAATGATGCAATGCCAGTTAAGATGGTCATGGTTTTTTCTGTATATCGAGTAAGGTTATGTAATTCTAGTAAAGGTGTTGTCGTCTTCACTCCAGTTGAATAATATAAAGCCAGCCAGGATGGTCATGGGTTTAATTAAATATGGCGTTAAGGGTTATGTTCGTCACTCCAGTTGAATGACATAATGTCGTCCATGATGGTCGTGGTTTTCAGTCTATATCAAGTTTGGGGATGTAATTCCGGCAAAGGTGTCGCAGTCTTCACTCTAGTTGAAATATGTAATGACAACCAAGATGCTTGTGGTTTTCATTGTATATCGAGTCAGGTTATGTAATTCCGGCAAAGGTATCACGGTCTTCACTCTAATTGAAAGATGTAATACCAGCTAAGATGTTCTTGGTTTTCTTTCTATATTGAGTAAGGTGATGTAATTCTAGTTAAGGTGTTGTTGTCTTCACTCCAGTCGAATAATGTAATGCCAGCCAAGATGTTTGTGGTTTTCTTTCTACTATGAGTAAGGTGATGTAATTCCTGTTAAGGTGTTGTTGTCTTCACTCCAGTTGAATAATGTAATGCAAGCCAAGATGGTCGTGGTTTTCATTCTATATCGAGTTAGGGGATGTAATTTCGATGATAGTATTGCGGTCATCACTGTAGTGCAATGACGTATTTCCAGCAAAGATGTACGTGGTTTCCATTCTATATCGAGTCAGGTGATGTAATTCCGGCAAATATGTCGCAGTCTTTACTCCAGTTGAATGATGTAATGCCAGCCAAGATGGTCGTGGTTTAAGTTCTATATCGAGTAAGGTGATGTAATTCCAGTGAAGGTGTTGTTATCTTCACTCCGGTTGAAGAATATAATGCACACCAAAATGGTCGTGGTTTTCATTCTATATCGAGTTAGGGGATGTAATTCCGACGAAAGTATTGCGGTCATCACTCCAGCTCAATGACGTATTTCCAACCAAGATAGTCGTGGTTTCCATTCTATATTGAGTCAGGTGATGTTATTCCATCAAATGTGTTACGGTCTTTACTTCAGTTGAATGATATAATGCCAGCCAAGATGGTCGTGGTTTTATTTCTATATCGAGTAATGTGATATAATTCCAGCGAAGGTGTCGCGGTCTTTACTCCAGTTGAATAATGTAATGTTAGCCAAGATAGTCGTGGTTTTCTTTCTATATCTAGTAAGGGGACATAATTCCAGCGAAGGTGTTGTTGTCTTCAGTCCAGTTAAATAATGTAATGTCATCCATAATAGTCATCATTTTAATTCAATATCGAGTTAGGGGATGTAATTAGGGCGAAGGTGATGCGGTTGTCACTCTAGTTAAATGATGTAATGCCATCCATGATGGTCGTGGTTTTCATTCTATTTCTATTTTGGGGATGTATTTCCGGCGAAGGTGTCGCAGTCTTCACTCTAGTTGAATGATATAATTACAGCCAATATGGTTGTGGTTTTCATTCTATATCGAGTAAGGTTATGTAATTCCGGCAAAGGTGTTGCGGTCTTCACTCCAGTTTAATGATTTAATGGCAACAAAGATGATCGTGGTTTTCATTCTATATCGAGTCTGGTTATGTAATTCCTGTCAAGGCGTCACGATTTTCACACCAATTGAATGATGCAATGCCAGTTAAGATGGTCATGGTTTTTTTTGTATATCGAGTAAGGTGATGTAATTCTAGTAAAGGTGTTGTTGTCTTCACTCCAGTTGAATAATGTAAAGCCAGCCAGGGTGGTCGTGGGTTCAATTAAATATGGCGTTAAGGGATGTAATTCTGGCGAAGGTGTTACGTTCGTTACTCCAGTTGAATGACATAATGCCGTCCATGATGGTCGTGGTTTTCATTCTATATCAAGTTTGGGGATGTAATTCCGGCAAAGGTGTCGCAGTCTTCACTCTAGTTGAAATATGTAATGACCACCAAGATGCTTGTGGTTTTCATTGTATATCGAGTCAGGTTATGTAATTCCGGCAAAGGTATCACGGTCTTCACTCTAGTTGAAAGATGTAATACCAGCTTAGATGTTCTTGGTTTTCTTTCTATATTGAGTAAGGTGATGTAATTCCAGTTAAGGTATTGTTGTCTTCACTCCAGTCGAATAATGTAATGCCAGCCAAGATGTTTGTGGTTTTCTTTCTACTATGAGTAAGGTGATGTAATTCCTGTTAAGGTGTTGTTGTCTTCACTCCAGTTGAATAATGTAATGCAAGCCAAGATGGTCATGGTTTTCATTCTATATCGAGTTAGGGGATGTAATTTCGATGATAGTATTGCGGTCATCACTGTAGTGCAATGACGTATTTCCAGCAAAGATGTACGTGGTTTCCATTCTATATCGAGTCAGGTGATGTAATTCCAGCAAATATGTCGTAGTCTTTACTCCAGTTGAATGATGTAATGCCAGCCAAGATGGTCGTGGTTTAAGTTCTATATCGAGTAAGGTGATGTAATTCCAGTGAAGGTTTTGTTATCTTCACTCCAGTTGAAGAATATAATGCACACCAAAATGGTCGTGGTTTTCATTCTATATCGAGTTAGGGGATGTAATTCCGACGAAAGTATTGCGGTCATCACTCGGCTCAATAGGCGTATTTCCAACCAAGATAGTCGTGGTTTCCATTCTATATCGAGTCAGGTGATGCTATTCCGGCAAATGTGTTACGGTCTTTACTTCAGTTGAATGATATAATGCCAGCCAAGATGGTCGTGGTTTTATTTCTATATCGAGTAATGTGATATAATTGCAGCGAAGGTGTCGCGGTCTTTACTCCAGTTGAATAATGTAATGTTAGCCAAGATAGTCGTGGTTTTCTTTCTATATCTAGTAAGGGGACATAATTCCAAATAAGGTGTTGTTGTCTTGATCTGTTAAATAATGTAATGTCATCCATAATAGTCATCATTTTAATTCAATATCGAGTTAGGGGATGTAATTAGAGGCGAAGGTGATGCGGTTGTCACTCTAGTTAAATGATGTAATGCCATCCATGATGGTCGTGGTTTTCATTCTATTTCTATTTTGGGGATGTATTTTCAGTGAAGGTGTCGCGATCTTCACTCTAGTTGAATGATGTAATTACGACCAATATGGTTGTGGTTTTCATTCTATATCGAGTAAGGTTATGTAATTCCGGCAAAGGTGTTGCGGTCTTCACTCCAGTTTAATGATTTAATGGCAACAAAGATGATCGTGGTTTTCATTCTATATCGAGTCTGGTTATGTAATTCCTGTCAAGGCGTCACGATTTTCACACCAATTGAATGATGCAATGCCAGTTAAGATGGTCATGGTTTTTTTTGTATATCGAGTAAGGTGATGTAATTCTAGTAAAGGTGTTGTTGTCTTCACTCCAGTTGAATAATGTAAAGCCAGCCAGGATGGTCGTGGGTTTAATTAAATATGGCGTTAAGGGTTACGTTCGTCACTCCAGTTGAATGACATAATGCCGTCCATGATGGTCGTGGTTTTCATTCTATATCAAGTTTGGGGATGTAATTCCGGCAAAGGTGTCGCAGTCTTCACTCTAGTTGAAATATGTAATGACAACCAAGATGCTTGTGGTTTTCATTGTATATCGAGTCAGGTTATGTAATTCCGGCAAAGGTATCACGGTCTTCACTCTAGTTAAAAGATGTAATACCAGCTTAGATGTTCTTGGTTTTCTTTCTATATTGAGTAAGGTGATGTAATTCCAGTTAAGGTATTGTTGTCTTCACTCCAGTCGAATAATGTAATGCCAGCCAAGATGTTTGTGGTTTTCTTTCTACTATGAGTAAGGTGATGTAATTCCTGTTAAGGTGTTGTTGTCTTCACTCCAGTTGAATAATGTAATGCAAGCCAAGATGGTCGTGGTTTTCATTCTATATCGAGTTAGGGGATGTAATTTCGATGATAGTATTGCGGTCATCACTGTAGTGCAATGACGTATTTCCAGCAAAGATGTACGTGGTTTCCATTCTATATCGAGTCAGGTGATGTAATTTCGGCAAATGTGTCACCGTCTTTACTCTAGTTGAATGATGTAATGCCAGCCAAGATGGTCGTGGTTTAAGTTCTATATCGAGTAAGGTGATGTAATTCCAGTGAAGGTGTTGTTATCTTCACTCCAGTTGAAGAATATAATGCACGCCAAAATGGTCGTGGTTTTCATTCTATATCGAGTTAGGGGATGTAATTCCGACGAAAGTATTGCGATCATCACTCCAGCTCAATGACGTATTTCCAACCAAGATAGTCGTGGTTTCCATTCTATATCGAGTCAGGTGATGTTATTTCGGCAAAGGTGTTACGGTCTTTACTTCAGTTGAATGATATAATGCCAGCCAAGATGGTCGTGGTTTTATTTCTATATCGAGTAATGTGATATAATTCCAGTGAAGGTGTCGCGGTCTTTACTCCAGTTGAATAATGTAATGCTAGCCAAGATAGTCGTGGTTTTCTTTCTATATCTAGTAAGGTGACATAATTCCAGCGAAGGTGTTGTTGTCTTCACTCCAGTTAAATAATGTATTGTCATCCATAATAGTCATGGTTTTAATTCAATATCGAGTTAGGGGATGTAATTACGGCGAAGGTGTTGCGGTTGTCACTCTAGTTAAATGATGTAATACCATCCACAATAGTCGTGGTTTTCATTCTATTTCTATTTTGGGGATGTATTTTCGGCGAAGGTGTCGCAGTCTGCACTCTAGTTGAATGATGTAATTACAGTCAATATGGTTGTGGTTTTCATTCTATATCGAGTAAGGTTATGTAATTCCGGCAAAGGTGTTGCGGTCTTCACTCCAGTTTAATGATTTAATGGCAACCAAGATGATCGTGGTTTTCATTCTATATCGAGTTTGGTTATGTAATTCCTGTAAAGGCGTCATTATTTTCACACCAACTGAATGATGCAATGCCAGTTAAGATGGTCATGGTTTTTTTTGTATATCGAGTAAGGTGATGTAATTCTAGTAAAGGTGTTGTTGTCTTCACTCCAGTTGAATAATGTAAAGCCAGCCATGATGGTCGTTGTTTAAATTAAATATCGAGTTAAGGGATGTAATTCCGGCGAAGGTGTTACGTTCGTCACTCCGGCTGAATGACATAATGCCATCCATGAGGGTCATGGTTTTCATTCTATATCGAGTCTGGTTATGTAATTCCTGTAAAGGCGTCACGATTTTCACACCAATTGAATGATGCAATGCCAGTTAAGATGGTCATGGTTTTTTTTGTATATCGAATAAGGTGATGTAATTCTAGTAAAGGTGTTGTTGTCTTCACTCCAGTTGAATAATGTAAAGCCAGCCATGATGGTCGTGGTTTTAATTAAATATCGAGTTAAGGGATGTAATTCTGGCGAAGGTGTTACGTTCGTTACTCCAGTTGAATGACATAATGCCATCCATGATGGTCGTGGTTTTCATTCTATATCAAGTTTGGGGATGTAATTCCGGCAAAGGTGTCGCAATCTTCACTCTAGTTGAAATATGTAATGACAACCAAGATGTTTGTGGTTTTCATTGTATATCGAGTCAGGTTATGTAATTTTAGCAAAGGTATCACGGTCTTCACTCTAGTTGAAAGATGTAATGCCAGCCAAGATGTTCTTGGTTTTCTTTCTATATTGAGTAAGGTGATGTAATTCCAGTTAAGGTGTTGTTGTCTTCACTCCAGTTGAATAATGTAATGCCAGCCAAGATGTTTGTTGAGTAAGGTGATGTAATTCCAGTTAAGGTGTTGTTGTCTTCACTCCAGTTGAATAATGTAATGCAAGCCAAGATGGTCGTGGTTTTCATTCTATATCGAGTTAGAGGATGTAATTTCGATGATAGTATTGCGGTCATCATTGCAGTGTAGTCACGTATTTCCAGCAAAGATGTACATGGTTTCCATTCTATATTGAGTCAGGTGATGTAATTCCGACAAATGTGTCGCGGTCTTTACTCATGTTGAATGATGTAATGCCAGCCAAGAAGGTCATGGTTTTATTTCTATATCTAGTAAGGTGATGTAATAACAGTGAAGGTGTTGTTATCTTCACTCCAGTTGAATAATGTAGTGGCTGCCAAGATGGTCGTGGTTTTATTTCTTTATCGAGTAGGGTGATGTAATTCCAGTGAAGGTCGTGGTTTTCATTCTATATTAAGTTAGGGGATGTAATTCTGATGAAAGTATTGCGGTTATCACTCCAGTTCAATGACGTATTTCCAACCAAGATAGTCGTGGTTTCCATTCTATATCGAGTCAGGTGATGTAATTCCGGCAAAGTTGTTACGATCTTTACTTCAGTTGAATGATATAATGCCAGCCAAGATGGTCATGGTTTTATTTCTATATCGAGTAATGTGATATAATTCCAGCGAAGGTGTCGCGGTCTTTAGTCCAGTTGAATAATGTAATGCTAGCCAAGATAGTCGTGGTTTTCTTTCTATATCGAGTAAGGTGATGTACTTCCAGCGAAGGTGTTGTTGTCTTCACTCCAGTTAAATAATGTAATGTCATCCATGATGGTCGTGGTTTTAATTCAATATCGAGTTAGGGGATGTAATTCTGGCGAAGGTGTTGCGGTTGTCACTCCAGTTGAATGAATCTAATGCCATCCATGATGGTCGTGGTTTTCATTTTATTTCCATTTTGGGGATGTAATTCCGGCGAAGGTGTCGCAGTCTTCACTCTAGTTGAATGATGTAATTACAGCCAAGATGGTTGTGGTTTTCATTCTATATCGAGTCAGGTTATGTAATTCCGGCAAAGGTGTTGCGGTCTTCACTCCAGTTTAATGATTTAATGCCAACCAAAATGGTCTGGTTTTCATTCTATATCGAGTTTGGTTATGTAATTCCAGTAAAGGAGTCACGGTTTTCACTCCAATTGAATGATGCAATGCCAGTTCAGATGGTCATGGTTTTTTTTGTATATCGAGTAAGGTGATGTAATTCTAGTAAAGGTGTTGTTGTTTTCACTCAAGTTGAATAATGTAAAGCCAGCCATGATGGTCATGGTTTTAATTAAATATCGCGTTAAGGGATGTAATTCCTGCAAAGGTGTTACGTTCGTCACTCCAGTTGAATGACATAATGCCATCCATGATGGTCGTGGTTTTCATTCTATATCAAGTTTGGGGATGTAATTCCGACAAAGGTGTGGCAGTTTTCACTCTAGTTGAAATATGTAATGACAACCAAGATGTTTGTGGTTTTCATTCTATATCTAGTCAGGGTATGTAATTTCGGAAAAGGTATCACGGTCTTCACTCTAGTTGAAAGATGTAATTCCAGCCAAGATGTTCTTGGTTTTCTTTCTATATAGAGTAAGGTGATGTAATTCCAGTTAAGGTGTTGTTGTCTTCACTCCAGTTGAATAATGTAATGCCAGCCAAGATGTTTGTGGTTTTCTTTCTATAATGAGTAAGGTGATGTAATTCCAGTTAAGGTGTTGTTGTCTTCACTCTAGTTGAATAATGTAATGCAAGCCATGATGGTCGTGGTTTTCATTCTATATCGAGTTAGGGGATGTAATTTCGACGATAGTATTGCGGTCATCACTGCAATGCAATGACGTATTTCCAGCAAAGATGTATGTGGTTTCCATTCTATATCGAGTTATGTGATATAATTCCGGCAAAGGTGTCGTGGTCTTTACTCTAGTTGAATGATGTAATGGTAGCCAAAATGGTCGTGGCTTTCTTTCTATATCGATTAAGGTGATGTAATTCCAATGAATGTGTTGTTGTCTTCACTCAAGTTGAATAATGTAATGCCAGACAAAATGGTTATGGTTTTATTTCTATATCGAGTAAGGTGATGTAATTCTAGTGAAAGTGTTGATGTCTTCACTCCAGGTGAATAATATAATTCCATCAAAGATAAGATGGTCGTGGTTTTCATTCTATATAGAGTTAGGGGATGTAATTCCGACGACAGTATTGCTGTCATCACTCCAGTTCAATGACGTATTTCCATCCAAGATGGTTGTGATTTCTATTCTATATCGAGTCAGGTGATGTAATTACGCCAAAGGTGTCGCGGTCTTTACTCCAGTTGAATAATGTATTGCCTCCCAAGATAGTCGTGGTTTTCTTTCTATATCGAATAAGGTGATATAATTCCAGCGAAGGTGTTGTTGTCTTCACTCTTGTTAAATAATGAAATGCAAGCCAAGATGGTTGTGGTTTTATTTCTATATCGAGTAAGGTGATGTAATTCCAGTGAAGGTGTTGTTGTTTTCACTCCAGTTGAAGAATATAAAGCAAGCCAAGATGGTCGTGGTTTTCATTCTATATCGAGTTAGGGGATGTAATTCTGATGAAAGTATTGCGGTCATCACTCCAGTTCAATAACGTATTTCCAACCAAGATAGTCATGGTTTCCATTCTATATGGAGTCAGGTGATGTAATTCCGGCAAAGGTGTTACGGTCTTTAGTTCAGTTGAATGATATAATGCCAGCCAAGATGGTCATGGTTTTATTTCTATATCGAGTAATGTGATATAATTCCAGCGAAGGTGTCGCGGTCTTTACTCCAGTTGAATAATGTAATGTTAGCCAAGATAGTCGTGGTTTTCTTTCTATATCGAGTAAGGTGATATAATTCCAGCGAAGGTGTTGTTGTCTTCACTTCAGTTAAATAATGTAATGTCATCCATAATGGTCGTGGATTGAATTTAATATCGAGTTAAGGGATGTAATTCCGGCTAAGGTGTTGCAGTTGTCACTCTAGTTAAATGATGTAATGTCATCCATGATGGTCGTGGTTTTCATTCTATATCTATTTTTGGGATGTATTTCCGGCGAAGGTGTCGCAGTCTTCACTCTAGTTGAATGATGTAATTACAGCCAATATGGTTGTGGTTTTCATTCTATATCAAGTAAGGTTATGTAATTCCGGTAAAGGTGTTGCGGTCTTCACTCCAGTTTAATGATTTAATGCCAACCATGATGGTCGTGGTATTCATTCTATATCGAGTCTGGTTATGTAATTCCAGTAAATGCGTAACGGTTTTCACTCCAATTGAATGATGCAATGCCAGTTAAGATGGTCATGGTTTTTTTTGTATATCGAGTAAGGTGATGTAATTCTACTAAAGGTGTTGTTGTCTTTACTCCAGTTGAATAATGTAAATCCAGCCATGATGGTCGTGGTTTTAATTAAATATCGAGTTAAGGGATGTAATTTCGGCGAAGGTGTTACGTTCGTCACTCCAGTTGGATGACATAATGCCATCCATGATGGTCGTGGTTTTCATTCTATATCAAGTTTGGGGACGTAATTCCGGCAAAGGTGTCACAGTTTTCACTCTAGTTGAAATATGTAATGACAACCAAGATGTTTGTGGTTTTCATTCTATATCTAGTTAGGGTATGTAATTTCGGCAAAGGTATCACGGTCTTCACTCTAGTTGAAAGATGTAATGCTAGCCAAGATGTTCTTGGTTTTCTTTCTATATCGAGTAAGGTGATGTAATTCCAGTGGAGGTGTTGTTATCTTCACTCCAGTTGAAGAATATAAAGCAAGCCAAGATGGTCGTGGTTTTCATTCTATATCGAGTTAGGGGATGTAATTCTGATGAAAGTATTGCGGTCATCACTCCAGTTCAATGACGTATTTCCAACCAAGATAGTCGTGGTTTCCATTCTATATCGAGTCAGGTGATGTAATTCTGGCAAAGGTGTTACGGTCTTTACTTCAGTTGAATGATATAATGCCAGCCAAGATGGTCATGGTTTTATTTCTATATCGAGTAATGTGATATAATTCCAGCGAAGGTGTCGCGGTCTTTACTCCAGTTGAATAATGTAATGTTAGCCAAGATAGTTGTGGTTTTCTTTCTATATCGAGTAAGGTGATATAATTCCAGCGAAGGTGTTGTTGTCTTCACTTCAGTTAAATAATGTAATGTCATCCATAATGGTCGTGGTTTTAAGTCAATATCGAGTTAAAGGATGTAATTCCGGCGAAGGTGTTGCGGTTGTCACTCTAGTTAAATGATGTAATGCCATCCATGATGGTCGTAGTTTTCATTCTATATCTATTTTTTGGATGTATTTCCGGCGAAGGTGTCGCAGTCTTCACTCTGGTTGAATGATGTAATTACAGTCAATATGGTTGTGGTTTTCATTCTATATCAAGTAAGGTTATGTAATTCCGGTAAAGGTGTTGCGGTCTTCACTCCAGTTTAATGATTTAATGCCAACCAAGATGGTCGTGGTTTTCATTCTATATCGAGTCTGGTTGTGTAATTCCAGTAGAGGCGTCACGGTTTTCACTCCAATTGAATTATGCAATGCCAGTTAAGATGGTCATGGTTTTTTTGTATATCGAGTAAGGTGATGTAATTCTACTAAAGGTGTTGTTGTCTTCACTCTAGTTGAATAATGTAAATCCAGCCATGATGGTCGTGGTTTTAATTAAATATCGAGTTAAGGGATGTAATTTCAGCGAAGGTGTTACGTTCGTCACTCCAGTTGGATGACATAATGCCATCCATGATGGTCGTGGTTTTCATTCTATATCAAGTTTGGGGACGTAATTCCGGCAAAGGTGTCGCAGTTTTCACTCTAGTTGAAATATGTAATGACAACCAAGATGTTTGTGGTTTTCATTCTATATCTAGTCAGGGTATGTAATTTCGGCAAAGGTATCACGGTCTTCACTCTAGTTGAAAGATGTAATGCTAGCCAAGATGTTCTTGGTTTTCTTTCTATATCGAGTAAGGTGATGTAATTCCAGTGAAGGTGTTGTTGTCTTCACTCCAGTTGAAGAATATAAAGCAAGCCAAGATGGTCGTGGTTTTCATTCTATATCGAGTTAGGGGATGTAATTCTGATGAAAGTATTGCGGTCATCACTCCAGTTCAATGACGTATTTCCAACCAAGATAGTCGTGGTTTCCATTCTATATCGAGTCAGGTGATGTAATTCCGGCAAAGGTGTTACGGTCTTTACTTCAGTTGAATGATATAATGTCAGCCAAGATGGTCATGGTTTTATTTCTATATCGAGTAATGTGATATAATTCCAGCGAAGGTGTCGCGGTCTTTACTCCAGTTGAATAATGTAATGTTAGCCAAGATAGTCGTGGTTTTCTTTCTATATCGAGTAAGGTGATATAATTCCAGCGAAGGTGTTGTTGTCTTCACTTCAGTTAAATAATGTAATGTCATCCATAATGGTCGTGGTTTTAAGTCAATATCGAGTTAAAGGATGTAATTCCGGCGAAGGTGTTGCGGTTGTCACTCTAGTTAAATGATGTAATGCCATTCATGATGGTCGTAGTTTTCATTCTATATCTATTTTTGGGATGTATTTCCGGCGAAGGTCTCGCAGTCTTCACTCTAGTTGAATGATGTAATTACAGCCAATATGGTTGTGGTTTTCATTCTATATCAAGTAAGGTTATGTAATTCCGGTAAAGGTGTTGCGGTCTTCACTCCAGTTTAATGATTTAATGCCAACCAAGATGGTCGTGGTTTTCATTCTATATCGAGTCTGGTTATGTAATTCGAAAGGTGTCACGATTTTCACTCCAATTGAATTATGCAATGCCTCCCAAGATAGTCATGGTTTTCTTTCTATATCGAGTAAGGTGATGTAATTCTACTAAAGGTGTTGTTGTCTTCACTCTTGTTGAAAAATGTAAATCCACCATGATGGTCGTGGTTTTAATTAAATATCGAGTTAAGGGATGTAATTCTGGTGAAGGTGTTACGTCATTACCCAGCTTGGATGACATAATGCCATCCATGATGGTCGTGGTTTTCATTCTATATCAAGTTTGGGGACGTAATTCCGCAAAGGTGTCGCAGTTTTCACTCTAGTTGAAATATGTAATGACAACCAAGATGTTTGTGGTTTTCATTCTATATCTAGTCAGGGTATGTAATTTCGGCAAAGGTATCACGGTCTTCACTCTAGTTGAAAGATGTAATGCTAGCCAAGATGTTCTTGGTTTGCTTACTATATCGAGTAAGGTGATGTAATTCCAGTGAAGGTGTTGTTGTCTTCACTCCAGTTGAAGAATATAAAGCAAGCCAAGATGGTCGTGGTTTTCATTCTATATCGAGTTAGGGGATGTAATTCTGATGAAAGTATTGCGGTCATCACTCCAGTTCAATGACGTATTTCCAACCAAGATAGTCGTGGTTTCCATTCTATATCGAGTCTGGTGATGTACTTCCGGCAAAGGTGTTACGGTCTTTACTTCAGTTGAATGATATAATGTCAGCCAAGATGGTCATGGTTTTATTTCTATATCGAGTAATGTGATATAATTCCAGCGAAGGTGTCGCGGTCTTTACTCCAGTTGAATAATGTAATGTTAGCCAAGATAGTCGTGGTTTTCTTTCTATATCGAGTAAGGTGATATAATTCCAGCGAAGGTGTTGTTGTCTTCACTTCAGTTAAATAATGTAATGTCATCCATAATGGTCGTGGTTTTAAGTCAATATCGAGTTAAAGGATGTAATTCCGGCGAAGGTGTTGCGGTTGTCACTCTAGTTAAATGATGTAATGCCATTCATGATGGTCGTAGTTTTCATTCTATATCTATTTTTGGGATGTATTTCCGGCGAAGGTGTCGCAGTCTTCACTCTAGTTGAATGATGTAATTACAGCCAATATGGTTGTGGTTTTCATTCTATATCAAGTAAGGTTATGTAATTCCGGTAAAGGTGTTGCGGTCTTCAGTCCAGTTTAATGATTTAATGCCAACCAAGATGGTCGTGGTTTTCATTCTATATCGAGTCTGGTTATGTAATTCCAGTAAAGGCGTCACGATTTTCACTCCAATTGAATTATGCAATGCCAGTTAAGATGGTCATGGTTTTTTTGTATATCGAGTAAGGTGATGTAATTCTACTAAAGGTGTTGTTGTCTTCACTCCAGTTGAAAAATGTAAATCCAGCCATGATGGTCGTGGTTTTAATTAAATATCGAGTTAAGGGATGTAATTCCGGTGAAGGTGTTACGTTCGTCACTCCAGTTGGATGACATAATGCCATCCATGATGGTCGTGGTTTTCATTCTATATCAAGTTTGGGGACGTAATTCCGGCAAAGGTGTCGCAGTTTTCACTCTAGTTGAAATATGTAATGACAACCAAGATGTTTGTGGTTTTCATTCTATATCTAGTCAGGGTATGTAATTTCGGCAAAGGTATCACGGTCTTCACTCTAGTTGAAAGATGTAATGCTAGCCAAGATGTTCTTGGTTTTCTTTCTATATCGAGTAAGGTGATGTAATTCCAGTGAAGGTGTTGTTGTCTTCACTCCAGTTGAAGAATATAAAGCAAGCCAAGATAGTCGTGGTTTTCATTCTATATCGAGTTAGGGGATGTAATTCTGATGAAATTATTGCGGTCATCAATCCAGATCAATGACGTATTTCCAACCAAGATAGTCGTGGTTTCCATTCTATATCGAGTCAGGTGATGTAATTCCGGCAAAGGTGTTACGGTCTTTACTTCAGTTGAAGGATATAATGCCAGCCAAGATGGTCATGGTTTTATTTCTATATCGAGTAATGTGATATAATTCCAGCGAAGGTGTCGCGGTCTTTACTCCAGTTGAATAATGTAATGTTAGCCAAGATAGTCGTGGTTTTCTTTCTATATCGAGTAAGGTGATATAATTCCAGCGAAGGTGTTGTTGTCTTCACTTCAGTTAAATAATGTAATGTCATCCATAATGGTCGTGGTTTTAATTCAATATCGAGTTAAGGGATGTAATTTCGGTGAAGGTGTTGCGGTTGTCACTCTAGTTAAATGATGTAATGCCATTCATGATGGTCGTAGTTTTCATTCTATATCTATTTTTGGGATGTATTTCCGGCGAAGGTGTCGCAGTCTTCACTCTAGTTGAATGATGTAATTACAGCCAATATGGTTGTGGTTTTCATTCTATATCAAGTAAGGTTATGTAATTCCGGTAAAGGTGTTGCGGTCTTCACTCCAGTTCAATGACGTATTTCCATCCAAGATGGTTGTGATTTCTATTCTATATCGAGTCAGGTGATGTAATTCCAGTAAAGGCGTCACGATTTTCACTCCAATTGAATGATGCAATGCCAGTTAAGATGGTCATGGTTTTTTTTGTATATCGAGTAAGGTGATGTAATTCTACTAAAGGTGTTGTTGTCTTCACTCCAGTTGAAAAATGTAAATCCAGCCATGATGGTCGTGGTTTTAATTAAATATCGAGTTAAGGGATGTAATTCCGGTGAAGGTGTTACGTTCGTCACTCCAGTTGGATGACATAATGCCATCCATGATGGTCGTGGTTTTCATTCTATATCAAGTTTGGGGACGTAATTCCGCAAAGGTGTCGCAGTTTTCACTCTAGTTGAAATATGTAATGACAACCAAGATGTTTGTGGTTTTCATTCTATATCTAGTCAGGGTATGTAATTTCGGCAAAGGTATCACGGTCTTCACTCTAGTTGAAAGATGTAATGCTAGCCAAGATGGTTGTGGTTTTATTTCTATATCGAGTAAGGTGATGTAATTCCAGTGAAGGTGTTGTTGTTTTCACTCCAGTTGAAGAATATAAAGCAAGCCAAGATGGTCGTGGTTTTCATTCTATATCGAGTTAGGGGATGTAATTCTGATGAAAGTATTGCGGTCATCACTCCAGTTCAATAACGTATTTCCAACCAAGATTGTCGTAGTTTCCATTCTATATCGAGTCAGGTGATGTAATTCCGGCAAAGGTGCTACGGTCTTTACTTCAGTTGAATGATATAATGCCAGCCAAAATGGTCATGGTTTTATTTCTATATCGAGTAATGTGATATAATTCCAGCGAAGGTGTCGCGGTCTTTACTCCAGTTGAATAATGTAATGTTAGCCAAGATAGTCGTGGTTTTCTTTCTATATCGAGTAAGGTGATATAATTCCAGCGAAGGTGTTGTTGTCTTCACTTCAGTTAAATAATGTAATGTCATCCATAATGGTCGTGGTTTTAATTCAATATCGAGTTAAGGGATGTAATTCCGGCGAAGGTGTTGCGGTTGTCACTCTAGTTAAATGATGTAATGCCATCCATGATGGTCGTGGTTTTCATTCTATATCTATTTTGGGATGTATTTCCGACGAAGGTGTCGCAGTCTTCACTCTAGTTGAATGATGTAATTACAGCCAATATGGTTGTGGTTTTCATTCTATATCAAGTAAGGTTATGTAATTCCGGTAAAGGTGTTGCGGTCTTCACTCCAGTTTAATGATTTAATGCCAACCAAGATGGTCGTGGTTTTCATTCTATATCGAGTCTGGTTATGTAATTCCAATAAAGGCGTCACGGTTTTCACTCCAATTGAATGATGCCATGCCAGTTAAGATGGTCATGGTTTGTTTTGTATATCGAGTAAGGTGATGTAATTCTAGTAAAGGTGTTGTTGCCTTCACTCCAGTTGAATAATGTAAAGCCAGCCAGGATGGTCGTGGTTTTAATTAAATATCAAGTTAAGGGATGTAATTCCGACAAAGGTGTTACGTTCGTCACTCCAGTTGGATGACATAATGCCATCCATGATGGTCGTGGTTTTCATTCTATATCAAGTTTGGGGACGTAATTCCGGCAAAGGTGTCGCAGTTTTCACTCTAGTTGCAATATGTAATGACAACCAAGATGTTTGTGGTTCTCATTCTATATCTAGTCAGGGTATGTAATTTCGGCAAAGGTATCACGGTCTTTACTCTAGTTGAAAGATGTAATGCTAGCGAAGATGTTCTTGGTTTTCTTTCTATATCGAGTAAGGTGATGTAATTCCGATGAAGGTGTTGTTGTCTTCACTCCAGCTTGAAGAATATAAAGCAAGCCAAGATGGTCGTGGTTTTCATTCTATATCGAGTTAGGGGATGTAATTCGATGAAAGTATTGCGGTCATCACTCCCGGATCAATGACGTATTTCCAACCAAGATAGTCGTGGTTTCCATTCTATATCGAGTCAGGTGATGTAATTGGCAAAGGTGTTACGGTCTTTACTTGATTGAATGATATAATGCCACCAAGATGGTCATGGTTTTATTTCTATATCGAGTAATGTGATATAATTCCAAATGAAGGTGTCGCGGTCTTTACTCCAGTTGAATAATGTAATGTTAGCCAAGATAGTCGTGGTTTTCTTTCTATATCGAGTAAGGTGATATAATTCCAGCGAAGGTGGTGTTGTCTTCACTTCAGTTAAATAATGTAATGTCATCCATAATGGTCGTGGTTTTAATTCAATATCGAGTTAAGGGATGTAATTTCGGCGAAGGTGTTGCGGTTGTCACTCTAGTTAAATGATGTAATGCCATCCATGATGGTCGTGGTTTTCATTCTATATCTATTTTTGGGATGTATTTCCGGCGAAGGTGTCGCAGTCTTCACTCTAGTTGAATGATGTAATTACAGCCAATATGGTTGTGGTTTTCATTCTATATCAAGTAAGGTTATGTAATTCCGGTAAAGGTGTTGCGGTCTTCACTCCAGTTCAATGACGTATTTCCATCCAAGATGGTTGTGATTTCTATTCTATATCGAGTCAGGTGATGTAATTACGCCAAAGAAAGCGCCACGATTTTCACTCCAATTGAATTATGCAATGCCAGTTAAGATGGTCATGGTTTGTTTTGTATATCGAGGAAGGTGATGTAAGTCTACTAAAGGTGTTGTTGTCTTCACACCAGGTGGAAAATGGAAATCCAACCATGGTGGTGGGGGGTTTAGTTAAATATCGGGATAAGGGATCTAATTAGGTGAAGGTGTTACGCTCATTACCTCGCTTGGATGACATAATGCCATCCATGATGGTCGTGGTTTTCATTCTATATCAAGTTTGGGGACGTAATTCCGGCAAAGGTGTCGCAGTTTTCACTCTAGTTGAAATATGTAATGACAACCAAGATGTTTGTGGTTTTCATTCTATATCTAGTCAGGGTATGTAATTTCGGCAAAGGTATCACGGTCTTCACTCTAGTTGAAAGATGTAATGCTAGCCAAGATGTTCTTGGTTTTCTTTCTATATCGAGTAAGGTGATGTAATTCCAGTGAAGGTGTTGTTGTCTTCACTCCAGTTGAGGAATATAAAGCAAGCCAAGATGGTCGTGGTTTTCATTCTATATCGAGTTAGGGGATGTAATTCTGATGAAAGTATTGCGGTCATCACTCCAATTCAATGACGTATTTCCAACCAAGATAGTCGTGGTTT
Organism: Anisodus acutangulus; assembly: GCA_029783415.1. Lineage (NCBI taxonomy): Eukaryota > Viridiplantae > Streptophyta > Magnoliopsida > Solanales > Solanaceae > Anisodus > Anisodus acutangulus. Next base: position 16,293,218 of record CM056496.1, on the reverse strand, counting down.
CCATTCTATATCGAGTCAGGTGATGTAATTCCGGCAAAGGTGTTACGGTCTTTAGTTCAGTTGAATGATATAATGCCAGCCAAGATGGTCATGATTTTATTTCTATATCGAGTAATGTGATATAATTCCAGCGAAGGTGTCGCGGTCTTTACTCCAGTTGAATAATGTAATGTTAGCCAAGATAGTCGTGGTTTTCTTTCTATATCGAGTAAGGTGATATAATTCCAGCGAAGGTGTTGTTGTCTTCACTTCAGTTAAATAATGTAATGTCATCCATAATGGTCGTGGTTTTAATTCAATATCGAGTTAAGGGATGTAATTCCGGCGAAGGTGTTGCGGTTGTCACTCTAGTTAAATGATGTAATGCCATCCATGATGGTCGTGGTTTTCATTCTATATCTATTTTTGGGATGTATTTCCGGCGAAGGTGTTGCGGTTGTCACTCTAGTTGAATGATGTAATTACAGCCACTATGGTTGTGGTTTACATTCTATATCAAGTAAGGTTATGTAATTCCGGTAAAGGTGTTGCGGTCTTCACTCCAGTTTAATGATTTAATGCCAACCAAGATGGTCGTGGTTTTCATTCTATATCGAGTCTGGTTATGTAATTCCAATAAAGGCGTCACGGTTTTCACTCCAATTGAATGATGCCATGCCAGTTAAGATGGTCATGGTTTGTTTTGTATATCGAGTAAGGTGATGTAATTCTAGTAAAGGTGTTGTTGCCTTCACTCCAGTTGAATAATGTAAAGCCAGCCAGGATGGTCGTGGTTTTAATTAAATATCAAGTTAAGGGATGTAATTCCGACAAAGGTGTTACGTTCGTCACTCCAGTTGGATGACATAATGCCATCCATGATGGTCGTGGTTTTCATTCTATATCAAGTTTGGGGACGTAATTCCGGCAAAGGTGTCGCAGTTTTCACTCTAGTTGAAATTTGTAATGACAACCAAGATGTTTGTGGTTTTCATTCTATATCTAGTCAGGGTATGTAATTTCGGCAAAGGTATCACGGTCTTCACTCTAGTTGAAAGATGTAATGCTAGCCAAGATGTTCTTGGTTTTCTTTCTATATCGAGTAAGGTGATGTAATTCCAGTGAAGGTGTTGTTGTCTTCACTCCAGTTGAAGAATATAAAGCAAGCCAAGATGGTCGTGGTTTTCATTCTATATCGAGTTAGGGGATGTAATTCTGATGAAAGTATTGCGGTCATCACTCCAGATCAATGACGTATTTCCAACCAAGATAGTCGTGGTTTCCATTCTATATCGAGTCAGGTGATGTAATTCCGGCAAAGGTGTTACGGTCTTTACTTCAGTTGAATGATATAATGCCAGCTAAGATGGTCATGGTTTTATTTCTATATCGAGTAATGTGATATAATTCCAGCGAAGGTGTCGCGGTCTTTACTCCAGTTGAATAATGTAATGTTAGCCAAGATAGTCGTGGTTTTCTTTCTATATCGAGTAAGGTGATATAATTCCAGCGAAGGTGTTGTTGTCTTCACTTCAGTTAAATAATGTAATGTCATCCATAATGGTCGTGGTTTTAATTCAATCTCGAGTAAAGGGATGTAATTCCGACGAAGGTGTTGCGGTTGTCACTCTAGTTAAATGATGTAATGCCATCCATCATGGTCGTGGTTTTCATTCTATATCTATTTTTGGGATGTATTTCCGTGAAGGTGTCGTGATCTTCACTCTAGTTGAATGATGTAATTACAGACTACTATGGTTGTGGTTTTCATTCTATATCAAGTAAGGTAATGTAATTAGGTAAAGGTGTTGCGGTCTTCACTCCGCTTTAATGATTTAATGCCATCCAAGATGGTTGTGATTTTCATTCTATATCGAGTCGTGGTTATGTAATTACGCCAAAGGTGTCGCGGTCTTTACTCCAATTGAATAATGCAATGCCTCCCAAGATAGTCATGGTTTTCTTTGTATATCGAATAAGGTGATATAATTCTACTAAAGGTGTTGTTGTCTTCACTCTTGTTGAATAATGAAATCCAAGCCATGATGGTTGTGGTTTTAATTAAATATCGAGTTAAGGGATGTAATTCCGAAGGTGTTACGTCGTCACCCGCTTGAGGACATAATGCCATCCATGATGGTCGTGGTTTTCATTCTATATCAAGTTTGGGGACGTAATTCCGGCAAAGGTGTCGCAGTTTTCACTCTAGTTGCAATATGTAATGACAACCAAGATGTTTGTGGTTTTCATTCTATATCTAGTCAGGGTATGTAATTTCGGCAAAGGTATCACGGTCTTTACTCTAGTTGAAAGATATAATGCTAGCCAAGATGTTCTTGGTTTTCTTTCTATATCGAGTAAGGTGATGTAATTCCAGTGAAGGTGTTGTTGTCTTCACTCCAGTTGAAGAATATAAAGCAAGCCAAGATGGTCGTGGTTTTCATTCTATATCGAGTTAGGGGATGTAATTCTGATGAAAGTATTGCGGTCATCACTCCAGTTCAATAACGTATTTCCAACCAAGATTGTCGTAGTTTCCATTCTATATCGAGTCAGGTGATGTAATTCCGACAAAGGTGCTACGGTCTTTACTTCAGTTGAATGATATAATGCCAGCCAAAATGGTCATGGTTTTATTTCTATATCGAGTAATGTGATATAATTCCAAATGAAGGTGTCGCGGTCTTTACTCGATTGAATAATGTAATGTTAGCCAAGATAGTCGTGGTTTTCTTTCTATATCGAGTAAGGTGATATAATTCCAAATGAAGGTGTTGTTGTCTTCACTTCAGTTAAATAATGTAATGTCATCCATAATGGTCGTGGTTTTAATTCAATATCGAGTTAAGGGATGTAATTCCGGCGAAGGTGTTGCGGTTGTCACTCTAGTTAAATGATGTAATGCCATCCATGATGGTCGTGGTTTTCATTCTATATCTATTTTTGGGATGTATTTCCGGCGAAGGTGTTGCGGTTGTCACTCTAGTTGAATGATGTAATTACAGCCACTATGGTTGTGGTTTACATTCTATATCAAGTAAGGTTATGTAATTCCGGTAAAGGTGTTGCGGTCTTCACTCCAGTTTAATGATTTAATGCCAACCAAGATGGTCGTGGTTTTCATTCTATATCGAGTCTGGTTATGTAATTCCAGTAAAGGCGTCACGGTTTTCACTCCAATTGAATTATGCAATGCCAGTTAAGATGGTCATGGTTTTTTTTGTATATCGAGTAAGGTGATGTAATTCTACTAAAGGTGTTGTTGTCTTCACTCCAGTTGAAAAATGTAAATCCAGCCATGATGGTCGTGGTTTTAATTAAATATCGAGTTAAGGGATGTAATTCCGGTGAAGGTGTTACGTTCGTCACTCCAGTTGGATGACATAATGCCATCCATGATGGTCGTGGTTTTCATTCTATATCAAGTTTGGGGACGTAATTCCGGCAAAGGTGTCGCAGTTTTCACTCTAGTTGAAATATGTAATGACAACCAAGATGTTTGTGGTTTTCATTCTATATCTAGTCAGGGTATGTAATTTCGGCAAAGGTATCACGGTCTTCACTCTAGTTGAAAGATGTAATGCTAGCCAAGATGTTCTTGGTTTTCTTTCTATATCGAGTAAGGTGATGTAATTCCAGTGAAGGTGTTGTTGTCTTCACTCCAGATGAAGAATATAAAGCAAGCCAAGATGGTCGTGGGTTTCATTCTATATCGAGTTAGGGGATGTAATTCTGATGAAAGTATTGCGGTCATCACTCCAGTTCAATGACGTATTTCCAACCAAGATAGTCGTGGTTTCCATTCTATATCGAGTCAGGTGATGTAATTCCGGCAAAGGTGTTACGGTCTTTACTTCAGTTGAATGATATAATGCCAGCCAAGATGGTCATGGTTTTATTTCTATATCGAGTAATGTGATATAATTCCAGCGAAGGTGTCGCGGTCCTTACTCCAGTTGAATAATGTAATGTTAGCCAAGATAGTCGTGGTTTTCTTTCTATATCGAGTAAGGTGATATAATTCCAGCGAAGGTGTTGTCGTCTTCACTTCAGTTAAATAATGTAATGTCATCCATAATGGTCGTGGTTTTAATTCAATATCGAGTTAAGGGATGTAATTCCGGCGAAGGTGTTGCGGTTGTCACTCTAGTTAAATGATGTAATGCCATCCATGATGGTCGTGGTTTTCATTCTATATCTATTTTTGGGATGTATTTCCGACGAAGGTGTCGCAGTCTTCACTCTAGTTGAATGATGTAATTACAGCCAATATGGTTGTGGTTTTCATTCTATATCAAGTAAGGTTATGTAATTCCGGTAAAGGTGTTGCGGTCTTCACTCCAGTTTAATGATTTAATGCCAACCAAGATGGTCGTGGTTTTCATTCTATATCGAGTCTGGTTATGTAATTCCAGTAAAGGCGTCACGATTTTCACTCCAATTGAATGATGCAATGCCAGTTAAGATGGTCATGGTTTTTTTTGTATATCGAGTAAGGTGATGTAATTCTACTAAAGGTGTTGTTGTCTTCACTCCAGTTGAATAATGTAAATCCAGCCATGATGGTCGTGGTTTTAATTAAATATCGAGTTAAGGGATGTAATTCCGGTGAAGGTGTTACGTTAAATACTCCAGTTGGATGACATAATGCCATCCATGATGGTCGTGGTTTTCATTCTATATCAAGTTTGGGGACGTAATTCCAGCAAAGGTGTCGCAGTTTTCACTCTAGTTGAAATGTGTAATGACAACCAAGATGTTTGTGGTTTTCATTCTATATCTAGTCAGGGTATGTAATTTTGGCAAAGGTATCACGGTCTTCACTCTAGTTGAAAGATGTAATGCTAGCCAAGATTTTCTTGGTTTTCTTTCTATATCGAGTAAGGTGATGTAATTCCTGTGAAGGTGTTGTTGTCTTCACTCCAGTTGAAGAATATAAAGCAAGCCAAGATGGTCGTGGTTTTCATTCTATATCGAGTTAGGGGATGTAATTCTGATGAAAGTATTGCGGTCATCACTCCAGTTCAATGACGTATTTCCAACCAAGATAGTCGTGGTTTCCATTCTATATCGAGTCAGGTGATGTAATTCCGGCAAAGGTGTTACGGTCTTTACTTCAGTTGAATGATATAATGCCAGCCAAGATGGTCATGGTTTTATTTCTATATCGAGTAATGTGATATAATTCCAGCGAAGGTGTCGCGGTCTTTACTCCAGTTGAATAATGTAATGTTAGCCAAGATAGTCGTGGTTTTCTTTCTATATCGAGTAAGGTGATATAATTCCAGCGAAGGTGGTGTTGTCTTCACTTCAGTTAAATAATGTAATGTCATCCATAATGGTCGTGGTTTTAATTCAATATCGAGTTAAGGGATGTAATTTCGGCGAAGGTGTTGCGGTTGTCACTCTAGTTAAATGATGTAATGCCATCCATGATGGTCGTGGTTTTCATTCTATATCTATTTTTGGGATGTATTTCCGGCGAAGGTGTTGGGGTTGTCACTCTAGTTGAATGATGTAATTACAGCCAATATGGTTGTGGTTTTCATTCTATATCAAGTAAGGTTATGTAATTCCGGTAAAGGTGTTGCGGTCTTCACTCCAGTTCAATGACGTATTTCCATCCAAGATGGTTGTGATTTCTATTCTATATCGAGTCAGGTGATGTAATTACGCCAAAGGTGTCGCGGTCTTTACTCCAGTTGAATAATGTATTGCCGCTAAGATGGTCATGGTTTTTTCTATATCGAATAAGGTGATATAATTCTACTAAAGGTGTTGTTGTCTTCACTCCGCTTGAAAAATGTAAATCCAAACCATGATGGTCGTGGTTTTAATTAAATATCGAGTTAAGGGATGTAATTAGGTGAAGGTGTTACGTCATTACCCACTCGCTTGGATGACATAATTCCATCCATGATGGTCGTGGTTTTCATTCTATATCAAGTTTGGGGACGTAATTCCGGCAAAGGTGTCGCAGTTTTCACTCTAGTTGAAATATGTAATGACAACCAAGATGTTTGTGGTTTTCATTCTATATCTAGTCAGGGTATGTAATTTCGGCAAAGGTATCACGGTCTTCACTCTAGTTGAAAGATGTAATGCTAGCCAAGATGTTCTTGGTTTTCTTTCTATATCGAGTAAGGTGATGTAATTCCAGTGAAGGTGTTGTTGTCTTCACTCCAGTTGAGGATTATAAAGCAAGCCAAGATGGTCGTGGTTTTCATTCTATATCGAGTTAGGGGATGTAATTCTGATGAAAGTATTGCGGTCATCACTCCAGTTCAATGACGTATTTCCAACCAAGATAGTCGTGGTTTCCATTCTATATCGAGTCAGGTGATGTAATTCAGGCAAAGGTGTTATGGTCTTTAGTTCAGTTGAATGATATAATGCCAGCCAAGATGGTCATGGTTTTATTTCTATATCGAGTAATGTGATATAATTCCAGTGAAGGTGTCGTGGTCTTTACTCCAGTTGAATAATGTAATGTTAGCCAAGATTGTCGTGGTTTTCTTTCTATATCGAGTAAGATGATATAATTCCAGCGAAGGTATTGTTGTCTTCACTTCAGTTAAATAATGTAATGTCATCCATAATGGTCGTGGTTTTAATTCAATATCGAGTTAAGGGATGTAATTCCGTCGAAGGTGTTGCGGTTGTCACTCTAGTTAAATGATGTAATGCCATCCATTATGGTCGTGGTTTTCATTCTATATCTATTTTTGGGATGTATTTCCGGCGAAGGTGTGGCAGTCTTCACTCTAGTTGAAGGATGTAATTACAGCCAATATGGTTGTGGTTTTCATTCTATATCAAGTAAGGTTATGTAATTTCGGTAAAGGTGTTTCAGTCTTCACTCCAGTTTAATGATTTAATGCCAACCAAGATGGTCGTGGTTTTCATTCTATATCGAGTCTGGTTATGTAATTCCAGTAAAGGCATCACGGTTTTCACTCCAATTAAATGATGCAATGCCAGTTAAGATGGTCATGGTTTTTTTTGTATATCGAGTAAGGTGATGTAATTCTACTAAAGGTGTTGTTGTCTTCACTCCAGTTGAATAATGTAAATCCAGCCATGATGGTCGTGGTTTTAATTAAATATCGAGTTAAGGGATGTAATTCCGGCGAAGGTGTTACGTTCGTCACTCCAGTTGGAGGACATAATGCCATCCATGATGGTCGTGGTTTTCATTCTATATCAAGTTTGGGGACGTAATTCCGGCAAAGGTGTCGCAGTTTTCACTCTAGTTGCAATATGTAATGACAACCAAGATGTTTGTGGTTTTCATTCTATATCTAGTCAGGGTATGTAATTTCGGCAAAGGTATCACGGTCTTTACTCTAGTTGAAAGATATAATGCTAGCCAAGATGTTCTTGGTTTTCTTTCTATATCGAGTAAGGTGATGTAATTCCAGTGAAGGTGTTGTTGTCTTCACTCCAGTTGAAGAATATAAAGCAAGCCAAGATGGTCGTGGTTTTCATTCTATATCGAGTTAGGGGATGTAATTCTGATGAAAGTATTGCGGTCATCACTCCAGATCAATGACGTATTTCCAACCAAGATAGTCGTGGTTTCCATTCTATATCGAGTCAGGTGATGTAATTCCGGCAAAGGTGTTACGGTCTTTACTTCAGTTGAATGATATAATGCCAGCCAAGATGGTCATGGTTTTATTTCTATATCGAGTAATGTGATATAATTCCAGCGAAGGTGTCGCGGTCTTTACTCCAGTTGAATAATGTAATGTTAGCCAAGATAGTCGTGGTTTTCTTTCTATATCGAGTAAGGTGATATAATTCCAGCGAAGGTGTTGTTTTCTTCACTTCAGTTAAATAATGTAATGTCATCCATAATGGTCGTGGTTTTAATTCAATATCGAGTTAAGGGATGTAATTCCGGCGAAG